>SJYA01001829.1:262954-371619 GCA_006410615.1 Neotragus moschatus
ATTCTATCCATCTACTCTAAAGTCTGTATAAAGTAAAATATTCCAAGGACATGTAAATAAATATTTGGTAATTATATATATATATATATATATATATAATGACAGTAGTGAAAATAATCAATACATGTATCAGGATATAAAATAATCAAGATATGGATCAGGATACAAAATTGAAAAAAAAAGTCATATTAGAGAACAAAGCTACTAAAAATAACAGAGAAGAGATAAGAAAATTAGAGAATCAGTGCTGAAACTGTTCTATGTGGTTATTAAAAGGCTCCAAAACAGGGAGTACAGGAAATGCTAGAGAAGATATTTTGATTGTTAAATGCTAGAGAAGATATTTTGATTGTTTCTTGTTTAAAATTGCCCACCTCTAAGTGGTGGGTGTGGATAAACAAAGAAAAGCCCACACTGATTTAAACTTTAGAACATTGGGATTAAAGCCCTAATGTCATTCAAATTTTAGAACAAAGCCCTTAAGTCATGTAAGACTAGGGGGAGAAATGACACATTTTATTTCATCATATCAATGCCATAAGTTAGAAATAGTGAAGCACCTTCTTCAAAATTTTGATCCATCAAATGTCCAATCTTTAATTGATTATATAGACTAGCAACTCAGTTTACTTATGTACTTATCCTATTACCCAAGCATTTTTGAGTACTTGTAATGCTTCAGTCATTGAGATAGTGGAGGAAAGAGGAGCCTGGTGTGCCTCAGTCCATGGGGTTTCAAAGAATCAGACACAACTTAGTGAGTGAACAACAATAACAAAATTATCCTCAGTCATTGTTATAGGTACTAAGGAGAAAAAGATGTTCTAAAATCCTTTAGCATAGTTTATATTTTAATAGTAGGATCAAAATAAATAGGTAAAAATAGAGAATTTTAGACCTTGATAAGCGCTGAGTATAATAAATAAAGTCTTCATTGAAAATAGGTTTTTGAATAAACAAAAGAAGTAATCTGGTAATAGAATTTGGATAATTGTATTCCAAAGAGTTCTACAGGAAACAAAAGGCTTGAACTTGAACTGTATGTACGATATAGCATATCCAAATTAGAGGAAGAAGTTAGTATGCTTTAAGCTATGAGAGAAAAGAGGATCAAGACAAGAGATCAGTAAACTAAGGGTAGAATTGAGGCTATATGTTAAATATTGAAGATCATATTAAAGACTTTGGGTAAACTCTGAGTGAAATGGAAAGCTGGAAAAGAGTTTGAACATTTTAGACATAAATTTTAGCACAAATATGATGCAGGGACAGAATGAAGGATATCAGTTATGAGGGTACTGCAATGGTTCAGACAGGGATAAAGGTGGCTTAGACTGAGTTGTGGCAATAAGAGTGAGGAAACATAGGTGAATCCTGGCTATTTTAGAAGAATGCCAGGTTTTGAAGGTTAAGCTCTTAGAATTTGCTGATGGACTAGATCTAGAGTGTAAAAACAAGAAAGCTGTTAAAAACAATGTCGATATTTAATTTGAACAATTGAAATAATAGAGTTGCCCTTTAGTGGAATAGACATGATCACAGTATGCACATGCTTGTTGAGCCATCATCTCCATTTAGAAAAAGTATAGTATAAAAAAAGTGAAATGCCTGATTATCATTGAAGAGGCTATGTCAAGAAGGCCATTACAAACGTAGATATGGAAAGATAGAAGAGAAGTTCTGATTATAGTCATCATAATGCACATGGTAGTTAAAGACAAGAAAAATGCACGATTGCATAGGTAGTGAGCATACAAAAACTGTGTTGTCCTTATTCCAAGAAAAAGGTAAACTCTGCATGACTGCCTAGTATGTTTTGTATCACATTCCATTATTAAAAATATTACTCCATCAGTTTTCCTATCTTCATGTACAGGGTACCTGAATATAAAGGAAATACATTAAGATTGCCTAGGGAGTGAGCAAGGAGAGAAAATAAAGAACCAAGCCTAGAAGAACATTTTTATATTGGTGAGATGAACCAGCTCAAGAGACTGACCAGTTAAAGAAATAACCAGAAAGGGAAAAGGAAAATTAGATTAGAAGAATATCACAGAAACCAAGCGAAGAAGGTGTTTCAGAACAAGTGTTAATGGATAGTGTCAAATGCCACTGATTTTCAACAAAGGAAGGCTGAAGTAAGTTCATTGTATTTCACAACAAGAAATCATTGCTGATTTGATAAAGGAAGTTTATCTGGTAATTTTGAAGTGATAGGGCAGAAATCTAACTGTAGTCAATTTAGAGAGAATAGGCTGACATAAACAAGATATGATATGTTTTAAAAACATAGGATGTTTTGTTCCATAGAAGAGAAGAAAAATGAGACAGTAGCTGAAAGAAGTGAGAGATCAGGGCAATTTTTCTTTCTGGGAAAAATAATAGCATGGTTGTGTGCTGATGAAAATGATCCAGAAGAGAGAGAGAGAGAAATGATGATGATAAAAATATGGGAAAATTGATAGAGTGATATCTTTATGAACTTGAGATGAAATTGAGTCTAAGACATGCCAGACAATTACGGAGAGCTTACCTTTGCTTGGAATAAGGACAATGCATCATTAGTAACAGGAGAGATGAAACAGTTTGTCAGCTGAGATTCAAGCTGATAGATGGAAGCTGATAGACTGAAGGTTCCTTTTGATTGTTTCAGTCCTCTTAGTGATGTATGGATCAAGATTATCATCATCTGAGAGTAAGGTTAGGGCAATTTAAGAAGAAAATAAAGTATAAAATATGAAGGAAAGTCAGAGAGAAGAAGGAAGACTTTTCCAGACATTTGAGAATCAAAAAATTATTATTTGGCCAATTTTATCAGAAAGTCCCACTGGGTATAAGTTCTACTACAATGAAGGAATTAAACAGGCTGAGAATATGAAGATGAAATACAGTTGAGAGCAGAGGCAGAGGAAATTTCAAGGTATATCTCAGAATATCAGCTCTGCCTAAATATCCAACAACTGGGGAGCTGGGTGAGGCATAACCCCAGGAAGGAATACAGCCACACACAGACAATGTGTAACTTTTACTTTCTTAAGGCATTAAAATATTTAATGGGACCCCACTCCAGTACTCTTGCCTGGAAAATCCTATGGACAGAGGAGCCTGGTAGGCTGCAGTCCATGGGGTCGCTAAGAGTCGGATATGACTGAGCGACTTCACTTTCACTTTTCACTTTTCACTTTCATGCATTGGAGAAGGAAGTGGCAACCCACTCTAGTATTCTTGCCTGGAGAATCCCAGGGATGAGGGAGCCTGGTGGGCTGCCGTCTATAGGGTCGCACAGAGTCGGACACGACTGAAGTGACTTAGTAGCAATATCACTTCTAGCCAAGTTGAATGAAAAAATACTGATAAACACAAAGAAACGAACCACATTAAATATTATACATATATAAATATATACAATCTCACATAAATATATGAGATAGTTTATCAAAGAAAAAAATCAGTCAAATGTGGCTCAATTTTGATTATATTTTTATACTCCAAATATAGTAAGCCTTAATTGCTCATCTGTCTCAAAATATCAAAATCATATCAGGAATATTTGAATGGATGTTGAAGGGGTAGGTTTTTAAAAAGTTAAATCACTTATTCCCATGCAGTTAGTAAAAAAATGTGATGTGAGTGGAAACAGATACTAATGAACAGTTGTAACATGTGACATATAAATAAAATGTAAACAAAATTGAAAACTAGATAAAAGAGGAATGAAAAGGACCTCTGAGCAGCAAATTAAAAAGTAAAGCGGTACAGAAGAGAAAGTTTTAAATTAGTTGGTAAACTAGGCATGTGTGTATGGCTGGTTGCTTCAGTTCACTTCAGTTCATTCACTCGGTCGTGCCTGACTCTTTACGACCCCATGAATCACAGCACGCCAGGCCTCCCTGTCCATCACCAACTCCCAGAGTTCACTCAAACTCATGTCCATCGAATCGGTGATGCCATGCAGCCATCTCATCCTCTGTCGTCCCCTTCTCCTCCTGCACTGAAAAACCTCCCAGAATCAGGGTCTTTTCCAATTAGTCAACTCTTCACATGAGGTGGCCAAAGTACTGGAGTTTCAGCTTCCGCATCAGTCCTTCCAATGAACACCCAAGACTGATCTCCTTTAGGATGGACTGGTTGGATCTCCTTGCAGTCCAAGGGACTCTCAAGAGTCTTCTCCAGCATCACCATTCAAAAGCATCAATTATTTGGTGCTCAGCTTTCTTCACAGTCCAACTCTCACATTCATACATGACCACTGGAAAACGATAGCCTTGACTAGATGGAACTTTGTTGGCAAAGTAATATCTCTCCTTTTCAGTATGCTATCTAGGTTGGTCATAACTTTCCTTCCAGGGAGTAAGCGTCTTTTAATTTCATGACTGCAGTCACCATCTGCGGTGATTTTGGAGCCCCCTCAAGAAATTCTGAGACTGTTTCCACTGTTTTCCCATCTATTTCCCAAGAAATGATGGGACCAGATGCCATGATCTTCATTTTCTGAATGTTGAGCTTAAAGCCAACTTTTTCACTCTCCTCTTTCACTTTCATCAAGAGGCTCTAGTTCCTCTTCACTTTCTGCCATAAGGGTGGTGTCATCTGCATATCTGAGGTTATTGATATTTCTCTTGACAATCTNCTCAAGGCAAGAATACTGAAGTGGTTTGCCCTTCCCTTCTCCAGTGGACCACATTCTGTCAGACCTCTCTACCATGACCATCTTGGGTGGCCCCACATGGCTTGGCTTAGTTTCATTGAGTTAGACGAGGCTTTGGTCTATGTGATCAGATTGGCTAGTTTTCTGTGACTATGGTTTCAGTGTGTTTGCCCTTTGGTGCACTGTCACAACACCTACCGTCTTACTTGGGTTTCTTTTACCTTGTACCTGGGGTGTCTCTTCAGGGCTGCTCCAGCAAAGCACAGCTGCTGCTCCTTACCTTGGACGAAGGGTACCTCCTCATAGCCACCCCTCCTGACCTTGAACTTGGAGTAGCTCCTCTCGGCCCTCCAGCACCTGTGCAGCTGCTGCTCCTTGGACGCAGGGTTGTTCCTCTTGGTTGCTTCAGTCATGTCCAATTCTTTGCAAACTATAGACTGTAGCCCACCATGCTTTTCTGTCCATTGGATTCTTCAGGCAAGAATACTGGAGTGGGTTGCCATTTCCTCCTCCAGGATGTCTTCCCCAACTATGGATTGAACCCACGTCCCCTGGGTCTCCTGTACTGCATGCAAATTCTTTACCACCGAGCCACTAGGGAAGCCCTAACTAGTCATAAGTTGATTTAAAAACAGCTATTTAATGGTATGAATGTATTTGCAGTAATTTTAGAAGTCAGAAATTCTACTATCAATGCTCAATCATAACTCTACCACTAGGAACATTCATTAGTCACATTTGGACAAGTTTAATTTTTCTCTACTTGTCTTAAAATATTAAAAGTAGCAATAAATTGTTTGAAAATTGTTTAAAGTGATTATTTCTGTGTCCCATCTATATTTCATCAATGCGACATAGCACCTCTCACTTGAATGCCTATATTAACCTTTGCCCTTTTATGAATACAAGCTATTAATTCATGTGGGATACTTATTTCTGTGCTTGAGAAATCTCAATTGTTAGTTATATCTGGGATGACTATGACTTTATATTCTGATAGCCCCAATTCAGTGTCATATTAAGTGAAATATCTTATAAATATTTATCTTACTAAAATGTTATTTTTCTTTTACTATGCCTTAGTTTGAGTTTGTTGATATCATATTATATTACATACAAAGGCTTTCATTTTTAAGATTCCATAGTTATTTTGTAATCAACACTTACCTTGGTCCATGAATTAAATGTGTTTCCTAACAATTTAAGGACTTTATCAGCAGGGTAAGAAAAAAAATTATTCTTGCATCATTGTACATGACAAGAACTATTTTATTTACTTCATATGTTTAGCACATTCTAGATAAAAATTTAAAAAGTGAATAAAAGAGCACCTTTCAACAGTTCACCTAAAAATAGCCATAGTGAAGTGAAAGTCACTCCATCTTGTCTGACTCTTTGCCACCTCATGGAATATACAGTCCATGGAATTCTCCAGGCCAGAATACTGGAGTGGGTAGCCATTCCCTTTTCCAGGGAATCTTTCCAATCCAGGAATCAAATTAGGGTCTCCTACATTGCAGGTGGATTCTTTACCAACTGAGCTATAACGGCATATAATGCTATATTTTCTCCTAGCCTTACCTATTGAATGTGTATGTGTGTGATAATTATATAATTAACTCCTGTAACATATATATTTTTATCCAATTTTATTCATTTAATGCTATCTCCCATGAATTTTTAAAGTTAGTAGTGCTACTCAATAATCATATGTGACTGAGGAAATATAACAATAATATCTCAATAAAGACATATATATGTATTTATTCAAGTCTTACTATGTTATTGGATATTTAAATAGTTTTAAAAAATTTTTTAATTTAAAATAACCATTGTAAAAAATATTACATAAACCTTCAGTTATGTCAGCATAGATGACATTGAAACCATACACCATAGGGTTAAAAAAAAATCCTGAAACTACACTTCAAATGTTAGAAACTGATGATTAACAGAAATTCTCAAGCTTGTCTTATAGAACAACAGATAAGAGAATAGCTAGTTAAAAACACTCCCTTGTAGTACAGCAAAACGATTGAAACTGGGTGGCACTAACATGTTTTAATTTTTAAAGAGAGTTGGACTATAAAAAAAGCTGAGTGCTGAAGAACAGATGCTTTTAAACTGTGGTGTTGGAGAAGACGCTCAAGAATCTCTTGGACTGAAAGGAGATCAAGCCAGTCAGTCTTAAAGGAAATCAAGCCTAAATATTCACTGGAAGGACTGATGCTGAAGCTGAAGCTCCAATAATTTGGTCAACTGATGTGAAAAGCTGATTGATTTAAAAAGACGCTGATGCTGGGAAAGATAGAAGGCAAAAGAAGAGGGCAGGAGAGGATGAGTGGTTAGAGAGTATTACCAAGTCAATGGACATGAATTTGAGCAAACTCTGGGAGATGGGAAGCCTGGCGTACTGCAATCCATGGGGTCCTAAAGAGTCAGAAACTCCTTAGCAACCAAACAACAACGATGTGGTTTACTGGAGTTATGCAGAATAGACTTGCTTGTCTGAAAGATGACCTTTTGTCATTTGAGGCCAAATCTTTACCTTCAGATCATACTCATGCCACCGTTTTCTAAACATGTATCCATGAAGAAGTTTTTTACCTTCCACCACAGCTCCAGGCACGCTATACTCTTCACTTGTAAGTTTTCAGAGTACCTCACCTTCAAGGAGATGAGTTTGAGACTTATTCTCACTCTACTCTGTTGTTTGCCTTGTAAATAAACCCTTCCTGTGCTACAAACCTCAGTGTTTCTGTGTTTGGCTTGCTACTTGTCAGCAGGGAAACCTGGTTTGGTAACACAATCTTTAATAGTTCTCTACAGAAACTACCTAATTTACTTTTTAAATGTTGCAGCAATTGATATATTTCTCTGAAATATAAGACAGTGTTTTCCTGGTTATCCCTGAATTTTTTCATTAAAAAAATGGCCAAAATTTGATAGGTGAATAGTCTCAATATTTTTCACATTTCACATTTTGCCTCTTTTTCGTTCATATTAATGTTAACATTGCTCTTATACTTACTTGATATGTGATTTTTTTGTTTTTCTCAGCAATGATACAATTTCTTTTGTCAATTAGTATGAAAATTTTATTAATAGAAGCTATAACACTTAATTTAAAATATCTGCTGTACACATTTTCCTCAATTAATTGTTTAGAGACTTGAAGTTAAGATGAAATAGGAAATGCTCTATGCAGTATAATCTGCATTTATGAGTTATCCATGAGCATTCTGACCAGCTTAAAGGCGTTAAGATTTTGATAAAATATAAATAGTGTAATAGCATAGCTTTTGTGAAATGTCACTTGTATAGTTTCAACAACTAAGAGCATTGCCTTTATGCATTCATATACATGCATTTGTGAGAAATACATATAGTCTTGGGCTTCCCAGGTGGTGTTAGTGGTAAAGAACCCACTTGCCAATGCAGGAGACATAACAAAGGAGGGTTCAATCCCTGGGCCAGTAAGATGCCCTGGAGGCGGGGATGGAAACCCAATCTGGTATTCTTGCCTGGAAAAGCCCATGGACAGAGTAGCCTGGCAGGCGACAGTCCATGGAGTCACAAAGAGTCAGATACAACTGAAGTGACTTAGTACATATGCACACATATGTTGCCTCACATACATGATCATGATTTTGGAAGTGATTAAACAATTCTACTTAACTTGAGAAATTAGCAGAACTTTAGTATGATAGCATTGCAATTTGAAAACCTCTCGTGAAGAGAAAGATGTGCATACATGCTCAGTCATGTCTGACTCTCTGCAACCCCATGGACTGTAGCCTGTAGCCTGCCAGATTCCTCTGTCCATGGAATTTCTCTAGCTAGAAAACTTGGTTACCATTTCCTACTCCAAGGGATCGTCCCCTCCCAGGGATTGAACCCATATCTCTTGCATCACCTGCATTGGCAGGCAGATTCGTTACCACTGGTGCCACCTGGAAAGTCATGAAAAGAACATATAATATTATAAAAATAATTCATGCAGAAAATCGAACACATCTAAACTAGATTATTATCTATCTTGAATTGTAGTGCTAATAATTTAAGTTCAAAGAGATAAACTTATACTATATAACTAAAATGTTATGTATCAGTTTTTATACCTTGTGACTTTTTATAAATATTTCATACAGAAGATATCCTTAAAATAATTTTAATCTTAATGTAACTCAGTATACTGAAATGCAAAGTAAGAGAGATATTTTTAGGAAGTTTATTATTAGAAGAGATATTTTGATAAATTTTCCTTCTCTGAAAAATATCTAACTAGAACCATTAGTCACTGAAAATTCTAGCATCTAATGAAATGTAAGAAGTTAGTAATAGACTTAAAAGGATGAGGACATCAGACGGATACAGAAAATAGCTTCCTCATTTCAGTCAACTCTGGACTTGTGCTTCTGGGTGAAAATAGAGAAAACTTCTTTAGCAATTTTTCTCTAAAAATGCTGATAGATTTTAAAACATTATTTTACAGTGTGCTTGCTCTTTTAGTGGAGTAAGATGGGTTGCAGAATAGCCACATCCTACAACATGGTAACGGTCAACCTTTGAAGACTTGGAAGCTAGGGATCGTAATTCACTTTGGTGACAGGGGCAATGTGAAGAGTTCTGTGGTTACTCAGACCTAAAATCGGGGTCTCCATTAGTCTGTGTTCTCAAAGGGAAAGAAGTTTTAAAAGTCCTGCAGAATGGAAGAAAAAAAAGACTGGTATGTTTAAATTTGTACTCTGTATGGGGCAGAACATATGAGAACATGTGCTAATGTTCTGGAGAATAACCAGACATCATCATTTAAGGATGGAACCCAAAATTTATATTTTCTGTGTTGCCTGAGAAATTCATATTAAAAAAAAAATTAAAGTCTGGATCACATAGAGCCCAGGCATAAGTAACCTAAACCAAAAACCCTCTAACAGAATTTGCTTTCATATAACATGTATCAAATTATTTTTAAAAGAATGTTAACAAGGAAAATAATGTGCTAAATCACTTCAGTCGTGTCTGACTCTGTGTGACCCCACGGACTGTGGCCCGCCAGGCTCCTCTGTCCATGGGATTCTCCAAGCAAGAATACTCGAGTGAGTTGCTATGCCCTTCTCCAGGGGATCCTCCCAACCCAGGGATGGAACCCGCCTCTCATACATCTCATGCATTTGCAGGCGGGTTCTTTACCATTGACTTCTCTGGTGGCTCAGATGGTAAAGCGTCTGTCTACAATGCAAGAGACCTTGGTTGGNAAATTTGTACTCTGTATGGGGCAGAACATATGAGAACATGTGCTAATGTTCTGGAGAATAACCAGACATCATCATTTAAGGATGGAACCCAAAATTTATATTTTCTGTGTTGCCTGAGAAATTCATATTAAAAAAAAAATTAAAGTCTGGATCACATAGAGCCCAGGCATAAGTAACCTAAACCAAAAACCCTCTAACAGAATTTGCTTTCATATAACATGTATCAAATTATTTTTAAAAGAATGTTAACAAGGAAAATAATGTGCTAAATCACTTCAGTCGTGTCTGACTCTGTGTGACCCCACGGACTGTGGCCCGCCAGGCTCCTCTGTCCATGGGATTCTCCAAGCAAGAATACTCGAGTGAGTTGCTATGCCCTTCTCCAGGGGATCCTCCCAACCCAGGGATGGAACCCGCCTCTCATACATCTCATGCATTTGCAGGCGGGTTCTTTACCATTGACTTCTCTGGTGGCTCAGATGGTAAAGCGTCTGTCTACAATGCAAGAGACCTTGGTTGGATCCCTGGGTTGGGAAGATCCTCTGGAGAAGGAAATGGCAACCCACTCCAGTATTCTTGCCTGGAAAATCCCATGAACAGAGGACCCTCGCAGGATACAGTTCATGGGGTTGCAAAGAGTCGGACAGGACTGAGCGACTTCACTTTCACCTTCACTTTTCTTTACCACTAGCGCTACCTGGGGAGCCCTGTGAGGAAAATAATATTCTCCGTTAAGAGTTACTACATGCTTAAGAAAAAATATCCATCATGAATTATACCTCTTTCTTGTCAGCAAAGATTTTATTAGATGAGACCTTGGGGAAAGCAGTGGTTGATACAATTGGGGAGGATGGCAGGTGGGCAGTAAAAACCACTGGGAGATTCATTAAGCAACAAACTGCATCAAGTATTGCAGTGACAAGGAAGGGTACGATCGGTTGGTAGGACTGGGGACTGAGCATGAGATGGAGCAACAGAGCTTAGGGCAGGAAGTTTACTTGAAGGTCAGATGTCAGCTAGTCCAGCCAGTCCAAAATTAATGGCAAGCAAAAAGGTATATCAGCCCTGTCAATGGAGTTTGAAATTTTGACAAAATAAGAGATTACTAAAATTGACTAATAAAGAACCAAAAAGTATTGATACTATAAATGAACAGCATAGCGAATTATTAAAAATAAAATATACACTTCTGAGGAGAATATTAAGTAGAAGGTAGATCATTAAAAAAAAATAAGCAAAAATATTTAATTAGCAGAGTAAGGGCCAAGATGGGTAAAGTGAAAATGTTAACAGGTATTCAGCTGGCATTTCAGAGATAGTATCTGAGATATTTCCTCAAATGGTAAACAAGACGCGTCTTCATATTAAGAAAGAACAAACAAACAAACAAAAACAGGCAGAATCCATAAAAATAAGTCAACTCCTAGACATATTCATGTAAATCTGTTGAACACCTAACACCTATATGATTAGGAAATCATATAAGCCCTCAGAAAGAAAAAACAAATAAGAATGAAATATCAATTAAATTAAAAAGTAATATTACTTCTTTTTTAAAAAAAAGAGGAAGCCAGGAGACATTTCATACAAAACTGTACAGATAAAATCACTTTCAACCTATAGCTTAATACTCAAATAAAAATTAAGGGTAAAAGTAAGATATTTTGAAATTAATAAAACCTGACTTTGCTACCAAAAGCTACATATTAAAAGAAAGCATAAAGTTATGATTCACAGAGAAGGAATATAATTTCATATGAAGTTCTGTGATGTAATAAATACACAAAGAAAATTACACTAATAGGTATATCTATTTAATACATAAAACATTACAGCAAATATCTAAATAAGATTAAAATGAATTAGCCCTAATATGCTGAACACTTTATGAAATACATATTTAATAAAATGCTAGTTGTAAGAAAAATTAAGCATCAAGTTAGACTTTTAAGCACAAACGTATCCAAATTTCTGGAAGGATCGTTAACAGAGTAGAAACATAAATTCCAAATTAATCAAAAGATGACAGGAAAAGTAAATAAATAATGTCAAAAATGAGCTATAAAAGTAGCCTAGAGGCTTCCATCCAAAGCCAATGATTCACTGAACAAAAAAGATGCTGTTTTTTTTTTTAACTGAAATATATTTGACATATTTAACAGTGTAAATTTAAGCTGTACAACATATTAACTTGATGCATTTTATATTGTAATTGTCATAGCAATAATTAGGATATCTAGCATGTAACACATTTATTTTTAGTGTTGGAAAGTTCTAGACTCTTAGAAAATTTGATTATTGCAATACGGTGCTGTTATCCATACTTGCTATTCTGTGTATGAGATCTGTAACTTGTTGTACTACTTTTTGCAAGTTTTCTCCCTTGAACAGCAACCAGCGTGTCCCTCCACCTCCCTGTCCCCTTGTACCACTTACATGTGGAATCTAAAAAACTAAATCTTTAAAGACACTGAGAAAGGATTTTGCCAAGTATTTTCTAAGGCATGAAGAAACAAAAACCTTGCTGTTAGGAATTCTTTTCAGTTCTGTGTGTGCTCAGACATTATTATAAGGTCGTCTTTTGTCCTATGTCATCATAATCACAGCGACTTTTTAGAAGGTCATTGTTCTCTAAAATTGTTTTTGTTGAAGAGGATAACATTATAGCTTCTTGATTCTCTCTTGAAAACAGGCAGATGCTGATGCCTTTTTTTTCTCAGTGCCTGCCCTTTTTAGTTTGTTTAAGAATAAGATTAACTCCCTTTAAAGTTTGTTATTTGGGTCTACCATGAAAAAAGACACCTAGAGCAATGTGGGCAAACAGAAAACACAAAATATAATCACAGAGTTGTAAATCAATATAAACGTAGTCAGTTCTTGAAAGATGATATCAGTTGTATTCAAAACCAAAGTTATATCTTTTCTATAGCACAGCTATTTACATTATAAGAACATATACAGCTGAACAGTACAAAACAAAGAAAATAGTTATATGATGAAAACACTGATACAAACCAAAGGGAAGTTGATACATGTAATTTAATAATAAATAATCTTTAAAATGACATTACTGGAAATAGTCACTATTTCCCTATTAAAACTTTCAATTGAGCAGGAAGATATAGAAATAACAAACTTGCATGGGAATTAATAGGGATAACAACTGAAAGCAGGTTTCTGTCATAACAAAAGCCTAAAATAAGAGGAGTTGGCAGTAGGAGGCAAACTTTTAGTAAAACTGTCACTTGTAGTAACTGAAAATGTGTATTACCTATTTGCTTAACCAGAATCTCTGGGGGAAGTGGTTAGAAAACTGAAACCTAATGTGTGTTGACTGTTTTTGACCAGTTACACAGATGGACTCAGGAAGGAACTGGCCAGTTTTCCATTAGAAACAAAATGAAATAGGTCTTTTCTAACACCATTTTCAGAGGATGTAATTTTGCCTGGAGAAAATGAGTGGGGCTTCCTAGGTGGCAAGAACCCACTTGCCTATGCGGGAGACATGAGACATGGCTTTGATCCCTGGGTCTGGAAGATCCACTGGAGAAGGAACCGGCAACCCACAGAGGTATTATTGCCTGGAAAATTCCACAGACAGAAGATCCTGGTGGGCTGCAGTCCGTAGGGTCACAAGGAGTCTGACATGACTGAAGTGACTTAATAAGAATGCAAATGATTTAGGGGTTGATTTAAATCATTTAGAGGAGCTAGTACTGGACAAAATCTTTCATGGTCTATAAACACTTTGATCTCTGAAAAACACAAAGGCTAAAGCTATTAAATGATTCCCCTACTCTGCCTAAATCTGAAAATCCTTTCAACCAAAGCTAATCTGTATAAGGAATTGGGATGATTTCAAATTTCTGGATTTTTGACAGACAAATGCAAGATAGGTTTAGGTCAGGTTTAAATACTTGTCATTTAGTATTTTTGAGCTTTAACCTGCAAAGGTTAAAGGTTTTGATTTTGGATATTTACTTTTACTCCAGGAAATTTCTTAATATATAGCATGACTTTGTGAATGACTTTTTTTTTTTTTAAGTTCAGTACTTCTCATAATGACATTTGATTTCATTGAAGAACTTATAATAGGCCATATTGGACATTTTGAAGATAATTTGGGAAACTCATTCTTGAATAATGTGTGAATTTTGGAGTAGGTTTAATTAATTAAATTAATCAGAGGTCGCACCTCTGATCCATTAGAGAGATTTCTAGTTATAAAATCTATACTCTTGTTCTAAAATCTGTACATTCTATCACAAGTTTCTGTTTTCCTCCTTTGTTCATTATGCCGTTCATTTTCCCAGCTAATATTAATGTAAAGTTTTTAACTACCATTAATTTAGGAATATACCTAGACACAGAAATTTCAGTCCATTCTTTTCTTCTTACTCAAACTAAATCAGCAGAAAAAAGTAGAGGTATAATTTACAGTCCCTGCTTTCTGCTTGAGTGTGATATCCTGAGTAGATTCTGGTATAATTAGGGAGATCTCAAGTCCACTAATACTTAAATCAAGAATGTGTCTTCCAATCTAGCTTTATAAGTCATAAATATGATCTCTCTTGGTCTTTGTCTATTGCTACATCTTCTATTTCTCAGTTTATCTGTAACTTGAATAGAAACAATGAGTGTTATTTACTGGACTCAGAAAAAAAAAGAGAAGAAGAAATACAAATGTGAGCTTTAGATAATCATGTAAATCCTCTAGCTTGAAACAGAATCTTTAGGCTGATGATTCTGATTTATATTTTTCTTGCCATTCTCTCTGTTCCAGGCTCTAACTGCATTTATCTAAGTACTTATGAGACACCCTCTACACAGATGTCTCATAAGCAGCTAAATCTTGATACATTTAAAATTAAAGACATTCTTTAATGTTTATCCTACTATATTCCCTGTTTTTGTTCATTACCTTTAAGCATTTGATCTAGAGGTTATATAAGACATTGAAATAGTCTGTCATTAATTTAGGAGTTTTTAGGATTTCCAAGGGATTGTTGTTGTTTAGTCTCTAAATAGTGTCTGACTCTTTGCCCCTCCATGGACTATAGCCAGCCAGGTTCCTCTGTCCATGGAATTCTCCAGCCAAAAATACTGGAGTGTGTTTCCATTTCTTCTCCAAAGGATTTTCCTGACTCAGGGATCGAACTCACATCTCCTGCTTGGCAGGCAGCTTCCTTATAACTGATACCTGGGAAGCCTCTTCAAAGGTATACAAACAAATTATGTGGGAAAGGCTGACATAACATAATGTAACAACTAATGAAACTGAAGAGGTTTTCTTATCAATAGTTTCCTTAATCTTTCCCAATAGGAATGCATACCAAGGCATGGAGGAAGCTATTTTTAGAATTGGGACATATTCAGGTTGTTCTTGGACTTCCTAGTTGGCCTCAAGGGTAAAGAATCCACCTGCGGCACAGAAGATGCAAGAGATCTGGGTTCGATCTCTTGTAGGGAAGATTCCCTGGAGTTGGAAATGGCAACCCACTCCATTGTCTGGGAAATCCCATGGACAGAGGAGCCTGGTTAGCTGTAGTCCAGGGAGTTGCAAAGAGTCGGTCACAAGTAAGCGACTGAGCACATACAGAGTTGCTCAATCTATGAGGCTGATGCTGTTGGGAAAGTGAAATTAAGGGAAATAATTAGAAGGATTAGGAGCAGATTTTATGTAGGGTGAAGAATGAGGGAGGGAAAAGTATACTTCCTATAACATGAGAAGTTTTGAATTTAGTATAGGCAAGCATGCTAAATCGCTTCAGTCCAGTCCCACTCTGCAACCCCATGGACTGTAGCCCACCAGGCTCCTGTCTCCATGAGATTCTCCTGGCAAGAATATTGGAGTGGGTTGCCATGCCCTTCCCCAGGGGCTCTTTTCAACCCAGGGATCGATCCCACCTCTCTTACATCTCCTGTATTGGCGGGAGGGTTCTTTACCGCTAGTGCCACCTGGGAAGACCAGTACAGGTATACATCCAGTTTCTTTGGTGCTTAGTGTCTTTGACCTGGCCACAGCATATCTTGGCAAAATGTACTCAGTCAAGTAAAAAGAGCACACTATTCAAAGCCTTAACTGCTACTTGAAAAGAGTTTGAATGGAATTTCTTTTTCCATCATATACTAACATTTGACTTACTTCCTCAAAGTAATAAGACCTCTTCCAAATATCCAATATAAAATGCTGAGCTATCTATAGGCAGAGAATTACCAGAAGAAGAGTCTCTAATTTAGCTGAGACTCTCCTAATACAGTAAATTAGATCATGTTCACCTTCATTTATCTCTGTTTCTCTTTCCCCAACATATCTGTATAATTTTCTAGAATGTACTTGTCATGAAGTGGCTCCCTCATTCCAGATATCACAATAGACTCAATGCTACCTGTCAGCATCCTCAGAATTTGATTTAGTATAAACAACAAAATGCTTTTTCCTTAGCATCCAAGAATCCATTTAGCTCTCACATGTCCTTTTATTCCCTCCAAAGTCCAATGGATTAATGGCAATGCCTTCACCTCTGGAAATGTTATTTTCCTTTAAAAGAACACTCAGTCTTCATTGAAAAGCTAGATAAGAAAACTGGGGAGAGCATAGGCCCTAGACCAAGACTGTTTGATTCAAACCTGACTCTTCAGCTAACTACTTATGCATCTCTGAAGAAGCTTTTTAAACTCTTCTTTCCTTTAAAATGGGAAAATAGATCCAGCATTTATTTCATGAAGTTGCTGAAGACTGAAAATTTTAATATATTCCTTTCAATATTAACAACTCCACAGATATTTATTGTTACTCTGAAGTGTTATATTTTTCCTAAATGTCCATTTTTTAAAAGAAGAATTTGAAATGTTTTTCATTTTTGTTTCCCTGAGTACATATTTTGCAGCAACTAATCTTTTGAGTTGTCTAAATAATTACAGCAAAAATATACATTTCTCAGGAAAGTTGTGCTGACAACTTATCTCACACTTGTTTTTATATGTTCTGGGCCAAATTAATTTATAAAGATGCCACTTTCTTTACTGTATCTGTGTTCTCTATTCGCAGTGATATTACTACTAAGTCAGACAGCCGCTACTATTAGTTCCATCATTATTGGAACACTTCTAAACATTTAGAAAGCAAAGGTTATTTTTTTCTTCTAGATAGGGAAGAGGTAACAGAATTGGCCAGCAGATTCAAAGTTCCTTAGCAAACAATATTAGTTTTATATAATAGCTCATGGAATGTTTGCTAGAGAGCATTATATATATATATATTTTTTTTTTTCTGGTTATTAATGCTATTGAAACTATTTAACAAAATATACTCTACTAATAATATATGGACTAGAAACTTTATTTCTTTTCAGTGAAAGATCTGGCTGATTACACAGTGAAACTGCTCAGACTTGCTGTTGGTTTTATCATTTGAACATTGAATTAGCTTGTGAATAATACATAAAGGAAAAAGAAAGACCCAAATTCCATCCCACTGCCATCTGGCTGAAGAGGATAAATGTCACATGCAATTGGCATACTCTTGCCTAAGATTAATCTCTACCCTTTTTTGTAAATTCCAAACCATGTTGTCTTCTTAAGCACAGAGGGGAGAATGATCTTCAAGATTTATTTTTAGAACAGAGAATGCCAGACTAGATAAATCACCAGTGTTATTCCAAATGACACAGCCTATATTCCCAAGTCGCAAGGTAATGGGTGAAGTTATAGAGTTGTCAATAAGGAAAATGAGAAATAGCTAAATAGACAGCCTAAAATGTTTATTATTCTGGAAAGGTGAATCAAAATATTAGTGCAGCACAATTCACATAGAGATGGTTTTTATGATTATTTCACACTGTTGTATTTTATCATAATATCTTTAAAACATTTTATGTTGTAATTCAGCATATGGTGGTAAATTAATCATGTAGCTATGTTTTTAAGAATTTCATTGAAACTCAGTTATATGTGATTCTATAATATTAAACTTTGAGCATAAAAACATAATAAAAATTTCAAATCAGTAAAAAAATCTACATTTATTTATATTTTTTCCTTGCCCATACATCATTCTGTATTGTTATCAATGTATTTTGTAGAAAAGATTAAACAACTGTTACAAAAGCTATAGCCAATTAGGTTGTTAAACATGACTTTATGGATTCAAAATATAACCCACTCATAGTAAAATCACTAACTATAAACATTCATTTACATATAAATACACAGAGAGGATCACTTAGCACAGATCTATGAAAGTGTCATGACATCTTATCACCCAGAGACATAGTGTTTAGATATGATCTATGCTTTTACATATTAATATGCACTGCTGCTGCTGCTGCTATGCCGCTTCAGTCGTGTCCGACTCTGTGCGACCCCATAGACGGCAGCTCACCAGGTTCCGCTGTTCCTGGGATTCTCCAGGCAAGAACGCTGGAGTGGGTTGCCATTTCCTTCTCCAATGCATGAAAGTAAAAAGTGAAAGTGAAATCGATCAGTCGTGTCTGACTCTGCGACCCCATAGACAGCAGCCCACCAGGCTCCTCCGTCCGTGGGATTTTCCAGACAGGAATACCGGAGTGGGGTGCCATTGCCTTCTCTGATTAATATGCAGTTTACTATAAATGTATGTCTACAAAAATTACAACACAATTTTTCCCCAATGAACATTATACCCTGAATTTTTTTCTTCTTAGTGTCTCTAGAACTCTCTCACTGTTTTTACTAGTCCTATACAATTCCATTATATCATTCCACTATAATCTATTAGGTAGGGGATTACATATAATTAACATTATTTTCCCAATACATAAATGGAAAGATAGCCAAAGGATAGTGAAAGATGGCACAAAGTAACAGCACAGACTGATACCAAGTGTGCTGGATTACTGCTAAAACTGTAGTGTGCACTGCCTTGAAAGTAGGAACAAAGGAGTGAAGCCAGTATTATGTTGTTCTTTCATTGGCTAAAATATAGCTGTCAGGTATAAAGCTTTCCACAATGGACACTTTGGGTCCAGGTAGTTTATATTCTATATCATCAATAAAGAAAAGTACTTCTTTTTTGACAAGAGAAAAAATATAGAGGGGAAAAGATGATAGATAAAATAGTAAGAAAGAAGATAAATTGTTTTGCTTACTTCAAGGATTGAACTGTAAAAGTCCTAAGGACACAGAATGCATCACATTGTTATTTTTGATAGTTTTCTCGGAATCTTCTACCATGTCTTTTGTCCTGTGATATCCCAAAACAGCCATGATTTCTTCTAATTCAGTCCTAGTGTTAGCATCTCTATCAGTTTGCTTCCTCCATTTGTACTTCACTTCCACAAAGAATATTGAAAGTTCCTATTAGACTATCAGTAATATCTAAGAGTGCCCAATAACTTCCCAGAAATTATTATTTTCAAGAAAAAGTAGTAAATCTTTTTTTTTTATACAAATGAGGAGCTCATTTGTAGTAAAATATTGATGTAGTAACATCAAATGAGGAGCTGTAGTTTTTCTGCTAAATTCTTCATTGGAAATTCACAGGGTGGCCTCTTTTACTTGCATATTTAATCAATAGTTATACAGTCTTAGTGGATAGAGAATTGGAATTTTGAGTGAATTTACATACTGAATTTCTTCCCATCCATACTTCAGTGGTAAGTATCCAGCTTGTTTATAGGGTAGGTCCTTAACAACCACAAGGTTGATGCCTAACCTGCCTCCTGAGAATAGCTGATAGAAAAGAAAAATGATGGGCATACGACCAGAGTTAAGCCAGTCAGACTCTGTTCTCTAGCATCTTCAAATTTGAGTGTGTTAATGGTAGTCTTCATATGTACAAATTTTATTGGCTTTTAACAATTTGCCCCCTTCCTCTAGACAAAACTGGCCCTATAGTTAAACACAGGTTTAGTTAGCCAAGAATGGGGAAAAGCAACTGAACAACAAAAAAAAAAAGGTAATGAAAACAAATCACTGTCAATCCAAAAAAAAAAAAAAAAATCAAAGCAAAGCATTCAGACACCTGATTTGCAGAAAGCAAAACTCAACAATTGTATCAGACTGTATACACCCTATGCACACATGCACATACACATACACACCCCTAATTATTTCCTCATGAAGTGAAGTAAAGTGAAACAGCTCAGTCGTTTCTGACTCTTTGCCACCCCATGAACTGTAGCCTACCAGGCTCCTTAGTTCATGGAGTTTTCCAGGCAAGAGTACTGGAGTAGGTTGCCATTTCCTTCTCCACGGGATCTTCCCAAGGAAATATATTATGGCAGCTAGAATAACATCCAAGGAAGCTTGATAGATGGTCTTGATACTTGATGTTATCATGCACACAGTTTTCCATTTAAAACAGGATATATTACATATTTTAGACCATTGGCCACTTCACAGTATGAAATTTATTCTTTGCACGTTTTTTATTCTAAATGGAACTTACACTTCAATAATGTTAATGATTATGTTAGGATTGTTGGAAGTATCCATATTTTGCAGAATAAAAACATAATATTGTATAAAAATGAGAGTACACTAATAGAAATATGGAACTCATCTAGGTGTCATGGGCCTAAAGAAGACTGGCTTCGTGTCATGGCTTATGAAAGCAATAGATTGGTTAGATTTTGAGATTCCTCGTTTAAGTGCAGGTGTTCTTGAAATTTTACTGAAGATAATTATATCTTAATAAAATCTTTTACCAGTGCAGATGCATATTTAGATAAAAAAAGACGTGTGCACCCAGAAATCAAGGGATGTAATATCATGAAAACCTATCTTAGGAGTAGGTTCTATTTTTCTGAGGGCTGCTTCCCTAATGGCTTAATGGTAAAGAACCCACCTGCCTATGCAGGAGCCACAGGAGACTTGGGTTTAATCCCTGGGTTGGGAAGGAAATGGTGACCCCATTCCCATATTCTTCCCTGGCATAGCCTGTGAGGAGAGGAGCCTGGCAGGCTATAGTTCACGTGGTTGCACAATAATGACTAAACCACAATAAGATCCACTCACATAGATTTCCTAAGCTGTTTCCTAAGCAACAATATTTGCGTTGCATGACTTTTATTCCCTAATGATGGGATGACTGAAAGTTCTTGGAAATTACATATAATCTAATCAGGAGGATATCAAATTTGAGAATTTGAAATGGGACCACCAGAAAGGAAATTAAGCTCTATAAATGATATAAACTTTAAAATACATAAATGGTGAGAATTTTTTTCCATGTAAGAATACAAAGGAAGAAAAAGCTAATCTATTGGAGAGAAGACTTAGGAAAATCCCCCCAAACTTTCATGAAAACTGTGTATATAGATAAGAATGTAGCTGTAAATATATCCATATTTTTGTCTACCCAGTCTTAGTAATTCTGTAATTCTCACTCTTAATCTCTTTCACATTCCTTACTGTATTCATAATCATTAAGTTCAGTTCAGTTGCTCAGTCTTGTCTAACTCTTT
Organism: Neotragus moschatus; assembly: GCA_006410615.1. NCBI lineage: Eukaryota > Metazoa > Chordata > Mammalia > Artiodactyla > Bovidae > Neotragus > Neotragus moschatus. The sequence goes on from SJYA01001829.1 coordinate 284,308, forward strand.
GTGACCCCATGGACTGCAGCACGCCACTCCTCCCTGTCCATCACCAACCTCTGGAGTTCACTCAAACTCACATCCATCGAGTCAGTGAGGCCATCCAGCCATCTTATCCTCTGTCGTCCCCTTTTCCTCCTGCCCCCAATCCCTCCCACTATCAGAGACTTTTCCAATGAGTCAACTCTTTGCNAGTGGGAGACTTTAATACCCCACTCACATATATGGACAGATCAACTAAACAGAAAATTAACAAAGAGATACAAACTTTAAATGATACAATAGACCAGTTAGACCTAATTGACATCTTTAGAACATTTCATCCCAAAACAATGAATTTCACCTTTTCTCAAGTGCACATGGATCCTTCTCCATGATAGATCACAGTCTGGGCCATAAAGCTAACCTTGATAAATTCAAAAAATTGAAATCATTACAAGCATCTTTTTCTGACCAAANCCTAATTGACATCTTTAGAACATTTCATCCCAAAACAATGAATTTCACCTTTTCTCAAGTGCACATGGATCCTTCTCCATGATAGATCACAGTCTGGGCCATAAAGCTAACCTTGATAAATTCAAAAAATTGAAATCATTACAAGCATCTTTTTCTGACCAAAATGCATTAAGATTAGGTCTCAATTACAGGAGAAAAACTATTAAAAATTCCAACATATGGAGGCTGAACAACACGCTTCTGAATAACCAACAAATCACAGAAGAAATAAAAAAAGAAATCAAAGTATGCATAGAAATGAATGAAAATGAAAACACAACAACCCAAAACCTGTGGGACACTATAAAAGCAGTGCTAAGAGGAAAGTTCATAACAATACAGGCATACCTCAAGAAACAAGAAAAAAGTCAAATAAATAGCCTAACTCTACACCTAAAGCAACTAGAAAAGGAAGAAATGGAGAACCCCAGATCTAGTAGAAGGAATGAAAAGATATTTCTATGACAGTCAATAGGTAAGGAAGGACAAACACATAGTATCAGTACCTTATGTGAAGAAATGCATATGAATTAAGCCATACAAATTAAGCCATTCTCACAGTATTGCTCAAGATGGCTGCTTATGGTAACATCCATAAGTATTTTTAACATTTTCTTAAATTGATTCAATCCCTTTAAATTTAATAACATGCTGACTGGAAATATATTGTTTAACCTCAGGTGAAGAAGATTGACATATTCAAAGCAAGTTTAATGACATATTATTGTTCTTGGTATGTGCAGAGGCCTTTCTTATTTTATATATCTGTTCCCTTTTAGTATCATATATTCCATCTCTTCTTTCTTCAAGGCAACCATTCTATTCTCCCTAATGTGTTATTTTCATTTGTGTGAGTTTCTTTGGAGAGTTTATGAGTTTCTATTGAGAAGTATAATGGACGTTTTCAGACTCAAAACAATCTAATAAAAATGATGATGTAATATTGATTTATGGTAGACTAAATTTGGTACACTCCACTACCTCAAATAGAAGTCCTCAAGCAATGCTCTTAGGAAACATTTAAATACTAGACCAAAAATGCTTCCAAATTAAGATAAGGTGATGAAAATTCTTCTACACTGACAAACACACACACAAACACATAATATACATATATGTGTAAATAACTCAGACTGCTTTAACAAAATAACACAGATTGCATGGTATAAAAAATAGAAAATTATTTTCTCTGAGTCCTGAAGGCTGGAAAATTTAAAGTCAAGGTCTAAAAGAGTTCAGTTTCTAGTGAGAGCTCTGATCACAGTTTGAGATGGCTGCCTTCTTTCTGTGTTCTCATGTGGTGGAAAGGTATCTTTTTATCTTCCCCTTCTTATAGGGTCACCAATCCTATCAGATTAGGGCCCACACTTGTTAATTTTAATTACCTTCTAAAAGCTGTATGTCCAAATGCAATCACGTTGGGGGTTAAGGTTTCAACAAATGGATAGCAGTGAGGGATGGAACACTACACAATTCAGACACAGCAATGTATATCTGAAATGATTTGAAATAGCTCAACTGGAATTCCATCACCTTCACTAGCGTTGTTCATAGTGATGGCTCCTAAGGCCCACTTGACTTCACATTCCAGGATGTCTGGCTCTAGGTGAGTGTTCACACCATCGTGATTATCTGGGTCATGAAGATGTTTTTTGTACAGTTCTTCTGTGTATTCTTGCTACCTCTTCTTAATATCTTCTGCTTCTTTTAGGTCCCCATAATTTTTGTTCTTTCTTGAGCCTGTCTTTACATGAAATGTTCCCTTGGCATCTCTCATTTTCTTGAAGAGATCTCTAGTCTTGCCCATTCTGTTGTTTTCCTCTATTTCTTTGCATTGATCGCTGAGGAAGGCTTTCTTATCTCTTCTTTCTATTCTCTGGAACGCTGCATTCATATGGGTATATCTTTCCTTTTCTCCTTTGCTTTTTTCCCTCTCTTCTTTTCACAGCTATTTGTAAGGACTCCTCAGACAGCCATTTTACTTTTTTGCATTTCTTTTTCTTGGGGATGGTCTTGATCCTTGTCTCCTGTACAGTGTCATGAACCTCCATCCATAGTTCATCAGGCACTGTATCAGATCTTGTCACTTGAATCTATTCCTCACTTCCATTGTATAGTTATAAGGAATTTGATTTAGGTTATATCTGAATGGGCTAGTGGTTTTCTCCACTTCCTTCAATTTCAGTCTGAATTTGGCCATAAGGAATTCATGATCGGAGCCACAGTCAGCTCCCAGTCTTGCTTTTGCTGACTGTGTATAGCTTCTCCATCTTTGGCTACAAAGAATATAATCAATCTGATTCGGTGCCAACCATCTGGTGATGTCTATGTGTACAGTCTTCTCTTGTGTTGTTGGAAGAGGGTGTTTGCTATGACCAGTGCGTTCTCTTGGCAGAACTCTATTAACCTTTGCCCTGCTTCATTCTGTACTTCAAGGCCAAATTTCCCTGTTCCTCCAGGTTGTTCTTAACTTCCTACTTTTGCATTCCAGTCCCCTATAATGAAAAGGACATCTTTTGGGGGTGTTAGTTATAGAAGGTCTTGTAGGTCTTCATAGAACTGTTCAACTTCAGCTTCTTCAGTGTTACTGGTAGGGGCATACACTTGAAATACTGTGATATTAAATGATTTGCCTTGGAAATGAACAAAAATCATTCTGTCGTTTTTGAGATTGCATCCGAGTACTGCATTTTGGACTGTTTTGTTGACTATGATGGCTAGTCCATTTCTTCTAAAGGATTCTTGCCCACAGTAGATATAATGGTATCTGAGTTAAATTCACCCATTTTTTAAGATGATACTGTGAAAGTGCTGCACTCAATATGTCAGGAAATATGGAAAACTCAGCAGTGGCACAGGACTGGAAAAGGTCAGTTTTCATTTCAATCTCAAAGAAAGGCAATGTTAAAGAATGTACAAACTACCGCACAATTGCACTCATCTCACACGCTAGTAAAGTAATGCTTAAATTTCTGCAAGCCAGGTTTCAACAGTACATGAACCATGAACTTCCAGATATTCAAGCTGGTTTTCAAAAAGGCAGAAGAACCAGAGATCAAATTGCCAACATCTGCTGGATCATGGAAAGAGCAAGAGAGTTCCAGAAAAACATCTACTTCTGTTTTATTGACTATGCCAAAGCGTTTGACTGTGTGGATCAGAATAAACTGTGGAAAATTCTGAAAGAGATGGGAATACCAGACCACCTGACCTGCCCCTTGAGAAACCTGCATACAGGTCAGGAAACAACAGTTAGAACTGGACATGGAACAACAAACTGGTTTCAAATAGGAAAAGGAACATGACAAGGCTGTATATTGTCACCCTGCTTATTTAGCTTTTATGCATAGTACATCATGAGAAACTCTGGACTGGAGGAAGCACAAGCTGAAATCAATATTGCCAGGAGAAATATCAATAACTTCAGATATTCAGATGACACCAACCTTATGGCAGAAAGTGAAGAGGAACTAAAGAACCTCTTGATGAAAGTGAGAGAGGAGAGTAAAAAGTTGGCTTAAAGCTCAACATTCAGAAAACTAAGATCATGACATCCGGTCCCATCACTTCATGGCAGATATATGGAGAAACAGTGGAAACAGTGTCAGACTATTTTTCTGGGTTCCAAAATCATAGCAGATGGTGATTGCAGCCATGAAATTAAAAAATGCTTACTCCTTGAAAGGAAAGCTACGACCAACCTAGATAGCATATTAAAAAGCAGAGACATTGCTTTGCCAACAAAGGTCCGTCTAGTTAAGGCTAAGGTTTTTCCAGTGGTCATGTATGGATGTGAGGATTGGACTATAAAGAAAACTGAGCATCGAAGAATTGATGCTTGTGAACTGTTGTGTTGGATAAGACTCTTGAGAGTTCCTTGGACTGCAAGGAGATCCAACCAATCCATCCTAAAGGAGATCATTCCTCGGTGTTCATTGGCAGGACTGATACTGAAGCTGAAACTCCAGTATTTTCGCCACCTGATGCAAAGACCTGACTCACTGGAAAAGACCCTAGTGCTGGGAAAGATTGAGGGCAGGAAGAGAAGGGGACGACAGAGGGTGAGATGATTGGATGGCATCATCAACAAGATGGACATGGGTTTTGGTGGACTCTGGGAGTTGGTGATGCACAGGGAGGCCTGGCATGCTGCAGTTCATGGGGTTGCAAAGAGTCAGACATGACTGATTGACTGAACTGAACTGACTGACTGAATGTATATCTCACAGACAAATAAAGCTACACATATTTGAGAGAAATTTCTCTATTATTGAAGTTGTAAATCAAAAAGTTTCTTGTGGCATTTATTCTTATGCTTGTAAATAATGTACAACCTGATGTTATACATTTATTCAGTATTTGGCAAATAATTATTTAAAAGCCTAATACATATGAAACACTGTTACAAGTTCTTAAAATTAATCAGAGAAGAGGAGAAAATTTCTGTCTGGTTGTAGCTTATATAATAATAGGTGAATATTGACAATAAATAATAAATGATCAAAAAGAGCATTATATAGCATGTTAGAAATTGAAGTCTTCTATGGAAAGAATAGAGAAATTTAATAGAGATAACAACAGAGTATCAGCATGTCTTATAGAAAAGTAGTGTTTGAGGAAAATTCAAAGGATATTAGGCAATTAATCATACAACTATCTGAGAGAAGATTTCAGGCAAGGGAACTGTGAGGTCAATTTGTTGCAGGAGAGAATATTTAAAACTGCAAGAAGACAAAGTGGCTAAAGCAGAAACAATAAAGATTGAAAGAAGTGGAAATGAGTCCAAACCCAACTTGCATAAAATTGCATAGGCAATTAGTTGTAAACTTCTTGGCTTAAACTGTGAATGAAAATGAGAATCATTGGAGCATTTGAAATCTGGTTTAAGATTTACAAGAATTAATGCTGTTGCTGTGTTGAGAACTAAAGAGGAAGGATGGCAAAAGTGGAACCAGAAACCCGCTGAGTGGCTATTAGAGTAATAGAGGCAAGAGGCAGCTGTGTTTCTGATAAGGCTAGTAGCACTAGAAGTTGAAGTAAATATTGGGATCTTGAATATATTTTGAAGGTAGTGTTCAAAGAGAATTACTGACGGTTTGTGTGCAGGTAATTTAGCACTCAAATACAGAGTTGATTTAAGTTTATTATATTATGATCACTATCTCCTGCTGCAAAAAGCAATAGAACTTTCAGCAGGTCACAAACCTAGTTATAAAGCCAAATATTCTGGAAAATAAAAATGTTTCCATGAAGCAAACTGGGGTAAATTCAACATAGACTAGCTCACCATATCTCATGGGTTAGACTCCATTGGTTCTTTAGTGGAGATGTAACTTTAAAGTAGGTCAAATGGCTGGTTATTCATCTTGTAGGTAGTTTATATATTCAGCTCTATATTTCCTAAGATGAACTGACATCTTAGTTTTGAAATACATTCAGTCATCTGTAGACAGTAGCATGACGTGTTCTGTCGGGAGTTCAGTTTAGTTCAGTTGCTCAACTGTGTCAAATTCTTTGCAACCCCACAGACTGCAGCACACCAAGCTTCCCTGTTCATCAACTTCCAAAGTTTACTCAAACTCATGTCCATTGAGTTGGTGATGCCATCCAACCATCTCATCCTCTGTCATCCCCTTCTCCTCCCACCTTGAATCTTTCCCAGCATAAGGGTCTTTTAAAATAAGTCAGTTCTTCACATCAGGTGGCCACAATATTGGAGTCTCAGCTTCAGCATCAGTCCTTCCAATGAATATTCAGGACTGATTTCCTATAAGAATGACTGATTTGATCTCCTTGCAGTCCAAGAGTCAAGAGTCTTCCCAACACCACAGCTCAAAACCATGAATTCTTCAGCACTCAGCTTTCTTTATAGTCCAGCTCTCACATCCATACATGACTCTTGGAAAAACCATAACTTTGACTCAGTTCAGTTCAGTTGCTCAGTCGTGTCCGACTCTTTGCGACCCCAAGAAACACAGCACACCAGGCCTCCCTGCCCATCACCAACTCCTGGAGTTCACTCAGACTCATGCCCATCAAGTCAGTGATGCCATCCAGCCATCTCATCCTCTGTCGTCCCCTTCTCCTCCTGCCCCCAATCCCTCCCAGCATCAGAGTCTTTTCCAATGAGTCAACTCTTCACATGAGGTGGCCAAAGTACTGGAGCTTCAGCTTTAACATCATTCCCTCCAAAGAAATCCCAGGGCCTATCTCCTTCAGAATGGACTCGTTGGATCTTCTTGCAGTCCAAGGGACTATCAAGAGTCTTTTCCAACACAACAGTTCAAAAGCATCAATTCTTTGGCGCTCAGCCTTCTTCACAGTCCAACTCTCACATCCATACATGCCTACTGGAAAAACCATACCCTTGACTAGACGGACCTTAGTCAGAAAAATAATATCTCTGCTTTGACTAGATGACCTTTTTTGGCAAAGTAATGTCTCTGCTTTTTAATATCCTGTCTAGAATTGTCATAAATTTTCTTCCAAGGGGCAATCATCTTTTAATTTCATGGCTGCAGTCACCATCTGCAATGATTTTGGAGCCCAAATAAAGCTTGTCACTCTTTCCACTGTTTCTCCATCATTTGCCATGAAGTGGTGGGACCAGATGCCATGATCTTCGTTTTCTGAATGTTGAGCTTTAGGCCAACTTTTTCACTCTCCTCTTTCACTTTCATCAAGAGGCTTTTTAGTTCCTCTTCACTTTCTGCCATAAGGGTAGTATCATCTGGATATCTGAGGTTATTGATATTTCTTCCAGCAATCTTGATTCCAGCTTGTGCTTCCTCCAGTCCAGAGTTTCTCCTGATGTACTCTGCATAGAAGTTAAATAAGCAGAGTGACAATATACAGCCTTGACATCCTCCTTTTCCTATTTGGAACCAATCTGTTGTTCCATGTCCAATTCTAACTGTTGCCTCCTGACCTGAATACAGGTTTCTCAAGAGACAGCTCACAAGGTCTGGTATTCCTATCTTTTTAAGAATTTTCCAGAGTTTGTTGTGGTCCACACAGGCAAAGGCTTTGACATTGTCAGTAAAGCAGAAGTAGGGATTTTTCTGGAACTCTCTTGCTTTTTTTGATGATCCAGTGGATGTTGGCAATTTGATCTCTGGTTCCTCTGNATCAAGAGGCTTTTTAGTTTCTCTTCACTTTCTGCCATAAGGGTGGTGTCATTTGCATATCTGAGGTTACTGATTCCCTAACTTACTGCAATACTTTTTCATAAGCTCACCACATGCTTAAAAATCCTCCCACCTTTTGTTTCAGTAGAATTAAGTCTCATTTCTCTATTGCAATAATCTTGAATAGAGTCTTCCTTGCCTATTTAACTCAATCTGGTACAATTTTCCCTTGACATTGAACTAAAATAAATATTTTGTTCTGAGAACATTCTAACTACCAAGCCCAGTTAAGGATTTTGCACTGCTGTTCCCTCTAATTGGAATGCTTATCCCTGATAGTCATTTTGTTACCATTCCCACTTTAGCCTGCTTTAATATCACCTCCTCAGAACGAATGTCTCTAAGATTTTAAAAATCTTTCATAGCACTTCTCCATACCTGAAGTTATATAGCGCTTATCTGTTCTGTCTCTTTTCCCCATTTGTCTGTAAACATGATGAGGCAAGGGCTTTGTCTTGTCTTTATGTCTAAAGGGTGTAAAGACAATCTAGAAGGGTGCTTGGCATTTAGCAGCAGGTGATGCATGTCATATTCTTTTTTTTTTAAATATAAATTTATTTATTTTAATTGGAAGCAAATTGCTTTACAATACTGTAGTGGTTNACATGATGAGGCAAGGGCTTTGTCTTGTCTTTATGTCTAAAGGGTGTAAAGACAATCTAGAAGGGTGCTTGGCATTTAGCAGCAGGTGATGCATGTCATATTCTTTTTTTTTTAAATATAAATTTATTTATTTTAATTGGAAGCAAATTGCTTTACAATACTGTAGTGGTTTTTGCCATACATTGACATGAATCTGCCATGGGTGTACACGTGTTCCCCATCCTGAACCCCCCTCCCACCTCTCTCCCCATCCCATCCCCCGGGGTCATCCCAGTGCAGCAGCCCTAAGCACCCCGTCTCATGCATTGAACCTGGACTGGTGATTCATTTCACATATGATAATATAAATGTTTCAATGCCATTCTCCTAAACCATCCCACCCTCTCCTTCTCCCACAGAGTCCAAAAGACTGTTTTATAAATGTGTCTCTTTTGTTGTCTTGCATACAGGGTTATCGTTACCATCTTTCTAAATTTCATATATATATGCATTAGTATACTGTATTGGTATTTTTCTTTCTGGCTAACTTCACTCTGTATAATAGGCTCCAGTTTCATCCACCTCATTAGAACTGATTCAAATGTATTTATTTTTAATGGCTGAGTAATACTCCATTGTGTATACCACAGCTTTCTTATCCATTCATTTGCTGATGGACATCTAGGTTGTTTCCATGTCCTGGCTATTATAAACAGTACTGTGATGAACATTGGGGTACACGTGTCTCTTTCAAATCTGGTTTCCTCGGTGTGTATGCCCAGCAGTGGGATTGCTGGGTCATATGGCAGTTCTATTTCCAGTTTTTTAAGGAATCTCCACACTGTTTTCCATAGTGGCTCTACTAGTTTGCATTCCCACCAACAGAGTAAGAGGGTTCCCTTTTCTCCACACCCTCTCCAGCATTTATTGCTTGCAGACTTTTGGATAGCAGCCATTCTGGCATATCATATCCTTGTGTTGAACAAATGAACAAATTTAAACTTGAAGGCTGATGAGGGCTGAGAAAAAGTGAGTTACGCAAACAGAGACTGTACACATCAGTATGTCTGGTACTCTACCTCAGGTGGATTACATCATCAATTATAGCAGTTTATATATGACAGACAGAAGCACTAAATCATTGTATAATATTTTATGGGAAAACACATTTTGAGTTCCAAATATTTGACTTACACATGGTATTTTGGAAAGTAATACTTTTAAGTTGAACATATCTTGGCCTTCCATAAGTGCAGCCTACATTTTCAGTAGTATGTTTTGCAAAATGGTTTTGCTTAGATTATGCTGTTTGTGGAAATGTTATCTTTCCTAGTAACCACAGAGCCCAGTTGGTGAGCAGGATAGTTTCTCGATGGCAGCATTACTCAGAGTTTTCAGATAATTTGTTCATTTGGAGACAGACTCTAGCCATCCTTTAAGGATGTGAGAGAGAAGGCTGCATTTTCCTTCTACCTTGGGGAAATAATTGGCAAGAGGTAGGATGAGTGTCAGTCCAAGGAAACAAACTCCATTATCATCTGAGAAAGTATGTTCCACTGGAACACAGCAGAAAGCCCAAAGGTAACAAGTGGAATGAGGTGGGAGCTTTGGTGCTGTTAGCAGGCATGGCCAATGCACCAGCAATTACTTACATGTGTTTGATACTGAATCCATGACAGTCGTAGTTATGAATACCATTTACATGAGAGGTTTTCTCTCCTAATCTGCAGTTTTGCCCTGGTTAGCAATGGTTTAGGCATTGTAGAGGGGTTGGGAAAATGGAGTAATGTTTACTGAGCACTCTCTGTCCCAGACATGGCTGCTGCACGTGAGTTGTTCCATTAAAGCTTCCAGCGCCTTCTGAAATTGGTGCTTGTATTACCTCCAACTCGTAGATGAGATGGCTGAGGCTTAGAGTGGATGTGCACACAGTAGAAAGACTGCGCTGGAATGCTAATCCAGGGCTGTCTGACTCAGAAGTCAATCCTGTCTGCTGTGGCATTCTGTGATTATAGCTGCATAGGGCTAGGGAATAAACGATCGATGGCCTGGACTCTCAGGGCAGCATTTCAGAAAGTTGTCAATATTCTTGTTTTTTTTTCCTGAAAGCTTTTTAAGTCATTGTTAGGGATTTAGGGCCAGATGGGAAGGAATTGCAAGACAAGAATAAACTGCACATTAGATCTTAGGTCTTTGAATTCATATGTAACATTTCTTTGTCAGTATTTATCCCCCCATAAGAGCAAACATACTAAAGAGAAAAATTGGAATTACTTGTTCTTATGAATATCTATATACAAGAATTCATAGCTAGTGACTAAGGCATAATCTTTCCTCTGCTGGAGTTTGAAAGTTCTTGTCAGTTTGAATTATTTGTCTTAGTAAATAAGGGACAGCTATTACAATGATTTTAACACAGAAAAACCAGAGTAAGAAAATAGGTGAATGAATGTTACAAGTAAATACTATAATGAGTAAAAAGTTATCCACAGTTCCCAAACCACAGACCAATTTAGAATAACTGTTTCTGAGACCAGAGAGGTCTGTGGGCATTTTGGAAACTGGGAGCGAGGAAATTGTACTTTGGGGTATAAGAGCATATGGGGAATAGCTTCTCCATTCTTACTGCTTCCATAAGAAAGCTGATTTGAAACTTTGGTTTAAGTATGGAGTAGGCAGTGGCAACCCACTCCAGTACTCTTGCCTGGAAAATCCCATGGATGGAGGAGCCTGGTAGGCTACAGTCCATGGGGTCGTGAAGAGTCGGACATGANTGAAGAGATCTCTAGTCTTTCCCATTCTATTGTTTTCTTCTATTTCTTTGCACTGATCACTGAAGAAGGCTTTCTTCTCTCTCCTTGTTATTCTTTGGAACTGTACATTCTAATGGGTATATATTTTCTTTTCTTATTTTTATTTCACTTCTTTTCTATTCACAGCTATTTTTAAGGCCTCTTCAGACAACCATTTGGCCTTTTATGTTTATTTTCCTTGGGGATGGTCTTGATCCCTGCCTCCAATATAATGTCATGAACCTCTGTCCATAGTTCTTTAGGCATTCTGTCTATCAGATCTAATCCCTTGAATCTATTTGTCACAGTAATCCAAGTCTATGCCCTGACCAGTAATGCCCAAGAAGCTGAAATTTAGTGGTTCTATGAAGACCTACAAGACCTTTTAGAACTATCACCCAAAAAAGATGTCATTTTTCATTATAGGTGATCAGAAGGCAAAAGTAGAAAGTCAAGAAATACCTGGAGTAGCAGGTAAATATGGCCTTGGAATTCAGAATGAAATAGGGCAAAGGCTATTACAGTTTTTCCAAAGAACACACTGGTCATAGCAAACACCTTTTTCTAGCAACACAAGATAAGACTCTGCACATGGACATTACCAGATAATAGATACCAAAATCACATTGATTATATTCTTTGCAGTCAAAGATGGAGAAGTTCTATACAGTCAGAAAAAAAAAAAAAGAGAGAGAGAGAGCTGACTGTGTGGCTCAGACCATGAACTCTTTATTGCCAAATTCAGACTTAATTTGAATAAAATAGGGAAACCACTAGACCATTCGGGTATGACCTAAATCAGATCCCTTACTATTATGCAGTTATGTTGGCAAAGTGCCTTAAAATGAGAGCTATCAAGGCCCGTCGGTTGTTTGGGCTCAAGAGTCCCTCTGAAGGCATATCTGGAGAATGTTAGTCCTGGATAGAGTCTCACTTTTGGCCAAAATCATGTTTGAGGATGGCACTACAACAATCATAAGAGTCTACTCACCCGAGTCTAATCTCTTTATATGCTCTTGGTTTCTAATCAATTTCTATGCTTATATTTTGAGGTTGACTTTGGTGACATTTTCCATTACATTCAAGGAATATCTGTATACTTCCCAGGTTAGACTTTAACAACCTAAGAGCTATGAGGTCCCTGAGAAATACAGATTTTACCTTATAGAAGCTTTTGGAAGTTCAACCTCTAGTTCTGATATTTGGTTTTCATTGAAGGTATAATACACCACCCTAAAGTGATGCAGGCTAATTCTGTTGGCCCATATTTCCCAGCATATGAAGATTTATATCTTGTTTCTAGTTATTATCTGTGACAAATGCAGTATAATACTTGTACCCTAAAATAAAATTCACTGCATTTTTTTTTCAGGTATAAAAATGTAGGGGTAATTTTGTGGGTTTTTTTGGTATCAAAAGTCATATATAAAATATCAAAGCATGATTTCTGTGAGTAAATGAATAAGGAAAGTCTCTTCTCTAGATTCTAGAGCTGTGCTAGCCTGGATGGGGTCTGGAAGCTCTTTGCTGTGAGAAAGATAAAAGCTTTGTCCTGTCATGCAGATGCCTTGGGTCCCAGCTGTTTATTTCTGTAAACTTGATCCATATGGGAAACAAAGGCTCAGGAATATCCTTTAACAAAACAGCTCTGAGGACAGAACTTAGAATGTGACTCTAAAATTCTTCTGCTTCAATTTATAGATTATTATGTTCCAGCACTCTGCCTGAGCTGTTTTCTTGCTTGCCTTCAAGCAGAGAAGCTTGATTTAGATCAGATCTCCTGTCAGTGTCATGGGTAATGAAAGTGCTACTCAGAGTACCAACACCACAGGAAGTATCAAAGGGCTTCGACAGAGACTGGTAGAGACTTAGAGACTTATCACAGGAGTGGAGCAGGGAGAATGTGCACATAAGGGGCAGGTCTCCCAACTGGCCAGAGATCCTGGCATAGATGACACTTGTTGGAAAAATAAGACCCAGGGCTAGAAGCCTATGTGCCATTTTAAGTTGTAAAGTGCTATTTTTCAATTTATATCAGTGATGAGGTCAGATATTTTATCTTTTGTATCTGTATTAGGAAGTGCAGAAAGAGCAAGGAAGTATAAAGCCATAAAGTGTATATACGCTCTCTGAGAAGTGAACATGTTCACATTTTCTGTTTCAGAGCAAGCATTTTCAAAATGAAGACCATGACTTGATCACTCTTTGTCCATTTGGCTGTTGTGACAATATACCAGACTGAGTAGCTTATAAACCCAGATATTTATTTCTCAAAGTTCTGGAGGCTTGAAGTCCAAAATCAAGGTGCCAGCATGGTTATATTCTCATAAGAGGCCTCTTGCTAGGTCATAACCAGAGTCTTCTCACTGTGCCTCACGTGGTGGAGGTGGTAAATGATCTCTGGGGTCTCTTTTATAAGACTGATACATTTTTAATTAATTTTTCTTGGAGTATAATTGATTTACAGTATTGTGTTTCTGCTGTACAGCAAAATGAGTCAGACATATAGACATGCATATATCTCACTCTTTTTTACATATGCATATACATATATACATGCACATATATCCACTCTTTTTTTAGATTCTGTTCCCATATAGGCCACTGTAGAGTACTGAATAGAGTTACCTGTGCTATACAGTATAGGATCTTATTAGTTATCTATTCTAGATATATAGTAATGTGTGTATGTCAATTGCAATTGCCCAATCCCAATCTCCTTTCTTTCCAATAACTGTTAAGTTTGTTTTCTACATCTGTGACTCAACTTCAGTTTTGTAAATAGCTTTTTTGTACCATTTAAGAAGACTAATCTTATTTATGAGGGGCTCCATCCTCATGACCTAAATACCCACCCCCAGACCTTGCTTCTTAATGCCATCATCTTTGGGAGTTAGAATTTCAACATATGAATTTGGGGGGATCACAAACATTCAGGCCAGAATAATCACAATCCTTCCAAAATATGATTATTGATGCTATTAGCTAAAGATAGAGGATCTGAATAGACTAAGGACTGATCTGAAGAATATCTTTAATTCTTCATCTCTCCATACTAATATCTTCAAATCAAATAACTAATGACTACAAGTATCTCTGACCTAGATTTACTTCAACTTTAGAAGTCAGTGGCATAATATTCCTAATATAGAGTATGGATTTTCCCCTTTATGGCAACTAAACATTATTTGTTGAAGATCACATTGGTTTGTTAGTAATGTAGTCAGGGAGCACATCTTGAGTGTGTAAAAACACCTTTCAAAGAAAATCATTTTGTTTAAATTAATGTGGTTATATATTTAAATGTGCTGTTAAAACAAGCACTTTTTAATATATGACTGCTTCAATTTTAAGGAAAAACAAGAATCTTCTTCAGTAGCTCAGTGGTAAAGCATCTGCCTGCAAAGCAGGAGATGTGGGTTCAGTCCTTGGGTTGGGAAGATATCCTGGAGAAAGAAATGGTAACCCACTCCAATATTCTCACCAGGACAATCCCATGGACATAGGAGCCAGCAGGCTACAGTCCATGGGGTCGTGGAGAGTTGGACACAACACAGCAACTGTGCATGCATATTAAAGCAAGTCCGAATGGAATACAAGGAAATATATAAGGAATGCAACACAACTTCCAAACATTTGTAACAGGGAAAATGATGTGCTGTCCACTAACTGGAGTTTTATATGAATCAGGAGATTTTTAAAAATTAATTTAAATGAAATGAAACGTGTTCCAATTTAACAACAAAATTTATCATGTAAAAATTATGTAAATAGAGCTGAAAGATCACATAATGGTTTGAAATGAGGTGCAATTTAAAGTGCAATATAGTATTTTGATAATTCTTACCATTACCATTATATCTTTCAGGCCATCAGACTTGTTTACACTTGTATTTTTTGATATAGAGCTGATTAAAGTTCAGGAAGAATGAAAAAAAAATGAGTTAAGTAACAGAATAGTCATTTCATCTAGGGTTTATAATTAGAGTTTTATTTGTATTTTATCACTAGGAATAAAAAAATCTGAATGAAAAATTTCCATTCCACTGAAAACTCTTAGAAAAATAGACCATAAATCTAAATAAAATGTAAAAGATTTAAAAACTGTGCTCATATATAGGTGCAAAACATTCAAAATTAGTGTATGAAAATGCAAGAATGAAATAAACCATATCCTGACTGAGGATTAAACTAGGCATAAAGTAACTAAAGTTCTCTCTTCTTAACATTGAATCAGAAAACTAAAACCACTTTATCATTTTTAATTCCATTTCTTTAAATTCAATTGATTTTTTGAATGCTGAACTAGGAGAAAATAATATAACTGATATTGGACAGGAAAACATTTGATGGTGGATGTAAACCGTTTGGAAATTCTATTTTGTTAATGTCTTTGGCTGTAAAAGCAATCAGGACAGCATCTACTTTTATTCTAAAAGTGTATTCATTGACAACCCCTGCCTCCCTATTTGATAAAAGTGGTTATATTAAGAGAAGAGGAACTTGCCTAACATTCTGACATTCTAATCATTTATCAGTTCATTTGCTAATTACTCTATTTTGAACTGGAATATATTTTAATTTGATTGACCTTGATTAATTAGCTTGTATAATTAAAATAATTTTAATTATAATTTTACATAGTTATAGTTTTATATATGGTTTTGTAAATATAGTTCATTATATAGTGTAACTATTATATGATTATTCTAGTCATCTGTGATATGAGCTCAACATTTCCAATAATACTTGTAATAAAAGCAACTATTATAATTTTATTAAGTACTTTATGGTTTACAAAGTACTCTTGTAACAATACCAATTCTGTATGTATTAAAAACATGTAATTTTCTATCTCCCTGTTAGGGTTATAGTTTTAGTAACTACACAAATATTTATAATGCCTATATATATATAAAGGTAAATTATGTGGCTAGAAATAAATAAAGGGGTGGAACAAGGTGAGACAGTTATAAAGAACAAGGAACAGAGCAAATATTAATGCCAGAAAACATGCAGACTTAGGGGGAATAGAAAGCTGAAATTATTAAGAAAAGAGAATTAAGAAGGATAAAGTCACAAGAGTTGGAGACACTGATATTTAAACGTGTAGAGGAGATAAGGAAAAGATATTTAAAGAAAGAAGGGTCTGAGAAAATGATGCATCCACTTTTCCTAATGTATGAATGGAAAACCTTCTAGTTTATTTGAAATCTACAGCTTGTTAAAGAGCATCCAGTGCACAGCTAGACTCATGCTTGATGAAAAAGGAAACAGTTTCTTGCTCAAATATGTAATTCCCCCATATCTCAACATGGTCTTCAATTTTTTTTAGTATATTCACATTAATTGCATGCTGCCTAAATGTGGTTTTACATATTTACTCTCAGCAGCTCACTTTTAGAGCTACATTTATTTTCCCACAAATGCGTCTTTCAACTCTTCAACAAATGCTCTTTCAATATTTGATATGGTGGTATGTATGCGGTTGCTGTATTATCCTAAATTAAATGTTTATTTGAGACACTTCATTTAAAGTGTTTTCATTTTCTACTCATTTTAGTTGGAAAAGCAATCATACAGTCTCATTCAAGCTATCTTTTCCTCTGGCATTATTGTTCTTGTTAGTGGTGAAGTAACCTGAAAAGTGGGGAAAAAAAATCAAATTGAAAAAGACATGCAAACAAATTGTAGCTTCCAGTCTTCACAATGGACATACTGCAAACACAAAAAAAGGTTTAGCGGTAATCTCTGACTGTGCCAATTCAGTTCACAAAGGCCTATTTGTTCATTCGTAACAAACAAACAAACAAAAAAACAAAATGTATTCCACTGAGGGTAAAATACTTTACTTAATAGCCACATTGATGGCATTTTCATTTTCCTGCTTTAGGACTTGGGGCCAATGTGATTTCATTATAAAGAATTTGTGATTATTTTAAGAGAAAATGGCTGGGTGTAGGAAATATTTTTTATGTTGATTAAGATTGCAGAAAAGATGTCATAGGGTCTATGTACAAAGCATAGCACATCATTTATTTCTTTATCTGATGATGCTTCACTATATTGTTTATGCTCCCACTGTTCCCAGTACATCTCCGGCACAATTTCACCCCCTTCTGTATGTTAAGGATAAAATCTCTGTTTCCTTCTTCTCTTATTTCTAACTTGGCATTTCAGTTCAGTTCAGTCGCTCAGTCGTGTCCGACTCTGTGACCCCATGAACTGCAGCACACCAGGCCTCCCTGTCCATCACCAACTCTCAGAGTTCACTCAGACTCATGCCCATGGAGTCAGTGATGCCATCCAGCCATCTCATTCTCCGTTGTCCCCTTCTCCTCCTGCCCCGAATCCTTCCCAGCATTAGAGTCTTTTCCAACGAGTCAACTCTTCGCATGAGGTGGTCAAAGTACTGGAGCTTTAGCATCATTCCTTCCAAAGAATTCCCAGGGCTGATCTCCTTCAGAATGGACTGGTTGGATCTCCTTGCAGTCCAAGGGACTCTCAAGAGTCTTCTCCAACATTTAGAGGTAGTGAAATGTTCAGCTATGAAGACATATTTATAAGTTCTGAACCAGTTTATTTATTTCAGCTTGCTGTAAATAGAAAACATGCATTTGAAATATAAAATAAGGTCATAGAGAAGGCAATAGCACCCCACTCCAGTACTCTTGCCTGGAAAATCCCATGGACAGAGGAGCCTGGTAGGCTGCAGACCATGAGGTTGCAAAGAGTCGGAAACGACTGAGCGACTTTCCTTTCACTTTTCACTTTCATGCATTGGAGAAGGAATTGGCAACCCACTCCAGTGTTCTTGCCTGGAGAATCCCAGGGACAGGGCAGCCTGGTGGGCTGCCGTCTATGGGGTCGCACAGAGTCAGACACGACTGAAGCGACTTAACAGCAGTAGCAGCAGCATAGAATTTATAAGATAAGGATGCCAGGGCATAGTAAATGAAAACACAGGATGCATAGTTAAATTTAATTTTGAAATGAACATCAAACAGGTTTTGTATTTAAGTATTCCATGTGGTATTTAGGACACACTTGTACTAAAAATGTCACTGTTGTTTATCTGAATTTCAAATTTAACTAAGTGTGTTTTATTTTGTCTGATAGTCCCATTGGGAAACTTGGCCATAAGATCTTTGTGTCATAATTTTCTATCATTTTAGAAGGAAGAAAAATCTAAATTATACAATTTATCCATTGCTATTATGGTTAATTACTAAAAATAGAAATAAGAAAAAAGCATATGATTAAAATTCACCAAGTTAATTATCCTATCCTATGATTAAAATTACCAATTAAATTAACAAAATGCTAAGCTATTCCCTTTATATTTCCTAACTGAATCAGATTGAAGCAGTTTTTATTCTATAATCATTAATTTTGTTTATTATGCTATATCAGTTTCAGATTTTGTGGCTTTGTTTTGTGTATTTCAAGCCATAGAATATTTTCCCAAAATACTATATATGTTACCTAGTATTTACTTTGTAATCTAATAAGAAAATTATATTGTTGATATGTGTGAATCTGAGAAACAGGGCTGTCTGAGTCTTTTCTCTGAGTTTCCTTCAATGGACTCTGGGATCCTATTTCCAGAAGAAGAAAATAAAAACAGTGAGAAAGAAAAAGAAGGAAAGCTTCTTTAACTTTTTATTTAAACTTTTTAATAAGCAATTTCTTTCAAAATACTTAAAGAAAATGACCCTAGTGTCCTCTCCATTTGCATAAATCTCAAATATCTATTTGTGTTAACAAATGCAACTTTCCTTTCTCATAGATCTATTTATTTTATTTATTTTTTTTATTATGCTAATTATTTTTTATTTTTATTTTTTAACACTTTTATTGAGTACATTCTATGTTTTGTGTACAATGCTATGCAAGGGGTATACATCAGTAATGAAAAATGAGCTAAAATCTGGTGAGAAAAAGTCAATGAAAAGTTAACAAATGATTTTTTTTCTTTTTTTTTTTCTTCCTGGTTCAGTTTTGGAAAGTTGTACTTGTCTAAGAATTGTTAGTAACTTAGTAGCAAAGTGGTACAGAATGAATGCAGAGGCCTTTGATTATGATAGCCAACATTATCTATGGTCCCTTGAAGTGACAAGTGAGATTATGGGTTAAAGGTTTTCCTTATGTTAAAACAAAACAAAACAAAACAAAAAGAACTCGAAGATATGCTTTGTTGTTGCCAGCTTTTCTTTTATCTAAGATATTTTCCCATCAAATCTCAATTATCCATATTAGTATCTTTCAACCCTCTTAATGCATAAATCTTATAATTATTTCCTTGGAGAAGGAAATGGCAACCCACTCTGGTATTCTTGTCTGGAGAATCCCATGGATAGAGAGAGCAGCCTGGTGTGCTACAGACTATGGGGTCACAAAGAGTCAGACTCAACTAAGTCTCTAACACATCAACTAAGTCTCTAACACATCAACTAAGTCTCTAACACATCAACTAAGTCTCAAACATCTTAGAATTATAGATTATACTGATATATGTTAGTTTATTGCATTGATATTTCTTTAACTAGGCTAAAAAAATTGATATTTTTGCCAATTACAAATGTTTGTCTCTGTACCTGGCTTTAAATATTGGTACTATCTGGGTCCATAAAATCTTTCCCTTTATCTTATCAAAATAGGTCTCTAGGCCCCATATGTAAGAGTTTATATGTCATCTTGGTTTAATGTGATCCTTCTACTATTCCTTTCTTTTCCCTATGTTACAGAAACCCTAGTAGTTGTTTGCCTTCTTCATTTCCAGAAGTGGCAGCAGTATTTTACTTTGTTACTGCAAAGGACTAAAAATTCCTCTTTATTATAAATCACCTTGTGTAAAAAATCTTAGAGTTTATTGACTATCTGCGTACTAGAATTTTAGAAATTTCCCTAAAGATATGCAAAGAACAATAATAAACATTACAAAGATGTTAATAAATTTAATAGTAGGAATATGTCAAGTTCAAATGCTTAGATAATCACACTCTCTAAGAAAAATAGAAGATTTAATTAAAAGAAACATTTTGGGGAAGGTCTAGGTTGATAGTTTTTAAGATACTACTGAGACAACTTTCTCTGTAGTAAAGTCCAAAGAAGGCAGGAAAGACAGCCTATGATGTTTTCCAGTACTTTTGTGGCCGTAGAGTAATTTCTTGTTGAGGTGGGTGTTCCAAAAATTTAAGTGAGTCCATCTTCCTTAAATGAGATTTATTTGTTAAGAGTGTGTGGGATTATCCAAAAAATCATAGCATAGCATACCATACCATATTCTCAGATGGGGAATTAGAGATTCATTGATTTTAACTGAGTAAACACTTAAGGAACTTTCTGAAGTTCTTAGTTGATGGTACAAGATTTAACTTTTTATATGAGTAAATTAAGTGTTTACTTTAGAGACTTAAGATTAAGCATTTTAAATCATTCCTTTATTCATTAGATATCAATCATGAGATAAGATACATCATGAATTTTCTTCCACAGTAACAACATTTCAAATGCAATGTGGAAAACGGTGATTTATAGCATGATTTATTATGCTTATGTCATTACCTCCAAATAATTTATGTCATCATGTTTGTGGGGTATAACATTGATCTTATGTCAGTATTGTTATAAATATGAGCAGCTCTTTGCACATTTGCCTTTATCTCTGATTCTTACTCTTGCTTGAAGTTTTTTAAAGTTTTTAATATTCCCCAAATAAGGACACATAAATATTTTTTAAAAACTATCACCTTAGCACACAGACTACTTTTAATGATGTTAGCTAGATTGTTTAAAAATTAAAATAATCATTTGTTTTTGAACTACTTACATCAACCTTCCTTAAACTAAAGTGTTTTATATTTTATCTACTTACATTCAGTCAGTTCAGTTCAGTTGCTCAGTTGTGTCCAACTCTGCGACTCATGAATCGAAGCATGCCAGGCCTTCCTGTCCATCACCAACTCCTGGAGTTCACTCAAACTCACATCCATCGAGTCAGTGATGCCATCCAGCCATCTCATCCTCCATCGTCCCCTTCTCCTCCTGCCCCCAATCCTTCCAGCATCAGGGTCTTTTCCAATGAGTCAGCTCTTCGCATGAGGTGACCAAAGTATTGGAGTTACAGCTTCAGGATCAGTCCTTCCAATGAACACTCAGGACTGATCTCCATTAGGATGGACTGGTTGGATCTTGCAGTCCAAGGGAGTCTCAAGAGTCTTCTCCAACACCATAGTTCAAAAGCATCAGTTCTTTGGCATTCAGCTTTCTTCACAGTCCAACTCTCAAATCCATATTGGTGCAAATGTAACTGTAGTTTGGGACTGTGAATTTTAAATCATAACTAGGCTCAAACACATCTTCATTAATCAAATAGGAACCATTACAATCAACACATTTTTGCCAAGGAGAAATGTTTGTTTCTTCCTATAAGATAAAAATCCATGTTTCAGAATTCAACAAACTTGTGAAGCATTTTCTTCCTCCTGTGGTTATGGAAGCATTTTCCCTACAAAAGGTTGTCAAGATGCTTGAAGAAATGGTAGTTCATTGACAAGAGGTCAAGAGAATAAGGCCGATGAAGCCAAATTTCATAACCCAATTTGTTCAACTTTTGAATCATTGGTTGTACAACATGTGGTTGGGTGTTGTCATGGAGAAGAATTGGACCCTTTCTGTTGATCAGTGCTGGCTGCAGGACTTGCAGTTTACATTGAATTTCATTGATTTGCTGAGCATATTTCTATAATGGTTTCACTGGGATTCAGAAAGCAGTAGTGGATCAGAGCAAACAGTGACCACGACGTGTTTTGGGTGCAAGTTTGGCTTTGGGAAGAATTTGGAGCTTCTCCGTACAACTACTGAGCTGGTCATCTCCAATTCTCATGTAAAATCCACTTTTTGTCACACATCACAATCTAATCAAGAAATAGTTCATTGTTGCATAGAATAAAAGAAGATAACACTTTAAGATGATGATTTTTTTTTTTACTTGCAATGAGCTCATGAGGCACCCACTTATCAAGCCTTTTCAACTTTCCAATTTACTTCAAATGTGAATGATTGTAAAATGGTTGATGTTGAGTACTTCAGCAACTTCTACTATAGCTGTAAGAGGATCAGTTTCAATGATCCTCTTAACAGATCATAATCAACTTCCAATAGCCAGCCACTGCACTCCTCATCTTCAGGGCTCTCATCTCATCACAATATTTCTTGAACCACCATGGTACTGTATGTTTGTTACCAGTTCTTGGGCCAAATGTGTTGCTGATGTTGTGAGTTGTCTCCTCCGCTTTATGACCCATTTTTAACTCAAATAATAAAATCTTCTGAGTTTGCTTTTTGTCTAACATTTTTTCCCTACTCTAACGTAAATATACACAGTAAGTAACAAGTTATTAGCAAACAAAACATAAAGTAAGAAATGTGTATTAAAATAATGTATGACATAACCACATTTATTTAAGTAGCATTCCAATATCAAATGGCAAATTTCAACAACACAAAATAGCAATTACTTTTGTATCAACCTAATAATAACACAAATTGTGCTCTTTTCCTAGTTAAATTGATGGCTTTGTACCAACCATTTCCAAATGCTCCACATCCTGCATATCTTCATTACTGCCCGCCTGAGAGTGGACAGATGTGGTAACATAAATTCAGGGTAAAACAGAGTAAGAGGGGAATTCACATTCAAATAAGTCAATATGGAAAGTTTCCTGTATTTCATGGACCTAATCTGATGGAAGTGTCAAAAATTTGTCTTTCCAAAGTGACAGAAAAATGTAGTTTATCTTATCAAAACAAAATACTGCTGGAAAGAACCTTAAGCATAGACTGTATATGAACAGAAAGTTTTCAAAAATTCTATGTACTTATTTTCTGATTTTGAAAAAAATATATAACATGTATTTGTTTTTCTAAGAAATACAATAAAAGAATTGTTCTCAAAACAATTCCATTGTAATAAGAAGAGCCAGGAGCCAGAAGCCAGAAGAACAGACTGAAGGTTCTAAGCCAGCACATACGGTGCTTGTGAAAAAAGAATGAAGTGTTATATGCATCCAGAATCCAGTTTCCTTCTCTATGGAGTAAAAGGACTATATTGAAATTCTATATAATGTTTAAAATTCTGAAAATTTATAAGTTGACAACCCAAAGATATCTTCAGTATCTCTTTCTTCTTTAACAAAATGGCAGGATTAAATAATTCTTATGATTTTAATGCTCTCAAAATATAATTTTGTGAATATTTTGAGGTATCCAGTGATTAACTCATATATTATGAACTCTCCTATTAGAAAAAAAAAATGTAATGGGTTTCAGTTTTTTGTCTGATCAGTCATCATTAACAAATTCTGGTCACAGGTTATGTTTACTCATCAGTTTTACATCTTATATGCCTTAAGCATTAAAATGTAGGCTTCTTATTTTACTATGAAAAATCAAAGTCAGTAATTTGACTCTTCCTGAGATATTTTTCAGTCATAGGGTTTGGAAAGAGGAAAAAGCAAAGTGAATACATGAAAGGAGGCAATAGAAAAAGAAAACAAGACAAAGAGAATTGTATTTTTGTGTCAGAACCTGAACCTAAATCATTGCAGTAAAGTGCATTGAAAGCTGTCTTTTGCCAAACCAGTATAAACACTGTCATGTGACTAAATCCCTGGTAGATTTATACTGAGTGTCTGGATCTAAAATAATTACGTAAATGTGCAGTATTATGGCTAACACATAAACAATTAATTATTTTGAATTTGTTAACATTACAAAAAAATGAGGGTGTTAGTGGGTCAGTCCTGTCTGACTCTTTGCCATTTCATGGACTTTAGCCCTCCAGGTTCCTCTGTCCATGAAATTCTCCCTGCAAGAATACTGGAGTTGGTTGCTATTCCCTTCCCCACGGGATTTTCCCAACGCAGTGATCAAACCCAGGTCCTCTGAATTACAGGCAGATTCTTTACCCAAGCCACCAAGGAAGCTGATTAAAATTACAAATCTGATTGCAGCTCTTAATAGTCATGTAAATGTTTAGCTATTATTTTTATTAACATCAATATTAGCATTGTCTAATTTTTTCTTGCTTTCTCTTTTTCACAGATCATTAAATACAGTCAACATATTTTGGCTTCTATAAAATTCTGGGCTTATGATAGATAGAAATAGCAATAGCAATATGAGTAGGACTCTGACAAGTATCTGTGAAAGCTTAGAGTATGATATGGAAATGGGAGAGATTAAGGAGAAAAATGATTCATTATATTGTCGGTTAAGTTTTTTAAATTGTAATAATCAAAGCATGAACAAATATATAGAAGCAAGGAGCATGAAAATGATATGAAGAAGTAAGGAAGCAGGAAAACTGCAGGAAAGAAGTTACATTTCTTCTAGGTCTTGAAAAGGAGGCTTTATGTATTGATAAACTAAGGATAACATGTAGAAACTAAAGTTGAAAGTATTGGATAGTGTTAGTGTGTTGAATTTGCTACTACAAAAAGTCTGGCTGAAATAGACTACAATTTCCAACACGGTCTGTTGCTTTCAAATCTGATTTACATTTTTTTTTTATTTTTATTGCTAAGACATTTCATTTCCTTGTTCTTCTAAAACAGCTTAATTGACTTTTTGTAAATTACTGTGAACGCATATGTGCTTTTGTGTTTTTAGATAGGGAGTCTGGGTTAAAGGTGCTTTGGGAAATAGCTTTCTATTGCCAACAAGTGAGATGTTTTCAGGCAACGCTAAGGGAGCCATTCTTCTGAAATTTATGTTCTAAATGTGTTTCGAGATTGTTGTTTGTCTAAAATTAATATACCCATAGATCCCCTAAAATATATAAAAATATTAATATTATATATAAAATTTACAATTTAGACATAAAACTCAGGAAGCAAAGCACAATAGCCACTTATTTCCATATGCAGATCATTATACATGTACAGACTAGGACAATGAAGCAGATGCTAGACCAGATTTTCTGTTCACACAAACACACAATAATATTGATTCATCTAGTGACAGTGTGTTAAATATTCCAGACATTGTACTAGATTCCAGACTCATTGTTGTAAACATAATAGACAAGAGACAGCTCTTCCCCTTGCTTAGAATGTTGGCTGAGATGTGAAACTACACAGAGTCAAGTTCATGTGATAAGGAACCCCTTCATAGTTTGGATCTATGTTCAATATCTTTTCTTTTAAGTAACTCAAAGAGATAGGCTCTTATATAGCCTGAAGAGGGTATTTTATGCCTCTGAATTTTTGATATCTTTCTCTAAAAAGATCTCTTGCTCTATAGCTCTAAAGAAGAGAAAGTCACTACTTATACTTGTTTTAGCTGAGTCACTGTGAAACACTCCAACCCATTGGTAGAAAGGTAATAATAGCCTCATCTCAAAAAAGCACCTTTTTAAACCTTTAACAAAATATTGTGTGGTAGCCAAATCAAAGAATAGACATCTTTTTACATTTGGAGCTTTTCACCCCAGCACACTGATTTCCTTTCTTGGATTTCCTTTTTTTTTTTTTTTCTTTTTTTAGATTTCCAATAATTTTGGTTTGGAGAAGGCAATAGCACCCCACTCCAGTACTCTTGCCTGGAAAATCCCAGGGATGGAGGAGCCTGGTGGGCTGCAGTCCATGGGGTCACTGAGAGTTGGACACAACTCAGTGACTTCACTTTCATGCATTGGAGAAGGAAATGGCAACCCACTCCGGTGTTCTTGCCTGGAGAATCCCAGGGATGGCGGAGCTTGGTGGGCTGCCATCTATGGGGTCACACAGAGTCAGGCATGACTGAAGCAATTTAGCAGCAGCAGCAATTCTGGTTTAGCTGATTATTTAAAACTGAAACCTGCATTTATTTCTCATCATATTTATGATAAAAAAGTAATCAGATTCTTATCACTGATATTTGAACTCACTCTCTAAGACTACAGCGTCTTACCGTATCCAAAACCTACTTGAGCAGAAATCTACCCCCCCGCCTTTCTTTTTTCGTGGAACAAAGAAATGGAAAAATCAAGCTGACTGAAGACAGAATCTTTTCCAAGAAATAAAAGGACAGAAAGAGAATATAACTACTGCATGCAGAGACTCATCTTCTAAACAGATATGTCAGAACACTTTATAAGTCCTCTATGGCTCACAAGACATAGAAGAGAGAAGGCAGTAGGGAACTAGGGTCTTTTTAAAGAGAAAACATTGGGAGTGGAAAATAAGATCTCATCCTCCACCGATAACATATACTTTGCTGACAAGCAGCCTGACTGATCTGACATCTTATGATGATTCTGCACTTCCAACCAACACTGAACCACTCTGAACTCCCAATTTTCGCATCAGTGTTTTAAACACGTTCCCATTTCAGAGAAATCTAGTCCCACTGCTTAAAATGCTTTATTTACGATTTCATGCCATTCGTTTATCACTGTTTCATTTAGATCTCTTTTCAAATGTCTTATCAGAGTCCCGAGAGTCCAAACTGCACTCTCTAAGACAAACCACAACATCAGAACAGTACTTTACTTGGTTTATAAGTCTTTTGAAACCTGGCATTTCATTCTGTATTTAGGTTGTGTGTTTTATCATTTTCCATTTACTCACTGGAACTTATTTCTCTGAGAATTGTGTTTCGTGCTCTTCTCACAGTGCCTAGTGAAATACCTAATGATCTATTGTGGTTGTTGTTCAGTCTCTCAGTCCTGTCTAACTCTTTGCAACCTCATGGACTGTAGCATGACAGACGTCCCTGGCCTTCACTATCTCCTTGAGTTTACTTAAACTCATGTCCATTGAGTCTATGATGCCATACAACCATCTCATCCTCTGTCATCCCTTTCTACTCCTACCCTCGAGCTTTCCAGCATCAGGGTCTTTTCCAGTGAGTTGATTCTTTGCATCAGGTGGCCAAAGTATTGGAGCTTCATCTTCAACATTCGTCCTTCCAATGAATATTCAGGGTTGATTCCCTTTAGAATTAATTGGTTTGATCTCCTTGCAGTCCAAGGGACTCTCAAGAGTCTTCTCCAACACCACCGTTCAAAAGTATTGATTCTTCGGCGCTCAGCCTTCTTCACAGTCCAACTCTCGCATCCATACATAACTATTGAAAAAAGGATAGCTTTGACTATATGGAGCTTTGTCAGCAAAGTGATGTCTTTGCTTGTTAATATGCTCTCTAGGTTTGTCATAGCTTTTCTACCAAGGAGCAAGCATGTTTTAATTTCATGGCTGCAATCCCTGTCTGCAGTGATTTTGGAACCCAAGAAAATAAAGTCTGCCACTGTTTTGTCACCTAAAAGGATGCATAACATGAGAGGAGTGAGTTAAGTTTTATTTGGGACAAAATGAGGACTGCAGCCCAGGATCCAGCACCACAAATAGCTCTAAGAGACTGTTCCAAAGATTCAGTGGAGGGAAGTCAATATATAAGATTTTTGTTAAGGAAGTGTTCAGTACAATCAAGCATGCTTTACAAAGATTTTCTCCTAGTCACCCTGAAGGAATTTGTTGCAGAGAGGGGGACCCTTTGCAGGGCCAAAAAAGTGGGCTCTTGTCTAACACTCAGAAATGAATTGTCAAGGAGACACAGATGCTGATAAAGCAAGAAATTTTACTGGGAAGGGGCACCTGGGTGGAAAACAGAAGGGTAAGGGAGCCCCGGAGAACTGCTGTGTCATGTGACTTTCAGTCTTGGATTTTATGGTGATGGGATTAGTTTCTGGATTGTCTTTAGTCAGTTATTCTGACTCAGAGTCCTTCTTGATGGCACACACATTGCTCAGCCAAGATGGATACCAGTGAGAAGATTCTGGGAAGTAGTCCGACACGTGATGTCTCATTTGAACCTTTCCCAAACTTTTCTGGTTGGTGGTGGCTTATTAATTCCGTATTCCTTACTTCGACCTCCTGTTGTAAAATAACTCACATAAGTGGTTACTCTAGTGCTTGGCTAGGGTGGGTAATTTCAGTCATTGTGCTTCCCCTAACAGATCTAGTGATTCTCTAGATATGAAGAGATGCAAAGATTGGGGTCCTGAAATCATTTTTTGAAAATGTCTGACTATCTAAAACCGGTTCTCCAGTTTTCCTGGAGCAGACTGCCTCACTCTCCACCCTGATTTCCTCTTAGGTGGTGTTTTGAAGGTCAGTAGCTGCAGCAGCACAGGGCTCAGGCTCCACAGAGACAAAGGGCAAATACCTTTGTTGTTGATCAGTCACTGGCAAATGCTCTTGGCAAGTGCCAATTTGTAGTCAACAAATGAAGAAAGGGAATAAGTGATACTGTTAAGTCTAGTTGGGCTTCCCAGGTGGTTCTAGTGGTAAAGAACATACCTGCCAAATGGAGGAGGCATAAGAGATACAAGCTTGATCCCTGGGTCAGGAAGATCCCCTGGAGGAGAGCATGACAACTCACTCTAGTATTCTTGCCTGAAGAATACTATGGACAGAGGAGGCTGGAGGGCTACAGTCCATAGGATCACAAAGAATTGGACACGACTGATGGAACTTAATATGCAAAGCATTATGTCTAGTAGTGTGTTGAAACAGGAATCCAAGTTCTTGTTCTCAGAATTGAAGACTGAACTTCACAAACACACAAATGTTCATGGTAGGAAGCATACAGGATTTATTTCAGAGAGAAATAAATGTATGCTGAGTACAAAGCTCTCAGCATAGACCCTGAGAGGGGGTGAAGTGCCTGAAAAGGTGGGACTTACAGCCGTTTATACCTTACTAGTATTGATTGTACACTTATGTTTGGTTCTTACTTTTAACTGTGTCCTTTCTATCCAATCAGCTTAAAGGTCACAGTGTTTAACTTGACATCTTTATGGCTTCTTTTTATCCTCAGATTCTTAATTTGCCACTCTAGGAGTGGAAATGGTGGATTCAGGCACTATTGGCTTTAAACATACTTTTCCCATGTTTGTAATACATTGTTAGCTCTCTCTCTCTCTCATACACACATACACATACACACACACACTCACAAACCACTTTGTCAATATCGAAGAATTTTCAAAGCATATTACAAAACTTAGAAGTGCTCCATATAACAAAGTGATCCTTGTTAATTATAAATCTGATTTTACTAATTTGTTGATTGAAACTAATCAATGATTTTCCATAACCCTGAAAATAAAATGCAGATTTTTTAACATGGTCTGTAACATCCATCATGATTTCATTTTTTCCAACATCGTTTCAAATGACTCTTTTTTAATATGCTTCAAAAAATTGGTTGACTTTCAATTCCCAAGACACCCCAGCCATTTTAGACTTTTTGCTTTTACTATTTCCATTTTTCTATACAGGTCTGGCTTTGCCTTATTATTTGATTTCCATTATAATATACTATTTTTCCTCAATCTCTGTCTAGTGTGACTACATTAATAAGCCTTGCTCTCACTCCTCCTATTAATCTTTATCTAAGAATTTGCCATTTTTAATCAAAGCAATTATAATAGATTTAATAACTTTCATTTTGTTGTCTTATCTATTTTTATTTGTCTTTCCATCTTGAGTTCCATCAAAGTAAACTTATGATTGGACAGGCTATCTCTGTTTTATTGACTGGTATATATCCACTATATAACATCATGCTTAACACAAAGTTTTTAAATTATCTGTTAAGTAAACAAATTTGTGGTGTTTTGTATTTTCTGTGTCATTATAAAGTAATCTCTCTCAGTTAGATGCCTTGTAAAGTCAACCTCTCTGCTCAAGGAATGGCTAATCCTGAACTTGCTGAATATTTTGTGAAGATAATACTCTGTCTGGTATAATTTTTTTGTAATAGTCTCCTAAACATTGATTTAAGATAGAAATCCATTCAGATATAACTGAATTGGCAGTGAGGATATATGTGTATGAAGCAAGGGAGAAAGAGAATGTATATCCAAGTAAATGCAGATTTACAAAGAACAGCATAGAGAGACAAGAAGACCTTCTTCAATGAACAGTGTATAAAACAGGAAAACAACATAAGGGGAAAGATTAGAGATCTCTTCAGGAAAATTGGAGATATCAAGGGAATATTTTGCCCAATGATGGGCACAATAAAGGGCGGAACCTGTAGAGACCTAGTAGACTGGAGAGATCAAGAAGATATGGAAAGAATACGTGGAAGAACTGTATAAAAAGATCTAAATGATCTGATTACTATGATGGTGTGGTAAGCCATCCAGAGCCAGATATTCTGGAGAGCAAAGTCAAGTGGGTCTTAGGAAGCACTGCTATTAATAAAGCTAGTGGATGTGATGGAATGCCAGTAGAGCTATTCAAAACCCTAAAGGATGATGCCATCAAGATGTTGCATTCAGTAAGTCACCAAATCCGGAAGACCCAGCAGTGGCCACAGGACTGGAAAAGGTCAATCCTCATCTCAATTTCCAAGAAGGGTAGTACCAAAGAATGTGTTAATCATCGGACAATTGCACTCATCTCCCATACTGGTAAAGTCATGCTTAAAATCTTGCATGCTAGGCTTGAGCATTATGTGAACCAAGATCTTCCAGATGTCCAAGCTGGGCTTTAGAAAAGGAAGGAGAACCAGAGATAAATGTCAACATTCACTAGGTCATAGAGAAAGCTAGGGAATTCCAGAAAAAAAAAAATCTGCCTCTGTTTCTTTGACTATGACAAATCTTTTAATTGTGTGGATCAAAATAACTTTGGAAAGCTCTTAAAAAGATGGGAATACCAGAAAATCTTACTTGTCTCCTGAGAAACCTGTATGCAGGTCAAGGAGAAACATAGAATCTTGTTTTTGACAACTGATTGGGTCAAGATTGAGAAAGGAGTATAGCAGAGCTATCTGCTGCCACCCTGCTTGATTAATCTATATGCTGAACACATCATTAGAAAGGCAGGGCTGGATGAGTTACAAGCTGGAATCAAGATAGGCAGGAGAAAGTTCAACAATGTCAGATATGTGGATTATACCACTATAACTACAGAAAGCGAAGAGGAACTATAGAGCCTCTTGATTAAGGGTGAAGAAGGAGAGTGAAAGATCTGGCTTAAAACTAAAAAAAAAAAAAAAAAAAAAAAATTATGGCATCTGGTCCCATTACTTCAAGGCAAATAGAGGGGGAAATGTGGAAGTAGTGACAAATTTCCTCTCCTTGGTATCTAAAATCACTGCAGATTGTGACTGCAGCCATGAAATCAGAAGACATTTGCTTCTTGGCAGGAAAACTATGACAAATCTAGATAGTGTGTTGAAAAGTGGAGACATTACTCTGCCAACAAAGGTCCATATAGTCAAGGCTGTGGTCTTCCCATTGGTCATGAATGATTGTGAGAGCTGGACTGTAAAGAAGGCAGAACACCAAAGAATTTATGCCTTCCAACTGTGGTACTGGATAAGACTTCTGAGAGTCTTTTGGACAGCAAGGAGATTAAGCCAGTCAGTCTTAATGGAAATCAACCCTGCAAACTCATTGGGAGGGCTGAAGCTGGAGCTCCAATACTTTGGCCGCCTAATATGAAGAGCTGACTTATTAGAAAAGGCCCTTATACTGGGAAAGATTGAAGGCAGGAAAAGAGGATGACGGTGGATGAGATGGTTGGATGACATCACTGATGCAGTGGAGATGACCTGGGAAAACTTTGGGAGATGGTGAAGAACAGGACTGCCTGGTGTGCTGCAGTCCATGGGGTCACAAAGACTCAGACACAACTGGGAAAATGAACAGCAACTACAATATGTGTATAAATTTTAAGCCATATGTTGTATGTCTAATTATGTGTTGCTTTCTTAAGATTATCTAGTTTAGCATTTATCTTTTGTTATTACAGTTCAGTTCAGTCGCTCAGTCGTGTCCAACTCTTTTGACACCATGAATAGCAGCACTCCAGGCCTCCTTGTCCATCACCAGCTCCCAGAGTTGACTCAAACTCACGCCCATTGAGTCAGTGATACTGTCCAGCCAACTCATCCTCTGTCGTCCCCTTCTTCTCCTGCCCCCAATCCCTCCCAGCATCACATTCTTTTCCAATGAGTCAACTCTTCGAATGAGGTGGCCAAAGTACTGGGACTTCAGCTTCATCATCATTCCTTCCAAAGAAAGCCCAGGGCTGATCTCCTTCAGAATGGACTGGTTGGATCTCCTTGCAGTCCAAGGGACTCTCCAGAGTCTTCTCCCACACCACAGTTCAAAAGCATCAATTCTTTGGCACTCAGCCTTCTTCACAGTCCAACTCTCACATCCATACATGACTACTGGAAAACCCATAGCCTTGACTAGATGGACCTTAGTCAGCAAAGTAATGTCTCTGCTTTTGAATATGCTGTCTAGGTTGGTCATAACTTTTCTTCCAAGGAGTAAGCGTCTTTTGATTTCATGGCTGCAGTCACCATCTGCAGTGATTTTGGAGCCCAGAAAAATAAAGTCTGACACTGTTTCCACTGTTTCCCCATCTATTTGCCATGAAGTGATGGGACTTACAGTGAATATATTTTTAAAATACTGTTTGTTCTGTCACTTAGTTGTGTCCGACTCTTTGTGACCTCATAGATTGCAGCATGCTAGGCCTCCCTGTCCCTCACTAACTCCCAGAATTTACTCATACTCATGTCCATTGAGTTGGTGATGCCATCCAACCATCTCATCCTCTGTCATCTCCTTCTCCTTCCACCTTCAGTCTTTCCCAGTATCAGAGTCTTTTCAATGAGTCAGTTCTTCGCATCAGATGGCCAAACTGTTTGAGTTTCACTTTCACCATCAGTCCTTCCAATGAATATTCAGGACTTATTTCCTTTAGGATTGACTGGTTTGATCTTCTGTAGTTCAAGGGACTCTCAAGAGTCTTCTTCAATGCCACAGTTCAAAAGCATCAATTCTTCAGTCCTCAGCTCTCTTTATAGTCCAACTCTCACATCCATACATGACTCTTGGAAAAACCATAACTTTGACTAGATGGACCTTTTTTGGCAAAGTAATGTCTCTGCTTTTTAATATGCTGTTTAGGTTGGTCATAAGTTTTCTTCCAAGGAGTAAGTGTCTTTTTATTTCATGGCTGCAATCACCATCTGCAGTGATTTTGGAGCCCCCCCAAAATGAAATCTGTCACTGTTTCCACTGTTTCCCCATCAGTTTGTCAAGAAGTGAAAGGGACCAGATGTCATGATCTTTGTTCTCTGAATGTTGAGTTTCTGACAACTTTTTCTCTCCCTTTTTCACTTTTAAGAGTCTCTTTAGTTCTTCTTATAGGGGTGGTGTCTTCTGCATATCCAAAATACTCATTATGCATCAAAATCTATCACATAATAATTTACTTATATTATTTAGTTTAATCTTTATATTAACTCATTGAGGTAGAAAATACCACCTCTGTTTTATCATTGAGAACACTGAGGGACAGAGAAGAAAAATAATTTGCCAAAGAATAAAGACTTAGATACTTGTAGAACTGGAATTTAAAACCATATCCATTAGTTAAAGGACAATTACTGTAACCTTGATAGGAATTTAGTATACATAGTATACATTTAGTTTTATTTTCAGCCTTAGAAAAAATTTATGTCACTTAAAACATTTGAGCAGCTTTAAACAAAGACTTCTCAGAATTACAGTTTTTTAGCTTCAAAATATACCTATTTTATTGCCAGAGGCATTATCTTTGTAAGAAAACTGTGATTTTTTTTTAATAGAGTAAAATTTTTTTCTTTTCTTTTTTTTTACTTTTTATAGAAAAAAATAATATTCTAGTAGGTTTCCTCAAAAAAAATTGAGACCTAAGTAAGATACAAAACTGAAACATAACTGAAAACAAATGAGCAAACAAACAGTGCATAAAACACCTCCTGAAGGTGTCTGCTCTTAGGAAAAAAAGAATGCACACATCATTCTTCATTTTTCACTTTGCTTCTTTACTTAGTTCAAGGTTAGAAATATAAAAGAAAAATAGATTAATAGTTATTCAGCCCACATGACAAGAACCAGACTGTCCTTTTAATCTATTTTTTCTTTTATTATTGTATCCTGATTTTAAATCATATGTCTGATAACAAAATGATGAAAATAGGTTGGAAACATCAGTGTAAACTCACTCATAGTCATTCTGATATATGAGAGAAAAGCAGAAAATATACTTAACCCAATTATGGTTTGCCTTATAATTGTGACACTCTAGTCACCTCAATTTTATATTGAAAACTAATTAGGGATACATGAAAAAGTCACATGATTTAGCTTTAATGTAAGCTAAAAATTCTTTCCTAACTTAACTGGTTCCCAAAATAGAGCAGGCTTTGAAACTTATGTAAGCAAATTCCATCAGCAGAGGGCAGAAAAGATGACAATCTCAAATGTGAAACAGGAGAATATAAAAAATATAACAGTTTATAGTGAAATAAAAGTATGTACATTTTAAACCTTGGCTTTTTTCAACCACCTATATTCTACACATATGAAAAATGTTGCTAGTAAGGTAGAAATTTCACAAAAAAATCACAACAAAAGCAACTATCACAGAACATACTTTCTCACTTCATGGAGGCAAAAATCTAGATAATTATTGCATACACTGACCGTCTACAAGCTCAAGGACACCTGAAATATTCTTTAACTCCATAGGCAAGAAGACTGGTTTGACCTCTATAAGCACATGAAGAACCTAAGGATGGCTATTTTTATAGTTTTTCTTTTGCGTCTTCTTTCTTAAATGCATCAACTAGAGAAATTATATGAGTTTTAGACACACATCCTCAAAGGTAATGCATAGTCTTCCTATCTCTTCTGTTCGGCACAGAAAAACCTAATTGTTATTCTCCAATGCCCTTTACATTTACTAGAAATAATTTACTTTATAGGATGTCTCTGAATAGGGATAGAAGATATAAGATGATTAACTGGTCTCTCTTCAGATCCATCCCACTCATCTCAAGTATGCCCTAAATGCTGCCCTGAGAATATATTGCTGTCTCATGGTCTATTTATTACTCGATTCTTCTAGAATATGAATACCATCTCTTCTCTCCCCAAGTTAGTTAAATACCTCCCACATTCTTTACTGATTTAGGTGGTCACATTTTGTCTTTCACTAACATTCTCTTTTTATTTAGAAAAATTAATCCACTAATCTGTCAGCATCATTAATCACTTTCTCTTTCTTCTTATAATTAAAAATAAATCATCTCTCTTTTTACTAATGTCATTCTATCATATTGACATAACCCATATTCTTTGTCTGCTCATATCACTCTGGGATTTCAATTGTAAAATCAATCTTTCTCTCTCTTTCCCCCCTTCTGAAGTTATTTCTTTTATATTAAAACTCTCTCTCTCACACACACACACACACCCACCACATACATTATGTTGATAATCATCTGAACATGGCTAAACTCAAAGGTCGATTCTTAGCCTTCATTTTATCTGAACACTAGATTACCACATTTTTTTCTTCAGCGATTATTTTTTTTCTAATTTGACTTGTATTCTTAGCTCAGCTGGTAAAAAAAAAAATCCACCTGCAATGCAGGAGACCCCAGTTCAGTTCCTGGGTTGGGATGATCCCTTGGAGGAGGTCATGGCAGCCCACTCCAGTTTCTTGCCTGTAGAATCCCCATGGACAGTGGAGCCTGGAAGGTTACAGTCTATAGGATTGCAAAGAGTTGGACACGACTGAGTGACTAAGCACAGCTTCACATAAATGGATATGGTTTTCATGACAACATTCTATCCTTTGATGTTACCAAAACGTGACATCATAAACCATGTAATTCAAAATATGCCTTTTGGGGAAAATCTCTTCAGTTTAGGAAAGAAAATTGAGAAGGGCTGAAGCCAGAGGGAGCATGACTTCCTGATCTCAGCATACAGAGAAGCAGCAATACATAATAATAAAAAGAAAGAAAGGAAGAAAGGATGGAAGGAAAAAAGGGAAAGGGAGAGAAGGAGAGAAAGACAGGAAAGAGGGAAGTTGAGAAAAGGAAATAATGAGAGTTGCTAATTATTAGGGCATTTCCTGATACTCTAATTTATTCTACAGCATCAACCAGAAATCGACTTTTATCATGGTACAGGGTGTTTAGTGATGGGAAATATGGGCTTTCACCTCACTAAGTCACAATATGCAATTCTAAGTTTTGAAGCAACAATATTATTTAGTTATCAACATCTATATCGAGGTGTTCACCTCTCCTGGTGACGTTTGTAAACAGTGACACATGGCAAAGCTGAGTTCAGCTAAAGAAAGAGAAGTGGATCACAGAACATGAGACACTCCACCAAAGACTCCAGACCTTACTCAGTAAGATTTTGTAGAGTCATGGTGTTCTATCATCTGTCCTATAAGATCTAGGAAATTTTGATAATTGTATTAATGTTTATACTCTTCACCCTGTATTAGGAAGAGGCATGGGTGAAGCTAAATTGCAAACATTAAGAGAGATCTTAAAACAAATAACACAGATAGGAATGCTTTTTGTTACTGTTAAAAAGCAGTATTCACAATGCTCCCTAAATTATGCATGTAGGGAATTGTGAATAGGCACCTCACAGTCTGGATTATTTAATCAACGTATACAATTTCTTAGTGAACATGTATAACCATTATCTGATGGCATCTAAAATCAGAACAATAATCTTTAATGATTTCCATTTTGAATAAAGATTTATTACAACTTAAAAAAGTAAAAGTAGTAGTCACTCAGTCGTGATTGACTTTTTGCCACCCCATGGACTGTATTACAACTTGCTAGCCTATTACAGATCGGTTATGTTTAGCTTTGATAATGAGACAGTGCATTTCCATTTCTAAGGAGATTTTTAATAAGTTATAATGAAGCAGGTCATAATTTTAAAATGTAAAGATAAAGATAGTCTTTTGCATGTGTATGGGATGTTATAATCATCATAATTATTTTTATCAGTGTAGCACTTTTATCATTGTAACTAATTACTAGCTACCAAGCATATACAGATTTGATTATCTTGTTCTGTCTTCAGCAAAAATGGAGTATGACCATCTCAGTAATCTAGGATACATTATAAAGTAACTATAGTAGTTAGAGACAGAAAAAAGGCAAATTAATTAGCTAAGATAAGTATTAGCTACGTAAATTATACTTCCCTTAAGCTTCTTTGAGATTAATTTATATTATCAGCTGCTTTCCTACTTCTATTACCTTCTCTTCTAAAAACATTGATAGTTTTGTAAAAAATATTATTGTTTATGGGTTTTGATCCACATTTTTATGTAACTGTTACTTAAGTTCTAATATAAACTAACTTTTATCATGTAGGGAATAACTGCATACAATTCAGTTTCTATCCCTATTAATTTCCTTTAATTGAATAAATTAAAATTAAAGAAAAAATGGTTTTGTGTTGAGACTGATACATTTTTACATTCCAACTTGGTCTTTCAAAAAAAAAAGATCATCAAAAACAATGCAAAAACCTTCTTTAAAAATGTTAATTTGTATAAACAGAATTCTAATAGGTTTTATTTGCCTCACATTTATGGAAAGAATATTGAAAATGTATAAATTTTTCCATATACAGAAGTATATTTGAAACATGCCAGGCAATTGCCACTGCCTTTTAGAATAAATAGCAATATACAGTAAATACTTCATTGGGAAATGAAAGATAAGAAAGTTTTAAAAATTAAGAAATTGGTATAGTCCAGACAAAATGCACACCTCTATATTTTCTCAATATGCCCTCATGTATATTATATAGAAATCTATTGTATATTTATAATATTTAAACTTCTTATTGAAGTTACTTCTAAAACTTGCTAGGGAAAGATTCTTTGCTGATGCTTTGAAATTTAATCGTAAATGCTTGCAGTATACTCAGATAGAGTATTACAGTAATGCACTGTGAAAATTGTGGCATACCATTTTTCAGATCTTGTTAACTCTGATTCATAAAATGTGACATTTCTTACACCATTTGCAAGGCAGTTAATTTATCCAGCAAATCTCATGATATTCTCTACACTTGAAAAGCTTTACTATTCAGTAATAAACACTGTTTTTGTAGAAATAGAAATGATGTAGTTATATAATGTGATAAGTATTAGATTGTGTTATAAACTGTATAGTAACACTGCTCTAGAATGCTGAAATATCAGTTTCCAGACCAACAAGGTGCAAAATAACTACATAAAATGTTAAATATGAACTTGGCACGATATATTTTATGTTGCTGCAACAAAGTTTTAGTGAGGAAATCTAAATTTCTCATTGTGTATACTTTCAGAATAGTGTCTTTATAGACAATTTTGACATTAGTAAAAATAATATTATGTAAACAAGCTATATGTGAAATGTTTGTCTATAGTTTTATTAGAGATAAATCAAAACAGAGTAATACTCATTTGTGAAAACAAGTTCTGTTTCTAAAGAGTAAATGTTCTTCTCTCAGCAGATCTAAAATGTAAGGGAACACAGGGACATACATTTTAGTATATTTTTTGAAGTAAGTTTTCAGAAGATTCTAATGTAACTCATATTTGGAATAGTCATAAAATAGTCTGTAGAAAGCCAGTAAATGTGAAAAATTTACCTGTCAATGATAAAATACAAATATGTATCATGACATTATATAACTGTTTAATTGCATAGTTAAAATTTGACTATTCTAAAAGAAAATTATTTCAAAACATTACTTTTGACATTTTACATGAAAAAAATAGTAATATTATAAATAAAACCATAGTATCATTAGGTTTCATAACATCTTTAATGGTCCAATTTCTCTAAAAATAATAGATTTATACAATTTGGAAATGTCTTTCAGTTTTAAAGACAGATCTGTAAGCTGGAAACATTATAAGTGGTGACTGTGTTTAAAAATATATATGACTACAAAAATTCTACCACATGTCCTTCAGTTATTGAATGGATAAAGAAATTGAATAAACTATGATACATCCAGACAATAGAATATTAGTAAGGGATGAAATGAAGTGAGATATCAAGCAATAGAAAGTCATACACAAATTTAAATGTTTATTACTAACTGAAAGAAGCCAATCTGAGAAGCCTGCTTCTTCTGAAAAAGGCAAATGGAGACAGTATAAACGTCAATATTTGCGAAGAATTGGGCGAAGGGTGGCAGATAAATAACTGATGTATGGAGAATGTTTATGGCAGTAACGATACTGTATATGATACCATAATAGTGATATGTTTAGTTATTCAGCTGTGTCCGACTCTTTTATGACCCCGTGGACTGTAGCCCACCAGGCTCCTCTGTCCATTGGATTTCCCAGGCAAGAATACTGGAATGGATTGTCATTTCCTTCTCCAGGGAATCTTTCCAACCCAGGGATCAAATCTGCATCTCCTGCATCAGCAAGTGGATTGTTTACCCCTAAGCCACCAGGAAAGCCCATAATGGTGAATACATTTGTACAAAGCAATAGAATATATAACACCAACAGTGACCCCTAATTAAAATTATGGCTTTTGGATGCTTATGTTGTGTGAATGTAGGTTCATTGATTATAACAAATGTAACAATACCACTGTACTGATGTATACTGATAACAGAGGAAGCTATGCATGTGTGGGGCAGGAATTATAAGGGAAACTCTCTATCTGCCCCTCAATTTTGCTGTAAATTAAAAATACTCTAAAATTTTTAAAGTAAATTTTAAAAATTCTATAAAATCATTGATATAAAGCACAGAATGCATATAATATCTTGAGCAAAAAATGCTGTATTCCCATTCAACAATTAAAATCACTATGAAGCATGCAAGCACTGTAGACCCCCTATAACTTGTATCATGCTTACATTGTTATAAGTAACCTGCTACTATTCCCTGGAAACTTTCTTGATGCACAGCATTTTCTTAAATAGTGAGGAGACTCCTAATGATGGCATATGGAGCAAAAATCTTTATGCAGCATGAAGCCATACTACTGGCAACTCCAAAAAAAAATAATCAAAAAATAGGATTGTAGTATTTATTTGTGAAAGATAATGAATGACTTAATTACTAAAATTCCAGTAGGACTCACCTTGAATGAAAACAGAAAAGTTAGAAATAGTAATTCCCAAGGGGCTGTTGTAGTAAGAACGTGCAATAGTGACAAGTGTTAGTGTTTGAAAAATACCTCTAACAATGATGAATGGAGGAAGGGCAGAATGAGAAAGTGGGAGAAAAGAGGAGGGAGAGAAAGAGAAAAAGGTAACAGTGGAGGAAGATGGAAAACTAGGCAACAGATGAGATGTATTTTAGCAGCAATGTTGCATGAAAGGGACAAAATGAAATATTTTGAGAGGAATCTTACAGATTTATTCATTCACCCATAAACTCATCATTTTCTGGTTTAAAAAAAATATTTAGCACCAGATGTGACTTTTTTCTTATTTTGATACTGTTCTAGGGAAGTCCAATTTTTATAGAATGCATTTTGAACCTTTTTTTTTTTTTTAATTTTTGCTTTGAAGTACAATTCATTCCCAGTTGCACCTTGGAGCAAATTGTTACCTTAACTTGAAATCCTCTCCCTATCTGACTGTGCTACAATTAGTAAATGTCTTGGTTACAAGACTGTTATTGATCAGACTTATACACTAAAACTATGGGAAAGTAGTAAAGCACAATTGTGATTTTGGAGAGAATCTGATATGTGTGATGGATATGCTTCAATGAGAATGAAGTTTTGATATTTCCAGGAAAGTCAACTAAACTCATAAAGTAGGACACAAACCAGAATGAACTCACAATCTGTAAATTTACTTTTAGGCCAACTTCCATAAATATCTCCTATATTAAGAAATTTGAGATTTTTCTGGATATATGAAATTGAAGTTATTTCATGTTTTACTGAATTCTACCAAAGGACCCTCTTCTCTGAGGAATTAGTTTGTCTGTGGGACTGAAATCTAACATGCTTTAGAAATGCTAGTATTAACTGTTTGCCAATAGAAACAAGGGAAATTAAAGAATCACCTGGAACACTGTGCCAAAGACTGTGAGATGAAATATCTATATAGGGATGCTCAAATATTTTGGTCAAGAGATACTGATTTGTAGAATTAATTTTGATGAGATAACTAGACTAGATATGACATGCCAGACATATAAAATTCTCCTCAGACTTTGATGCATTGGAATTTTATCCCAATAATCTAAGTGAAAAAGTAAATAAATAAGATGTAAATTTTGTCAAGATTCTGTCTAGGGATAATAGCCTAGAAGAAGGAAAGTCTTAGAACATAGCACTATCTCAGTCACTAGCAGTTCCTGGGACACTCTATGTGAGAACAGTAGTGAGCAAGGAAAGCGGTTTTTAGAGATCAATTCCTAGGCTGAAAAAATAAGACCATTTCCTCTTCTCCTTTCAAAGACACCTCAATCCCTTCTCCAGTAGGCCTTTTAAGTAGGGCTGGCCAATTTTATTTTGTTATTGTTAAAGGAAACTTTGTAAATATTTTAAGTTATAGGTCATATATCTTTGCTTTCACTGCTTCACATTTTACCTTGAAATAAATACATAGACAAATGAGCATATGTTCCAAAACCTTAAAAAATGGGCTATAAAATTAATTTGGCCATTGGGTTATTTTTCTATCCCTGATTTAGGTTATACGTTGCAAATCTTGCATGTCAAGGTAAGTAGGGATATATCATGAAATGTTAATTTGATTGTTTTCAATATACTTCCTTTCCCAGCTTTTCTAGAATCTATGCCAAAGGATTATTTTTCTCTTTCCAGTCTGGATGAAACAAATATACACAGAAAAAGATTTTTAAAAAACTACAAAGGTGAGCTCTTTATATGGATTTTCCAAAAATTTCAAGCAGGATAATAATTTTCCTTAAAAATTGAGTAGAAGAGATTGGTCCAGAAAGATGAATGAGAAGGGGCAAGTTACTTCTCTAATGGAAGACTCATTTTAAGAAGCAAGGTGTCTGATGAGCAAGAACTTTCTATTTCAGATTATCAAAAATTCTAATAAGGGACTGTCCTTGAGCAAGGACTGTTCTTACCTTATATTAAAAAAGAAAAAAAATTGGGAAATCTATGCTAAATGATATGAAGCTTAGATTTATAGTACCTTCTATGGTATAAGAATCTCAGCAAAATGTAAAACACCAGGTAAAATTGGCAGCAAGCAAATGAGATTCTCACAAAAAGGAAACACTTATGGTTAATGTTAAGAGCATAATTAAAAGAAAAAAAAACTATAAGGAAATAATATAAATTAGGTAGTCCTAGATGATAAAATTTAAAAAGCTACAAAGAATTTTTTGAGCACAGAGAATCCAGAAAATCTATAACATATTATAAAGAGAAGGAAGTAACAGATATAAGGACTAAGCAAAGAAAGCTGAGAGGTTTTTAACCAAGAAAAAAAACAAAATTATGGAAATAAATTTTAATGGTTAATGTAAGTGTCAACTTGGCTAGACCACAGTAACCAGATATTTGGTCAAACAACCATCTAGATGGCCTGTGAATGTATATTTTAAATTAATGTTTAAATTAGTAGACTTTGAGTAATGTTGATTGAAGGCCATCAAAGAAAATACTGAGATTTCCTGAATTATGCCTACAGACTGTCTTTGAACTTGAATAGCACAGCCTAAGTTCTTCCTTGTGTGTTCCTGCCCCATAGATTGCACTCTTGCCAATTCCTATAATTGTATAATCAACTCTCTCTCTCTGTCTTTATCTCCTCCTGTGTCATTTTTTCTCCCCCTATATCTTTAGAGAATGCTGAATAATACATTTATCATGTACTTGTTATAATTTTAAGCAATGAAAAGGATTTTTGTTTTTCAGTCACTAAGTCATGTCCAGATCTCTGTGACCCCATGAACTGAGACATGGAAAAAGATTATAGTGGGTTGAATGTTATCTCCCAAAGTTATGTCCACATTCGAATTCACAGAACCTGTGACCATTATATTATTTAGGAAAAAGGTTTCAGAAGTTTCCTTTTTTTTTTTTTCAGTTTAATTATGTAAAATCTGTAACTGAGTTCATCCTAGATTACTAAGAGGGTCCAACTCAATGACAAGTCTTTATAAGAATAAGACAGGGAGAACCTTGACAGATAAAAGACATTGATGTAAGATGAAAGCAAAATTGGAATGATATGGCCTCAAGTAAAAGAAGGTCAGTTATCACCAGAAGCTATATACATTACTGTTGTTTCTTTGCTAAGACATG
Organism: Neotragus moschatus; assembly: GCA_006410615.1. Lineage (NCBI taxonomy): Eukaryota > Metazoa > Chordata > Mammalia > Artiodactyla > Bovidae > Neotragus > Neotragus moschatus. The sequence continues at coordinate 327,527 of SJYA01001829.1, forward strand.
TCCTACTTTTTGTGACCTTAGGGACAGTGGCCCACCAGGATCCTCTGTCCATGGGATTCTCCAGGCAAGAATACTGGAGTGGCTTGCCATTTCCTTCTCCAAGGGATCTTCCCAACCCAGATATTGAACCTGCATCTCCTGCATTGGTAAGCATTGGTGGAGTCTTTACCAGTGAGCTGCCAGGGAAGCCTATATGCATTGTTACCAAACCCAAGTCCAGAGGCTCTCTGCTTGAAAGCCAATTTATGAGAGACCAATGTTGGTAGTAAAGGAAAGATTGCTTTCCTTCAGAGGTAGGAAACTGGAGGAGAAGGTGGACTTCTGTCTGAGAGCCAACTCCCCATTGCTACTCAGGGGACAGGAACTTTGAAAGGGAAGTTTCAGATTTGTATAGGCAGATGGAGGGAGCAGAATGGCACAGTCAGCTCTGACCATCATTTCAAAACCAGTAACGTGGTGGTCTGACGAGCGTCATCTTGGCTGGTTTAAATACAATTAATCTTGAGTTCCAGAGTTTGCCCCAATTTCTTTGAGGCCGGTTCTTGGAATTATGTGAAGTGGAACAGCTTACGTCATGGCTTCAATTTGATCATCATGTAGTTATTCTTCTTCTACCTGCAGGGGACTTCAGTATCTATAAAATAGCTTACAGAGTATGGCTCAGTATATTACCTATGGACCTTGAGGAATAACTAAAAATCTCTTTCTCTTTGCTTAGTGACTAAACTATCATATTCTCTCTTATGTAAAGGTTTGGAGTGTAAAGTATAAGTTCTAAGGCCAAGGTGGTGCTCACAGCGTAAAGTACGTTCTCCCCTACAGAATCTAAGACGAACAATCCCAAGATAGGTAGACTAGATGTGTTTTCTAGACATTTCCATTCTTCTAAGACTCTGATGATTTTGGATTTTACATTATAATTCTATTCCTGAGAGTATAGTCCTACCCGCACCTTGATCAGACTTCTGGACTCCAAAACTGTGAAAGAAAAAATTTATTCAGGAATTCTTGTTTCTTAAGCCACTGAGTTTGTGATAATTTGATATGGCAACCCAAGAAAACTAACACAAGTTTATAGCACATTTTCCAAAATTTAATAGAAATTCTAAAAGAGAGAATAAAAAAATCATGAAAATTATTTTTTGATACTTTTTCAAATTGAAGAAAGAAAAATTGAAGTACACGTCTTGAGCAGGAAAAGCGAAAATTAATCCCGTGTCTAAATTGGGAAAACTAGATATCACCAAAATTGTCAAACATACTAAAAATAGTAACCACTGTAAATTAGCAACATACTTCTAAATAAATGGTAGGTCACAGAGAAAATTATAAGGGACATTAAAAAAATATTCTGAGCAGATATATAAGGAAAATAAGACAGATCAAAGTCTGTGGAACATAGATCAAAATGTACTCAGTGGGAAATTGCAACTTTAAAAAAGGCTTTTGTTAGAAAGAAAGAAAAATCTGAAATCAAAGATGTAAACTTATAAATTAGAAAGATAAGGGTAAATGGCAAAATAAATCAAAGCAAATGAAGAAAAAATAAAATATACTGAAACATCAGTGATAGAAAACAAACAGTAGAGAAAATTTAGCAGTCCAAATGCTGGCTTTTGGAATGTTCTAGAGTAATCAAGAAAACAGAGAGAATATGCATATCAAAACCAGATATGAAAAGAGAAAAGATTTTCTACATATTCTTCAGACAGAGAAAGAAAATGTCACAAGAATATTGTTAATAGCATTGTGACAATAAATTAGTTTATATGAAATGGATAAATTTATTGAAAATTAAAATCAACCCAAACTAGTACGTGATTAATACAAATCTAAAGAGGCTTATGGAGAAGGCAATGGCAACCCACTCCAGTACTCTTGCCTGGAAAATTCCACTGTGGAGGAGCCTGGTAGGCTGCAGTCCACGGGGTTGGCTGCAGTCCATGGGGTCGCTAAGAGGTGGACACGACTGAGTGACTTCACTTTCACTTTCATTCATTGGAGAAGAAAATGGCAACCCATTCCAGTATTCTTGCCTGGAGAATCCCAGGGATGGGGAAGCCTGGTGGGCAGCCGTCTATGGGGTTGCACAGAGTTGGACACGACTGAGGCGACTTAGCAGCAGCAAAGAGGCTTATATCTGTAAAATATACTGAATTTATTCTTAAAATCTTCCCACAAATGAATTCAAAATATCAATAATTTTATTGGTAAGTTCTAATTTCAGTTACTCAGTTAAAGAAGAAATGATAAGAATCTTACAACATAGGAGAGGAAAATATTCCTAAGCTGCTTCATGTGTTCAGCAATTTAAAAATTTATAAATTCAGTAAGTTATAAAGATCACTTTATAAAATTGCTGTTAAAAACCTAACCAAAGTTATGAAATAATATATAAGAACAAAACTTAACAAAATATTAGTAAATACAATCTAGCAATAAATTAAATGAATATCAGTATGACATAAAATTAATATATTAAATAATAATCAATATGGTTCTATTCCAAAAATTCACTTGAAAAATCAATTGACATAATTCATTGAATGAAAGAGAAAAAATGTATTTGATTGGCCAAAAAGTTTATTGGGGCTTTCATAAGATGTTACAGAAAAAAACGAACCTTTTTTCTAACCCAACAATTATTTTCATGGATGCAAAGAAAAATGAAAAAGCTCAACATTCAATAGCAAATTTTGCAATAGAAGACAGTCTTGTCTAACAGAAAAGGAAATTTATGAGAATAAAAAAAAGAGGGGGGAAGAGAAGAAAACAGAAAATAAAAGTCTACAGCTAATAGCATACTTAATTAGTAGTAAAAATATTGAAAGATTTATCCTTAGAATTAAGAACAACACCAGGATTTCTGTTGTTCCCATTTCTACAGAGTATTGGATACCTTCCAATACAGGGGGCTCTGGTTCGATCCCAAGGTGGGGGACTAAGATCCCACTTGCCATGTGGCATATCAAAAAACGAAAACCAAACAAACCAAAAACACAGATTTAAGAAAGGAAATATATATATATTTGAAAGTGAATGACTATGTTAGCCACTCAGTCATGTCAGATTCTTTTTGACTCCAAGGACTTTAACCCATCAGGTTCCTCTGTCCATGGAATTCTCCAGGCAAGAATACTAGAGTAAGTACCATTCCCTTCTCTAAGGGATCTTCCTGACTCAGGGATTGAACCCAAGTCTCTTGCATTGCAGGCAGATTCTTTACCATCTGAGCCACCAGGGAAGCCATTTGGAAAGGGGGAAATAAAACTATATTTATTCTCAAGGGACATGATTGTTTATAGAGAAAATCTTAAGGGATCTACAAAACATCTAGAACAATATATGAATTTAGTAAATTCAAGGGGTTCCACACAAAAGCTAATTCTAATTTTTATATACATTTGGTAACAAATGGAAATTAAATTTAAAAGAAGAATTTTCTTTATAATAATGTCTGTTACAGTATCACTCAACCCTTTACTGGGACTGTGGCTTAGAGTGCCACCTCCTCTCCTTTATAAGGCCAGATGTCAAGACACACAACATCAAAGCAGCATTTATTGAAAAAAAAAATGGTGCATGCTTATTTTTCACTCATGCATAAGCAAACCAGGGTCATTTTTGAGAAAGAGGAGTGAGCAAAAAGGCTCTTCCAGCTTCAGAGGGAGGTGATGGTGATAGTTTGAGACCAGCAATAAAAATATATATAGTGTAAGGGCTGTGCTGTGCTCACCCAGGGAGTGGCTGTTATTAACCTGACAAATACTGAACAGTTCAGCCAAAAGTTGTTTCTGGGCATCACTTAATTATATTCATCCACAACATCATAATGTATTAAGAATAAATTCAACAGAATATATATATATATATATATTTTTGCTAAGCAAAATTTTAAAAGATGTAAATAAAAGAAAATAAATATGAATATGAGTAAATTCTTAAGATAACAGTTCTTCAAGTTTGTCTATATAGTGGAAATTACTATAATTCTATTTGTTGGCTTTGTTGTGGAAATTGATAAAGAAATTATAAACTTTATATAGAAATGAAAAAGATCTAGATTATTCAATGCAACTTGAAAAAGAACAAAGTTACATCATCAGTACCTGATTGTAAAGTTATGGTAATCAAGACAGGGAAGTAGTGAAGAAGTAGACCCAGGCTTATGAAATCATTTAATTTTTATATTGGGATGAAATCAGAGAGAAAATTGTTTTTAAACAAAAAACAAAGATGTGCCTTGATTAGAAGTATTTCTTAATGCATGTTTTATTTGTATTCATATGAAAATTAGCATGACTTAAAAATTTCAAAAGTAGTATAAATATATTAGAATCATTTTATATTTTTTTCAACTCCATGCCAGCTTTCTATCTGACTTTCTTTGTTTTTTTCTATTTTATAAATTACAGTGATTTCTATCTGGTGGCTAAAATTTTAAAAATTTGTTTTCAGGGTTACAGCTCAGATGTATAAAACTTTTTAAAGTAATAACTTGTTTATAGCATTTAAAGCTAAATTTATTTATTGTAGGAAACATGAATTCCTTTATTTAGATTTATTTAAGTTTTTTGTAAGCAAATAGATCCTTTGAGTTTCAGAGACTTTATCATCAAAATTACTTTTTTCCCCTCAAGAAATAGGCAAAAATATAACTAAAGTGTTTATTTGCAAATATTTTGTATTCACACAATAGAGGAAATACTAAAGTTTCAAATAACCAAAGCAATCTTATAATAGCTTATAAATGAGTTTTCTCTACTTCATTTTGTGATATTTTCTCATTACATGTTCAGAGTTACTGTGGGTTGCATTAGTATTGACTTTAACATTTAGTATCCCCTGTGGTCAACATATGAAGATCTTCTTCACTGTAGCCTTGCTCTCCCTTGTGTACATTTTATGAAAATCCTCTGATATTTCTGGAGAGCAAGGAAAAACTTATTTCTGAGAACTCATGTCAGGCTCTTATGGAGGCATAAAGCTACAGACAGGTTTTCTCAGGTGAGTCAGTGGTAAAGACTTCGCCTGCCAGTGCAAGAGACTCAGGCGTTGTGAGTTTGATCCCTGTGTCCAGAAGATCCCCTGAAACAGGAAATGGCAACCTACCCCAGTATTCTTGCCAGGAAAATCTCATGCACAGAGGAGCCTAGTGGGATATAGTCCATAGGGTTGTAAAAATTTGGACACAACTGAGTCACTGAGTACACAAAGCTACAGGCAAGCCGGAAATCATCATTTCTCATCCTATCTGCATCCACATTTCAACATTTATGTCTACCATACAGTTATTGTAAAAAGCAATTAGAGTTCTTTGTGATTATTCAAATATCAGTATTGGTTTATACTTTATATTTCCACAGTGCACACAAATGGTAAATGCCCATGTCCAATAAACTCATATTTAAAAATTGTTTCCATAGATACAAAAGAAAGCTATAAATAGATCTAAGTACTTTCCTCTTATAAGCAGATTTTTTAAAATTTTAATTTACAACATCAGGTGGAAAAGATCAACAAAACTGAATGCAAAATATAAGATAAAAGGTGCTGGCTATTTTAAGTAATTGGTAAAAATATAAAATAATCCTCTAGTTTTCCAGCTGCTTGGAGATAAGAGAATCTTCAAGAGAAACAAACATATATAAAGATAATCAGATTTCCTGACTTCCACTACATCAAAGACTGGCATCTTCTACTATCTGATACAAACCAAATGACCATAAAGATGAGCTTTTCAGTGTTACTCTTTGCAGTGGAGGTGAAGAGAAATAAACTAGATGTATGCAGGTATAAATATTAATTTGCCATTTATTGAGTTAAATAAAATTGAAGGAGAAGCTGTTTGACACAAGGTAGCATTGTATCAGAATTTAAACGGATTTAAGCTGAGATGTTTATTAGACATCCAAATGCAGATTTTAGTCAGCACTTTGATAAATGAGTCTTTTGTTCAGAGGGAAAATTATAGTGGAAATACAAAGTGAAGAACTGGTAATTTATGGATGGTGTTTAAAGCCTTTAGATTGGATAAAATAGACAAAGGAGACATTCTGGAACTGTGCTCAAAGATAACTTAATAACTTGAGGTTATTGATATGAGGAGAATCTAGTGAAGGAAACAGAAGTAACCAAATGTGGTAGAAAAATACAACATAATGTCCTGGAAACTAGGAAAAAAACATACAGTTCAGAAAGGAAAGAATGACCAAATGCTGCATCAGATACTTTCATAGGTGAAATTATACAGGGAGCAAGAATTAACTATGAGATGTAATAATTGCCAGGTGGTTGTTACCTTTGATAAGATCGCATTTAATGGACTTCTTTTTATAAATAACTTATTGGAGTGATTCAAGAGAGAAAAAGAACAAAATAAAAACAAAATATTTATGGATTTCTCTTTCAAGGAGAAAAAGAAATAAAGAGAATTAGCTTAACTGCTAAATACACTCTGATATTGATGCGTTTTTATTTATTTTTGAGGTAAATAAGTTATATCTTAATGAGGTTGTAGATAATGAGGAAAATGCTGAAACAATGTCCATTAAGTTTTCTTCACAATTCTCATAGGATCATTCACTCTTCTCAGCGATTTGGTTATAGTACTCTTTTGCAAGTGCAAAATTTTGAAAAATTTTGAAGATTATGAAGCTGGCCTTGGTAGAAATTTAAAAAAAAAATGCCACCAAAACAATGCAAAATGGACACATGATGGAGCTGAGAGAATAGCAACAAAATATCAATGGATTCAGTTCAGTTCAGTTCAGTCTCTCAGTCGTGTCCAGCTCTTTGGGATCAAGGGATTAGAAAATCTAAAAAGATATTTGTCTGTGTGTGTGTGCATGTCTGTGCATGTGTGTGCTTATGTGGGTATGAGTGAATGAAACCAAGGGATATGATAGAAGTGTGATTACTATATAAAATCAAAATAATGATTATAAATAAATCTCATCTGTACAAATGGATATACGATTAGATATAAGCAAAATTATACCATTGCTTTGCAAAATATGTTTTAAAAAACTCCATAAGATTGAAAATATTTTCAGATATTAAATGTTTGCCAAAATATTGGGTGAGCAGTTTCATCAAATCATTTTTAATTCACATTTTCCTCATTAGAGAAGTTCTGTATCTTTTCTATGGCTTGTAATATTTAAGAGTTACTTACAAACTTTAAGAGTTCTAGATTTCTTTGTCAATTATATGGATTATAAATGCCTTTCCCTCTGCTCCCCACCTCTGCCAAAAGTGTGACTTGTTTTTAAACTTTGTTTAAACTCTTATAAAATTTATTTATTTTATAGTGGTAAAACTGGAAGAACCACAGCTTTCACTATAAGAACCTTTCTCAGCAAAGAGATATCTCTGATTTTTAATATGCTGTCTATGTTTGTCATAGCTTTCCTTTCAAAGAGCAAGCCTCTTAATTTCATGGCTGCAGTCACCATCCACAGTGGTTTGAGACCTCAAGAAAATAAAATCTGTCACTATTTCCATGTTTTTTCTTCATCTGTTTGCCATGAATATTTCCTAAAGGAAATCAGTCCTGAATATTCATTGGAGGGACTGATACTGAGGCTGAAGCTCCAATACTTTGGCTACCTGATGGGAAGTGACTCATTTGAAAAGACCCTGATGCTGGGAAAGATTGAAGGTGGGAGAAGAAGGGGACAGAAGAGGATGAGATGGTTGGATGGCATCACAAACTCAATGGACATGAGTGTGAGTAAACTCTGCGAGTTGGTGATGGACAGGGAGGGCTGGTGTGCTGCAGTTTATGGGATTTCAAAGAGTAGGACACAACTGAGTGAATGAACTGATTTCCCATGAAGTGATGGGATCANGAGATGGTTGGATGGCATCACAAACTCAATGGACATGAGTGTGAGTAAACTCTGCGAGTTGGTGATGGACAGGGAGGGCTGGTGTGCTGCAGTTTATGGGATTTCAAAGAGTAGGACACAACTGAGTGAATGAACTGATTTCCCATGAAGTGATGGGATCAGAAGCCATTATCTTAGTGTTTTGAATGCTGAGTTATAAGCCAAACTTTTCACTTTATTTCACCCTCATCAAGAGGCTTCTTTGATCCTCTTTACTTTCTGCTGTTAGAGTGGTATCATCTGCATATCTAAGGTTGTTGATATTTCTCCTGACAACCTTGGTTCCAGCTTGTGATTCATTTAGGCTGGCATCTCACATGATGTACTCTGCATATAAATTAAATAAGTAGGATCATAATTTATGGCCTTGATGTATCAGTTCAGTTCAGTGAGTCAGTCGTGTTTGTGACCCCATGAACTGCAGCACGCCAGGCCTCCCTGTCCAACACCAACTCCCAGAGTTCACTCAGACTCACCCGCATTGAGTCAGTGATGCCATACAGCCATCTCATCCTCTGTCATCCCCTTCTCCTCCTGCCCCCAATCCCTCCCAGCATCACAGTCTTTTCCAATGAATCAACTCTTTGCATGAGGTGGCCAAAGTACTGGCGTTTCAGCTTTAGCATCATTCCTTCCAAAGAAATCCCANCTGATGCTGGGAGGGATTGGGGGCAGGAGGAGAAAGGGATGACTGAGGATGAGATGGCTGGATGGCATCTGGATGAACTCTCTTGCTTTTTCTATGATCCAACAGACGTTGGGAATTTGACCTCTGGTTTCTTTGCCTTTTCTAAATCCAGCTTGAACATATGAAAGTTCTCCGTTTATGTACAATTGAAGACTTGCTTGGAGAATTTTGAGCATTACTTTGCTAGCTTGTCAGATGGGTGCAACTATGCAGTAGCTTGAAGATTCTTTACCATTGCCTTTCTTTGGCATTGGAATGAAAACTAACCTTTTTCAGTCCTGTGACCACTGCTGAGTGTTCCAAATTTGCTGGCATATTGAGTGCAGCACTTTAACAATGGAACACTTTAGGACTTGAAATAACTCAGCTGAATTCTATCTCCTCCACTAGCTTTGTTCATAGTGATGCTTCCTAAGCCCCACTTACAGTCCTAGAAGCCAGAAATTCAAAATCAACAGCACTTGTTGCTGAAATCAGGGTGGCTGCAGAGCTGGGTTCCCTCCGAAAGCTCTATAGAATCTATTCCATGCCTCTTTCAGCTCCTGGTAGCTACTGCCATTCTTTGGTTTCATCATTTCAGTCTTTCATCAGTGCATCACTTCAGTCTCTGCCTTGATGACCACAGGGTCTTCTCCTCTTCTCCTTGTGTGTCAAATTTCCCTGTGCCTTCCTCTTGGAGAAGGAATTGGCAAGCCACTCCAGTATTCATGTCTGGAGAATTTCATGGACCCAGGAGTCTGGTGGGTTATGGTCCATGGAGTCACAAAAGAGTCAGACACAACTGAGTGACTCGCACAATTTTCTTATAAGGATATATATGATTGCACATAATCTATTAAAATCTTCCCATCTAAAGATTACTAACTTAATCTTTCATGCAAAGACATTAACTGTTTACACGGACTAGGGCATGCATATTTTGAGGGGTTTGTGTGCATACTAAGTCACTTCAATTGTTTCAGATTCTTTCCAACCCAATGTACTGTAGCCCACCAGGCTCCTCTGTCCCTGGTATTCTCCAGGCAAGAATACTGGAATGGGTTGCCATTGCCTCCTCCAGAGGATATNGACATTAACTGTTTACACGGACTAGGGCATGCATATTTTGAGGGGTTTGTGTGCATACTAAGTCACTTCAATTGTTTCAGATTCTTTCCAACCCAATGTACTGTAGCCCACCAGGCTCCTCTGTCCCTGGTATTCTCCAGGCAAGAATACTGGAATGGGTTGCCATTGCCTCCTCCAGAGGATATTTCTGACCTAGGGATTGAACCTACCTCTTTTATGTCTCCAGCATTGTCAGGCGGGTTCCTTACCACAGGTGCCACTTGGGAAGCCCTGTATTTTTGGGTAGTCATTATTGAACCTACTGTACTAACTCTTCTTTTTTTAGTGTTTGCTTTCTCACCAAGAGTGCTTTACAGCTCAGCTCTGAAGAGGGAACCACTTACAGTTTTTCCTTTGTAATTTTTCCCTTTCAGTTCCTTTGTACTTTTTCTACCTTATGTCTTCAGTGCTCTTCCTCCAGACCCCCCCTTTTTTTTTTAAGTTGAAGAATTTTTATGGAAGTATATTTGATGTACATTATTATGTAATTTTCAAGTGCATACCACAGCGATTCAGTTATACATCTATATTCTAGTGGCTTAATTGATAAAGAATCTGCTTGCAGTGCAGAAGATCCAGGTTCAATCACTGGGTCTGGAAAATCCCCTGGAGAATGAAACAGCAACCCACTCCAATATTCTTGCCTGGAGAATTACATGGACGGAGGAACTTGGTGGACTGCAATCCGTGGGATCACAGAGAGTTGGACAAGACTAAACAACTAACATACACACATATTCTTTTTCATATTCTTTTCCCTTATATGTTATTAAGTTTTATTGAATATACTTCCCTGTGGTATACAGTAGGTCCTTGTTGGTTATCTATTTTATACACTGTAGTGTGTACATATTAATCCCAACCTCCTTCCACCCACCCTTCTCCTTTGGTAACAATACTTTTTTTTTTTTTTCTTCTCTGTGACTTTATCTCTGTTTAGGAAATAAGTTCATTTGTGCCTTTTTTTTTTTTTTACCTTTTTTTAAAGTTTCTACATATAAGTGATATCAGATGATATTTGTCTTTGTCTAGTGTATTTTATTTAGTATGATTTACTTGATTCCTTCATATTCTATTTTAGGTTAAAATGAACAAAAACCAAGCCAAAACAACAATAAGATCCTCCTTACTCAAGCCATGCCAGGACTCAGCTATGGTTCTTGATCCCTGGCCATGTTCTTGCACATGATAACCCTGTATTTCAATATTTATTTATTTTTTTTCTTTTTGAAACCCAAAAATATAACTTTAATTTCTGTATCTTGTAATTATCTTATTGCTTGACACTTAGTAGGAGATCAACATGTATTTACTGATTGCATTATTGTGTGAACAGAGTTGTCATGATTAGTGGGAATAGTAATTTACTTTAAAATATTGCACTGTCACCTGGGAAATAAACTCAATTGCAATGAGAAAGCTGAAATCACTAAGTCACCAGTAAAATAGAAATTGGATTTAATATTATTACAGTGGGTATTAATAGCAAATCATTCCAAAATTAAAACACATACTATAAAGAGTTTAAATACATACCTCTTTCTCATTGCATTTTCGAACATAAAAAGGCCTTAATTTCTTAGAAACCTAAGTATTTAATATAAAATGTGTTCATGTCCTAAAAACGGGATATACTTTTCATATGTTTTTAAAAGAGGAGTTTTTAAACATTTTTAACATATGGAAAGCATAAATTCAGGTTATTATCCATCTCATCTTTTTTAAATATGATAAAACAGGTTATGTGTGTGTGTTAATCACTTAGTCTTGTGTGACTCTTAGTGACTCCGTGAACTGTAGCCTATCAGGCTCCTCTGTCCATGGAATTCTCTATGGGTAGCCATTTTCTTCTCCAGGAGACCTTCCTAACCCAGGGATTGAACCTGGGTCTTTTGCATTGCAGGCAGCTTCTAACACATACAGGTTATGTGTTTACTCAATTCAACTCAGAATCTGAAAGATACTGTGAACTAAATAGAATGCTGGAAAGAGAAAACATAGAGCAGAGTAAAAAGGAGATCTTTTTCTCAAGGAAATTTTAACATAAGAGAGGTAAGTTAATAGAGTAAATGAGATAGCAAAATGATACAGAAGTAAAACACACTCTAGGAACACAGAATAGAATATAAAAGTGTCTGCGTGTGCTGTGTGCATATGTACACCTTCATGCACAGGGACAGACATAGCTGGTGAACGATTAACGAGAAGTTGCAGAAATACTGTTGCTTTTGTTCTGTACCCAGAAGGAGAACCAGGAAATCACCAGGCGGGAGTCAGAAAGGGATAACAGGGAGAGTAAAAAGCACTAACTAAGGGTCAGACTAGACCAGGGATTTGTAAGCAATTTAGATTACTCAATGTAAAGACTCTCAAATTTGACTAATGTAAAAAACTAGCATAAACAAAAAAATAAATCTTGTACAGTTTCCATACTGTTTTATTCCAAATTGGATTACTAATATTACCTAGTATTTATAGTTATAGGATATCACTTTAAAATACCTTATACATAAAGATATAATGAAATTATAAAATGAATACAAGTTTATAAATTGTATTTAATAAAAATATAAGGTTAATAGGAGTAAAATTACACTTAATATAGTGCCATGCTCTGTGTTAAAGTGTTTTAACTTTGATTTTACTAACAGAAAATGTTTGTTCTCTAAAAATAGTAATGTGTGGAATAACTTCAAGATTTATTTTTGGCTAAATCAGGATAAGCAGTCCTTCATCTTAATCAAATTTATGTCTATGTGAACCTTACTTGAATGCCAAATTTACGTAGGCATATTTAAGGAATATATTTGGGAGAGGGAAATGGCAACCCACTCATTATTCTTCTCAAGAGAATCCTGTGGACAGAGGAGCCTGGTGGGCTGCTGTCCATAGGGTTGCACAGAGTGAGAAACAACTGAAGCAACTTTGCATGCATGCATGTATGCATTGGAGAAGGAAATGGCAACCCACTCCAGTATTCTGGCCTGGAGAATCCCAGGGACAAAGGAGCCTGGTGGGCTGCCGTCTATGTGGTTGCACAAAGTCGGATACCCCTGAAGCAACTTAGCAGCAGCAGCAAGGAATATATTTAAGTTGTGGTGATATTTTTACCCAAATGGTAAGTTAATGCAATTATTGTGAAAATGGAAAAAAAAAAAAAAGTTATACCTTAAATTCTAGTTTAGTAGCCACTAAAAAATCCGATTTACAGTTTTTAGAATGGACCAATTAACCACATTTTTACCTCGAATTTTAAGCAAAAAAGAAATAGAATAGTCAGCAAGAGCTACAAATACCCTCTTTATTACCAGTAAACAAAAGTTTGAGACCATGGATTGAACCTGAGGCCAAATATGCAAATTTACTAATATTACATCCCCGGAAGTGTAGACATTGGGTTTCCCTGGTGACTCAGTGCTAAGAATCTGCCTGTCAACATAGAAGATGCAGGTTCAATCCCTGGGTTAGAAAGATCCTCTGCAGAAGAAATGGTAACCCTGTTCAGTATTCTTGCCTGAGAAATCACGGACTGAGGGATTTCCCTGGAAGGGAGAGAGGACAGAGGAGCCTGGAAGGGCTACAGTCCCTGGGGTCACAAAGAGTCAGAAATGACTTACCAAGTAAAGAACAGCAAAGTGTAGACTCTATGAGCTGCATATGAAGATGTAGAGGTAACAATTAGAATCAGTCACTTTTAAACTTGATCTTGGTCTATAGCACAATCCAGTCAGCATAGAGTGTCAGAAAGAAAAACCACTCAGCAATCATAATTCGTGAGTGGATAGAACACATCATATTAACAGAAGAGAGAACACAATTCATATAGTCATCTCAATAAACATGGAATATGTACTTAGCAAAGTCTAGTAAATTCTGTGGTAAAGAAAACTCAACAAACAAGGAATAGAATGACATTTGCTCAAACTGAAAAAGAGCATCTATTATTACAAAAACCTATAGCTAACATCATAATTAATGGTGAAAAACTGAAAGACTTTCCTCAAATCAGAAAGACAAAAATATCCATCCTTACTACTTCTATTAATCATTTTCTGAAAGTTCTGTCCTGCATAACTAGGCAAGATGAATAAATTAGAGGCATCCAGATTGCAATTAAAGAAGTGAAATTCTATATTTGTAGATGATATAATCTGATATATAGAAAATCCTACAAAATCCACAAAATAATTCTTAGAACTTATAACATGGGTTAATTCCTAGGTAAAAGATTCATTCAAAGAGCAGAAGTATATTTCTGTATAGTAATAGTAAACAACCTGAAACTGAACTAAAGACAACAACTCAAATTACAAGCATCAAAAACTAAAAAGTACTTAGGCAATTTGACAAAAAAAAATGTACAAGAAACTTTTGGAGAGGAAGAAATTATCCTTTACCCTTCTAGCTTCTTCTGGTTTGTCTAAGAAATAAATTGACATGACACAAATTAGAGTCAAACAAAAGCTTAATAACATGTATCTTTGGGAGAGACCTAGGAAAACTGAGTAACTCACGAAAATGGCTGATGACCATACCTTAAGTAACATCTTCGGCTAAAAGCAAAAGTGCATGATGAAGTAGTTGTTTGGGACTTCAAAGAAAAGGAAGACAGCTCACAAGGAGATGGACAAGCACATATTTAGTGGGAGGAAAAAAAAAAGTTTGCTGGGCCATACAGAGACAATGGGACACAGAATGGACTCTGATCTCTAGGTCTTCTTACCCCCACCACACCTAGCTTGTATTCTTTGCAGATATCTCTTGTAAGAGCTCTACTTGAGGAATAGGCTCTCTATATAATTTATTTTAGGCAGGTAGTGAAAGTGAAAGTCTTTCAGTTGTGTCCAAGTCTTTGCGACCCCATACAGTTCGTGGAATTCCCTAGGACAGAATACTGGAGTGGGAAGCCTTTTGCTTCTCCAGTGGATCTTCCCAACCCAGGGAATGAACCCAGGTCTCCTGCATTGCAGGCAGATTCTTTACCAGCTGAGCCAGAAGGGAAGCCCAAGAACATTGGAGTGGGTGAAAGTGAAAGTTGCTCAGTTGTGTCTGACTCTTTGTGACTCCATACATTTCTTGGAATCCAGACCAGAATACTGGAGTGAGTAGCCTTTCCCTTCTCCAGGGGATCTTCCCAACTCAGGGATCAAACCCAGGTCTCCTGCATTGCAGGCTGATTCTTTACCAGCTGAGCTGCCAGGAAAGCCCAAGAATACTGGAGCAGGTAGCCTCTCCTTTCTCCATTGGATCTTCCCAACCCAGGAATCAAACAGGGGTCTACTGCATTGAAGGTGGATTCTTTACAAACTGAGCTATCAGGGAAGCTCCTTAGGTAGTTAGAAAGAAGGTCAAATTTCTTTCTGGGCTTTTGTCCCTTGATTCTTTTTAGCTTGAAATAATCAATATGCTAAAAGAGACATTTTGGGGTGACAATTTCACTTCCCTTCCATTTATACAACAAAAATTTCAAAGCATATTTGAACAAAAATAGAAAAGAACTAAATCAATGTTAAGACAAAGTCATAGATTGAAAGATCTAATATTGTTACAGTGACACACTACTCAAATTAATCTATGGAATCAATGCAGTCCCTATCATAATCCCACAGAAATCCCTAAATGGAAGTTGAAGTTCACGTGGAAAACCAAAGCATCCAGAATAGCCAAAACAATATTCAAAAGAAGAATAAAATTGTGAGACTTACATTTCCTGACTTCAAAGCTTACTACAAAGCAGTAGTAATCAAGACAGTGTGGTGCTAACATACAAACTGGCATGTAGATCACCAGAATAGAATTGATAGTTCAGAAATAGTCTCTTCATGATCAATTAATTTTGACAAAGTTTCTAAGACAACTGAAAGAAGAAAAACTAGTTATTTCAATAAAATGATATGGAAAAAAATTAGATATCCATACAAGAAATGAGACAGATCCCCTACCTCTTACCTTATATAAAAACAAACAAATAAGTACATAAATAATTCAGAAGGGATCACAGGCCTAAATATAAGAAGTCAAACTATAAAACTCTTAGAAGAAAACATAGAAATATATTGCATTCGGTAATGGCTTCTTATATAAGACAATGAAATCACAGGTACAATAAAAATAGGCCATAAAGCACTTAATCAAAGAAAATATTAAAAATAATTCCACAAGCAGTGAAAATGGAAAATTATACAATCACTGTGGAAGATTGTTATTACAAAAATATTTGTGGTATAACTGTATCCATCATTGTGCTCCTTGGTATTTGCCTAAAGGAGTTGAAAACTTATGACCATACACACAAAAAATAAATCATGGATATTAATAGCAACTTTACTGCCAAATCTTAGAGAAACTAAGGTCTTCTTTAGTAAGTGAATGATTAAATAAGCTCTGGTGTATCTAATCAGTTCAGTTCAATCGCTCAGTCGTGTCCGACTCTTTGTATCTAAAGGGATATTCAGTTCAGTTCAGTTCAGTCGCTCAGTTGTGTCGGACTTTTTGTGACCAGATGAATCGCAGCACGCCAGGCTTTCCTGTCCATCACCAACTCTCGGAGTTCACTCAGACTCTCGCCGATCAAGTCAGTGATGCCATCCAGGCATTTCATCCTCTGTCGTCCCCTTCTCCTCCTGCCCCTAATCCCTCCCAGCATCAGAGTCTTTTCCAATGAGTTAACTCTTCGCATGAAGTGGCCAAAGTATTGGAGTTTCAGCTTTAGCATCATGCCCTCCAAAGAAATCCCAGGGCTGATCTCCTTCAGAATGGACTGGTTGGATCTCCTTGCAGTCCAAGGCACTCTTCAGAGTCTTCTCCAACACCACAGTTCAAAAGCATCAATTCTTCAGTGCTCAGCTTTCTTCACAGTCGAACTCTCACATCCATACAGTGATAAAAATGAACAAGCTATCAAGCCATGAAATAATACAGAGGAAACTTAAATACATAATATTGAATAAAAGAAGTCAATCTGAAAAGGCAACATACTGTATGATTCCCATTGTATGTTATTCTGAAGAAGGCAAAACTATAGAGACAGCAGAAAGATCAGTGGTTTCCAGGGGTTAATTAAATTGAAGGATGGCTAAGTAGACTAAGGAGAATTTTTTTAGGGAAACAAAATTACCCTATATGATACTACAATGGTGGGTTCATGTCATTATATGTTTGCCCAAACCAATAGACTGTACAGCGCCAAGAGTGAACCCTAATGTAAACTGTGAACTCTGGATGATTATGACATGTTAATGCAGGGTCATCAAGTATAACATATGTATCATTCCAGTGGGAGGTGTTAATAATGAGAGAGGAGCCTATGTATGTTTAGGAACAGGGAGTATATGGGAAATCTCTGTACCTTCCTCTCAGTTTTTCAGGAGCCTAAAATTACTCTATAAGAAAACCTTTTACTCTATGTCTCATTTAGTACTTTAGATAAAATCTAAGTGAATTAAATTCTCCAGCATAAAAGAAAAATCTTAAAAAAGAATAAATATTTTAGTCATATCCATTTTTAGAAAGAGGTTGGCTCAAGTAGGCTCTCTGTAACAGGGAGGAAGCTGAGGTTTGGGGAATTAGTAGGAAACTAAAAAACATGGGAATGACTTGGGAAAATATGCCTACAAATATTAGAAAACTTCCATATATGAAAATCTATTATTTTCATATGTCCAATGAAAACAGGCAGATTCTAAGGCATATTTATAATTCTAAAGACTTTCTGTATCATTGATAGGCTATAATAATAAAATATACAATAGTTACATTCATATTTTTGAAGAGTATCATGTTCTTAGAGAAGAAATAGTCATGTACACATACAATATGACCAATGTGAATGAATTCAAGGTTGAGGGGGAGATCAGTTTTAAATAAGAGAATATATGAAGGAACTTTATTAAAAAAATAAATGCAGTTTAATTTTTTCCTGAACTATTTGGTAAATAAGATGTAATCAAGTAGAGATCCTGCTGGAATTAATAGACAAAGGAATATTTGTAGTTAAAATATATTTTGTTCATATATAATAAAGGCCTCAAAAATACTGCTTTCTTTCAAATTAGATCTCATGTAATTGTCATTTATACCATTAATGTGGTAGGGAAGCATTTATATACTGAAGCATAAACTTCATTAGATTACCATGAATTATACATTTGCGGCTCTAATTATATATTAGTTTTACCATATAAAATAGAAGATTGAGGCAGACAAATTAAAGATATTTTAAATCAGGCCTCCTAGGGAAATGTTAATGCTACAGGTTCAGGAATATTTTTAAGATGATACATTTTACTACAAAAATGTGGAAAAGAAAAGTTAATAAATTGTAATAGAGCTAACTATTATTCTTGTTAGCATATAGTATGTCTTAATTTAATTTTACTGATTTCATTAGCTGATCCATTAAATGCAAATTTTCAGTTATAGCAACCAAAATGAATTAGTAACTTATTCATTTTGTTATACTGAAAACTTCTATAAAATCTCTGCCAAAAAAGTCTTGCCTACTCTGTGCCTTAGGCACTGACATGTCTCCACAAGCTTTGAATATGCCTTTAGTTTCCATTGGGAAAATGTCTCTTTTATTTCAGCATTCTCTATCAAATGTGCTGAGCCTTTATTTTAACAACGTATTTAAACCTGATGAGAATTTGACTAATATATTAATATTTCAGTGTGAAATATGTAAATTTTCCTATATGACTCTACTGTAATTGAAGCTCATATGTTTCTTCTAAAATCCTGAAAAAGTACAAAACTGTTTTCCCTTTAGAGTTTAAATACAACAGAGTTAAATTAGAGATAGTAAAAGCCAAGTGAAAAAACTCATATTTGGCTATCCTTTGACAGCACGAGTTTTTCTTTTTTTGTCCTTTGTCAGGCTACATGCTTTTCTCTTTAAAATCCTCCAAGCTATGGATCATCTATCTCCCCTTTGGGGAGACTATTCTACCATCTAATACAGTTCACTAGCTATGTCAAAGTCCAACTTTCCTGACTGAGAATCAGAGTAGAGTGGAATTTCCTTATAACAGAGGGGCTATTTGACTCGTTTTATTATTTTTATTACTGAACACCATAGTGAAGTAGCCAGTTGACTGTGTGTTCAAAGACGTAGACCTGCCCTAAGGACTCACATTTCAGCGAATGATCCCTTTCCTCTGCCTGACTTGTCCGGCAAACGACAGAGAATGCAATCATTTTGATCAATGAACCTGAGTAAAAGCAGAGCAGGCAGGACACTAATCAAATAAGTGAATCTGCTGAGGCTAATCCTTCAATCCCAAACTTTGTTTCTGGAGCACCCACAGAAGATAAACAGAAAAAAGAAGGCTAGACAATATGCTGTCCTTGGCATGACTCAAGTAGCCGTCCTGTAGTCACATTTCCCTTTAGTACCTTGAGTATGCAATGTAATGTCAGAGACCTGGACATGCATATTTTGCTTCAGACACACTGCCCCATGTAATTTTGTTATTGTCTGCAATTTGGGGTTGTAAAATATCACCTTTATAATTACAAACACCCTCACAGAATAATACATAGAAAAACAACTTGAAAATACTTAGTCTTTATAAGATTCCTCTCATAATATTCTTCATAGATTGTTAAAATTAGTCTGGGCAAAAAATCAGGATCAAGATATTCTATTAATATGTATTCTAAAGCAACCATAATAACTACTTCATTAGATTGTTGCAATGTATTGGGAACATTGTCCTTAAAAGTGCCAGTCATAGAGTACAGTTAACATATGGTATATCAAAATTTTCTTTTTATTTTTAAAGCAATTGCTAAGATACCAATCTTAATTGAAAAGTTATGGACTTCTGTACAGTGTTTTTGGAACCAAAAAAATGGAAAATAGAATTTATTTTGTAAAAAAGAAATGAGAAACTTGCAATAATGAGTTAATTTTCATAAATACCATGAGTAGGTAAATTATTTAGTGTAAAGAAGGGAATATTATGCTAGATGGTAAAAATGGTCATTTTAGATATTAAATTTAAACTATAAATATAAAAGCATTTCTTTGAAATTCCTTTTCATCACCAATCTAAACCTCCTTTCACATTCTTCTTTTCATTGGTACCACTTCTTAGCTTTAAATTAGAAAGCTTTCTTTTAATAAATGTTTAGTAAAGCCATCAGCATATTAAAAACTTAAAATAGCATGTGTATATTTAAATTTAATACATGTCTTTTCCCCAAGGGTCCAGGGAAGGGAACTGATGAAGGAACACCAATGAAAACATACAGTGGGGACAATGGGGACTATTTTAAGGGGCAAGATCGTAACAGTGGAAAGGAGTGTTTGAGAAATTGAGCAACAGTGAGATCTTCCATAGCATGTGATTGAGGGGCCATGTAATTTTAAGAAACACACACACACACACACATTCTAAATTACTTTCAGCATATTAAGAATATGTGTGATACAGAAGAGAGTCAATATTGACTAGAGACCCTAACAGTAAAGATCAAGAGGAGTACTCAAAAAGTCAGTAATGGGATGGTTGTCTCCAGCGTCTCTCCCCTTCCTTTCCTAATGCACTGATGGGGTCATGCCTCTGTGGACAAAACTGTTCCATTAAATAAATAAAAAATAAATAAAATCCTCTTGATGAAAGTGAGAGTGAAAAGTTGTCTTAAAACTCAACATTCAAAAAACTAAGATCATGGCATCCGGTCCCATCCCTTCATGGCATGTAGAGGGGGAAATGATGGAAATTGTGTCAGTCTTTATTTTCTTGGGCTCCAAAACCACTGCAGATGATGACTGCAGCCATGAAATTAAAGACTTTTGCTCCAAGGAAGAAAAGCTCTGACTAACCTAGACAGCATATTAAAAAAGCAGAGACATTACTTTGCCAACAAAGGTCCATCTAGTCAAAACTATGGTTTTTCCAGTAGTTATGTATGGATGTGGGCTTCCATCAAAGCTCAATTAAGAATCTGCCTGCAATGTAGGAGACCTGGATTCAATTACTGGGCTGGAAAGATCCTTTGGAGTAGAAAATGGTGACCCACTCCAAAAATCTTGCCTGGAAAATCCCATGGACAGAGGAACATGGCAGGCTACAGTCCATGGGGTCACAAAGAATTGGACACAACTTAGCGACTAAATCACCAATGCTGCCATGTGTGGATGTGAAAGTTTGACCATAAAGAAAGATGAGCACTGAAGAATTGATGCTTTTGAACTGTGGTGTTGGAGAAGACTCTTGAGAATCCCTTGGACTGCAAGGAGATCAAATCAGTCAATCCTAAAGGAAATCAATCAGTCCTGAATATTCATTGGAAGGACTGATGCTGAAGGTGAAACTCCAATACTTTGGCCACCTGATGAGAAGAACTGACTCATTGGAAAAGACCCTGATGCTTGGAAAGAGTGAAAGCAGAAGGAGTAGGGGACAACAGAGGATGAAATGGTTGGATGACATCACCTACTTGATAGATATGAGTTTGAGCCAGCTCCCGGGGTTGGTGATGGACAGGGAAGACTGGCATGCTGCAGTCAGTGGGTTTGCAAAGAGTTGTACATGACTGAGTGACTGAACTGAACTGGACTGAACTGAACATTTGAGTAAGCATAGTATGTCACATGCCATTCCAATAAACAACAAATGTTGTCTGCCATCAAGCCATCAGCTATTGCCATATCCCAGAATGTGTGCCCAGAGGACAATTATGGATAAAGGAAAACAGAATACTGGCCCTAGAAGCTAAAGTGCATATCTAAGCAATAATCCGGACTCAATAATCCCAGACTGTTGAGTCTTCTCATACGTAGAAAAGTAGTAATATCATTAATTGGATATGTCTTTTGTGATTAGCAGTAATCACTTGATGTTCAACTACCACATTTTTTTTGGCAAATTATTCCTTTATATCTTTTATATTTTTTTATCTCCTCCCTTACCTCTTTGGACAGTTCCTCAGAGATTTCAGAGAGACTAATTCCCAGGCTATAGTTTTCAGTAAAATCCACAAATAAAACATAACTCCAACTTTTAGGTTGTGTGTTTCTCTATAGTCAAAAAATTATTAACAAACATAAATTACATTTTGATGTATTTAAGAAATCTGTGTGTGTGTGTGTGTGTGTGTGTGTGTGTGTGTGTGATACGTCCCTTCAGTTTTGTTGTGTCTGACTCTTTGCTACCCTATGGACTGTAGCCCACCAGGCTCCTCTGTCCATGGGATTCTCCAAGCAACAATAGTGGAATGGGTTGCCATGCTCCCCTCCAGGGTATCTTCTCCAACCAGGGATCAAACATGTTTTTTATGTCTGCTGCATTGGCAGGCAGGTTCTTTACCATTAGTACCACCTGGGAAGCCTGCTACTGCTGCTGCTAAGTCCCTTCAGTCATGTCCAACTCTGTGAGACCCCATAGACAGCAGCCCACCAGGCTCCTCTGTCCCTGGGATTCTCCAGGCAAGAACACTGGAGTGGGTTGCCATTTCCTTCTCCAATACAGGAAAGTGAAAAGTGAAAGTGAAGTTGCTCAGTCATGTCCAACTCTTCATGACCCCATGGACTGCAGCCTACCAGGCTCCTCCATTCTTGGGATCTTCCAGGCAAGAGTGCTGGAGTGGGGTGTCATTGCCTTCTCCACCTGGGAAGCCAACCTTAATACAAAATATACATATGGATAAAAAATATTTTTAAATATTTTTTCATTCAGTCCTAACTTCAGGCTTGTGATGTTGGGATGGGAGTTTGAGATGATCTAGGCTATCCAAATGTACTCAAAATTAATAATTATTCTTGATGTGCTTTAATATACTAACATATATACACATTAAAAGCACTCTGTCAGATGAAAATATTTCACAATAAACAGGGTTTATTTTAAATAAATACAGTTCATTGACACTTCTGGTGTTTGGTTAAGGGAAGAGGTAAGCAGGAGAGGCTGTGGTCCATGTGATCAGATTGGCTGGTTTTCTGTGATTATGATTTCAGCATGTGTGCCCTCTGATGCCCTCTCACAACACCTACCATCTTACTTGGGTTTCTCTTACCTTGGACGTGAGGTATCTCTTCACAGCTGCTCCAGCCAAGCACAGCCACTGCTCCTCACCTTGGAAGAGCAATATCTCCTCAGGGCTGCCCCTCCTGACCTCCTGCATGTGGTAGCTCCTCTCAGCACCGCCCTGACCTCGGGCACAAGGTAGCTCCTCTTGGCTGCCACCCTGACCTCAAGCATGTGGGAGCTCCTCTGGACTGTGAAGAAAGCTGAGCACCAAATAATTGATGCTTTTGAACTGTGGACTTGGAGAAGACTCTTGAGAGTCCCTTGGATTGCAAGGAGATCCAACCAGTCTATCCTAAAGGAGATCAGTCCTGGGTATTCAATGGATGGACTGATGCTGAAGCTGAAACTTCAATACTTTGGCCACTTCATGTAAAGAGTTGACTCATTGGAAAAGACCCTGATGATGGGAGGGATTGGGGGCAAGAGGAGAAGAGGACAGATGATGAGATGGCTGGATGGCATCACCAACTCGATGGACAAGTTTGAGTGAACTCCGGAAGTTGGTGATGGACAGGGAGGCTTGGCATGCTGTGATTGATGGGGTTGCAAAGAGTCAGACACAACTGAGCAACTGAACTGAACTGAAGCAGGAGAGACTCTGTTGACCTACTTCAAGAAGCTTCATTTCTGTAGTTGATACACAGAATTTCCTTCCATTTCATAAACAGTATTTACGTCCCATTCCTTTCACATTGTCATTTGTCATTTTTACTGTCAATATGATGGTATTTCAGCGGCTAATGGAGAAGTTTCTAAAAGAAATGAATTTCTTTTTTTGCTCATCTAATACTTCTGCATGATTAAACTCCATTTAGTAACAGTTGGAAGGCAGCTATTTCAACTCCATTCTCTTACAACCTTTATCCCAGCAAATATCTCTTAGGATTTGTTGGCTTAATTAATTACAACTTGGACATCATTAAACTCTCTGGAGGCATAAGAAAGCTTGATTTTCTTTGGAACCCTAACCATGGGAAATTACTATTAGAGGTCAAGTATGTATGTGTGTGTATGTGCCTGTGTGCACACACGCATGCATATATATAGCTAAATATATGCTATGCAACTATATATATATGATTTATAAAACATTCACATACATTTCATGCTGAGGACTGAGTTTCTCTTTTTCATTCTACTCTGTCTTTTGCGGAACATTTGAAATGTGCTAGCAGTTTGTACAAAAGACAGGAGAAGCTAAGCTATTTCATGAATTCCCAGCACATGACTCTGTGAAGTCTTTTGTCAGTAAGCCAACCTTCAATTAATCAGAATGTCTGAGAGTACTCTAATACCTAACATATTATTTCCAGGCTTGACAACTGTAAAGACAACCCTGGAAGGCAATTCCCTTCCTCTATTTCAATGCTTCTGAAGCCCTGACATAAAAGTAGGTGATGGATGCAAAGACCTTTCAAGTTAATGTGCTTGCTGCTCGAGTTTCTGTCATGACAAACTATTTTTATATGTCTAGCAATCTATTTAGATAATAAATGCTTAATTATTTAGGAATTAAAAGAATGAAAATATCTTCCTTTCCTTAAGGGAGAACTTTTTTTTCCTCAGTGTGTCAGTTATGTATGTTGCATTTCTCTTATTTCTGCTATTAAAAAAAACAAAACAAAAAAATCACCCAAAACACTATAAATCTCTGGATATGCTGACAATTGAATAAAGTAACAATTTTGAATTAAGAATGTCAATGTATAGCAACACCAATATAATATTGTAAAGTAAATAAATAAATCAACAAAACTGAGATAAATAAATAAATAAAAATGAATAAATAAATAGCAAAAAAAAAAATCCCCAAATCAATGGCAAATAGAAATTTACAATATCTAAAAATATACATCAGGTAACTTTGGCTTTGGATGAAAATAAAAGTTTCTTTATGGTTAAGTAATTTAAATCCTTCCATTGAAACAATTAAAATGCCAAAAAAAAAAAGAAAAGAAAAGAAAGGAAAACATCTTCCTTTCCTCAGGGGAAAAAAATGTTGTTGTTGTTTTCTTCAGAATGCTAGCTGTGTTTCTTGCATTTCTCATATATATATATATATATCTGGATATATCCCCAATTAAATAAAGTCACAATTTTGAATCATGCCTTTATGTAAAAGAAAATTTACAATTAACTTTCCTCTTCAAGTTCTAGAAAAGTGATAGGTGATTGAAGTGTCACTGCAGTGCAGCCAATGTATTCAAGATTGATCTGATGTAAGACTATAAAAAAAAAAGTACAATAGGAAAATAATAGTACATAATCTTCCTTTTATTTATTTTTCTATTTTTTTAAATTTTACTTTATTTTACTTTACAATACTGTATTGATTTTGCCATACATCAACATGAATCTGCCACGGGTGTACATGAGTTCATAATCCTGAACCCCACTCTCACCTCCCTCCCCATATCATCCCTCTGGGTCATCCCAGTGCACCAGCCCCAAGCATCCTGTATCCTGCATCAAACCTAGACTGGCAATTCGTTTCTTACAGGATATTATACATGTTTCAATGCCATTCTCCCAAATCATCCCTCTCTCTCCCTTTCCCACAGAGTCCAAAAGTCTATTCTATACATCTGTGTCACTTTTGCTGTCTTGCATACATGGTTATCATTACCATCTCTCTAAATTCCATATATATGTGTTAGTATACTGTATTGATGGTTTTTTTTTCCCTAGCTTACTTTACTCTGTATAATCGGCTCCAGTTTCATCCACCTCACTAGAACTGATTCAAATGTATCCTTTTTAATGGCTGAGTAATACTCCATTGTGTATATATACCACAGCTTTCTTATCTATTCATCTGCTGAAATTTATTTATTTTAATTGGAGGTTAATTACTTTACAATATTGTATTGGTTTTGCCATACATCAACATGAATCTGGGGAGAGAGGAGGGAGGGGGTTTCAGGATGGGGAACATGTGTGTTTTCTAATTTTTTGAGGAAGAAAGTTGACAGTTGTATTCATTTTTAACGATAGACTTCTACAATTATATTTCATTGAAGACAAAACATTTATATTAGTAAATTACATTTAACAAATCTCAGTAATAAACACTATTTATCTAACACTATTTTACATACATTTCATTTAGGGAATAGTTTTTTTGACCTTCATTCTTCATAAGGCTACTAAAAATCAAATGTAAATAATTGGAATACATTGTAAGTAGTATTAATTACAATTTAAGCATTGTAGAAATTGAATTTGACATCATCTCAAAAGTTTTCCAGAGGTAACTAATAAAGCCAGAGGGTTGTTTGATTTATTAAATATAGAAACTCTATTTGATAACATTTACTAAAGAGCTTCTTGATGAAAGTGAAAGAGGAGAGTGAAAAAGTTGGCTTTAAAGCTCAACATTCAGAAAACTAAGATCATGGCATCTGGTCCCATCACTTCATGGGAAATAGATGTGGAAACAGTGTCAGACTTTATTTTTCTGGGCTCCAAAATCACTGCAGATGGTGTTTGCAGCCATAAAATTAAAAGATGTTTACTCCTTGGAAGGAAAGTTATGACCAACCTAGATAGCATATTCAAAAGCAGAGACATTACTTTGCCAGCAGAGGTCCTTTTAGTCAAGGCTGTGGTTTTTCCAGTAGTCATGTATGGATGTGAGAGCTAGACTATAAAGAAAGCTGAGCACTGAAGAAATTATACTTTTGAACTGTGGTATTGGAGAAGACTCTTGAGAGTTCCTTGGACTGCAAGTTGATCCAATAAGTCCATCCTAAAGGAAATCAGTCCTGGGTGTTCATTGGAAGGACTGATGTTGCAGCTGAAACTCCAATACTTTGGCCACTTGATGCAAAGAGCTGACTCATTTGAAAAGACCCTGATGCTGGGAAAGGTTCAGAGCAGGAGGAGAAGGGGATAACAGAGGATGAGATGGTTGGATGGCATCACTCACTCAATGGACAAGGGGTTTTGGTGGACTCCACATGTTGGTGATGGATAGGGAGGCCTGGCATGCTGGGGTCATGGGGTCAGAAAGAGTTGGACATGACTAAACAACTAAACTGAACTGAACTGAACAAGTACTATTGGTCTTCCCTGGTAGCTCAGTGGTAAAGAATCTGCCATTGCAGGAGGCCCAGGTTCAATCATTGCATCAGGAAGATCCCCTGGAGGAAGGCACAGCAACCCATTCCAGTATTCTTGCCTGGAGAACCCCATAGACAGGGGAGCATGGTGCTGATAGTAAAGACACTACTAAAGTGACTGCACACACACGCATGCATTTTTGAAATTATGCTAAGTGAAAAGAAACTTATCCTTAAGACTTAAATATTATTCATGTGTTAGAGAATATAGATGTCTTTTTCTCTATTGTTACACTAAGTGATAACACTACGTGTTACACTAAGTGCTAAAATCCTTGGATATTATATGTAAAACATAAGAAGATTCTGAAAAGTAGAGGGAGAAAAGTAAAGTATTTGGGGACCTCAAAACCCAGGGAATTATATGTTTCCCTCCCTCTCCTTTCCTAAGAGAAAAAGTATTTTCCTTGGTGCAACAAATTGTATGTTGTCTTTCTCTGACTTCTTTTACTTCATTCTAGACATGGAGCTGAAGAAATAAATGACCCAGAAATGCCAATGTGCAGACACAATAAAAGCCCCAACAAAGCCTGCTATCTCCAGAAAAAAGACCAGGATAAAGAGCAATCTAACAAAACAGAAAACCTTTAGGAAGTACAAATAAGAATGAAAATCAAGTCAATATTGTGTCTCATTGTCCAGCTATACCAGCAAAGTTTGAATGGAGATGAAGACTTCCTAGGCTGTGACAAGGTCTCCCAACATCCTACCAGGGTGATGGCCAAGGAAGCAAGTGGCATCTCAGGTTTTCATCCTTGACACTGTGGTGTTAAAGGAGACCACATAGGAAGATTGGATCACCCTTCACTGGCAGCAACAGGCATGCCTTTCCTCCACACTGAGGTGGTGTCAGAGATGGTGAATCAGGGCCATTACCATACCCAGTAATAGAAAGGCCACCCCATCTGCATTGTCACTGGAAAATGCATGGAAAGCTAGAATGCCCACCCCTGCTCAGCATTAAGCAGGAGCAACTCCCATCTGGGGTGTAAATGGGGGTTCCCATCTTGGCTTCCCCAAGTGGGGCACCTGGATCTTTACCTCCACCTGTTAGTAATGAGACAGAGTGCCATGCCTTCCTTTGCCAGAGAAAGTAAGTTAAAGCAAAAAGTTTAAATAAGATCAAGAGACTCACATAACACCAAAAAAGTTTCCTATGTCAATCAATAACTCCTTGTCATACCAAAACACAAAAATATTACAACACAAAAATATTCAGGTTGCAATCAATAACTCTTTGTCATACCAGGAATAAGGAAATTCTCAAACTAAATGAAAAAATGTATATATATAAAATCAATAGATGTCATTACTGAGATTTACTGAGCTAGCAGAAATGTTGGAATTATGTGATACATATTTCAAAGCATCCATGACAAAAGTGCTTCAATAAGCAATTATGAATGCACTTGAAGCAAATGTAAAAATAAAAAGACCAGACTAAGAAATAGAAGATGCAGAGATGAAACAAATGGAAAATAATACAATAGCCAAAATTAAAACACAACAACAGAAACCCTCTGCAAATGGGATCAGTAGCAGAACAAAAGAGAGAAAATTATCAGGCAATTTTAAATGGAACAATAGAAATACCACAATCTGAATGAAAGAAATAAAAAAAAAAAGACAGAAAAAAAAATGAATAGAAACTCAGGGACCTGAGGCACTATCAAAATGATCTAACATTTGTATCATGAAGCTTCTTGTCTTTACATTTAATTTAATTTTGGATATATTAGGTTGGTACACAAGTAATTGTGGTTTTGGACCATGATGTTTAAGTCATTATACCTAGGCTCAAACATATCTTTATTAACCAAATAGGAACCATTACTATCAACACATTTTGCCAATGGGAAATGTTTGTTCATTCCTGTAGCATAAAAATCATTGCTTTGAGATTTGACACTCTTGGAAAAGATTTTCTGCCTCCTGATTGTGGAAGTGCTTCCTCTGTAAAAAGTTGCTGAGATGCTTGAAGAAGTGGTATTCAGTTTGCAAGAGGTCAGGTGAATATGACAGATGAGGCAAAACTTTGTAGCCCAGTTCGTTCAACTTTCAAAGTGTTGGTTGTGCAACATGTGGCTGGGAGTTGTCTTGCAGAACAATTAGGCCCATTTTGTTAACCAATGCCAGCTGTATGTATTCTACTTTTCAGGGCATCTCATCAATTTGCTGAGCATTGCTTCTCAAATATAATGGTTTTGCCAGGATTCAGAAAGCTGTTATAGAGCAGACCACCAAACAGTGACCATGACCTTGTTTGGGGGGCAGAGTTGGCTTTGGGAAGTGCTTTGAAGCTTCTTCTCCATCCAACTGCTGAGCTGGTCATCACCAGTTGTGTAAAACCCACTTTTCATCACATGTCACAATCCGATCAAGAAATGGTTCATTGTTGTTGCATGGAATAAGAGAAGATGACACTCCAAAATGATTATTATTATTATTATTTTTTTTTGGTTTGTGGTCAGCTAATGAGGCACCAACTTAGCGAGCTTTTTCACCTCTAAAACATACTTCAGATGCCGAATGATCATAGAATGGTCGACACTGAGTTCTTCTCCAACTTCTCATGTGGCTGTCAGAGGATCAGCTTTAATGATCCTCTCAGTTGGTCATTATCAACTTCCAATCACCAACTCAATGGACATGAGTTTGAGCAAACTCCAAGAGATAGTGAAAGACAGGGAAGCTTGGTGTGCTTTGGTTCATGGTGTTGCAAAGAGTCGGACATGACTTAGTGACTGAACAACAACTTTTGATAGCCAGCCATTGAATTCCTCATCTTCAAAACTCATCTTTGCAGAACTTCTTGAACCACCTCTGCTCTTGTATGTTCACTAGAAATTTGTAAGCCAGATGAGTTGTTGATGTTGCAAGTTATCTCTTCTGCTTTATGACCCATTTTGAACTTGAATAAGAAAATCACTTGAATTTTCCGTTTGTTTAACAAATATCATTTCCCTAGTCAAAAATAAAATAAACAGCAAGTAATGTCATTAGCCAAAAAAAAAAAAACAAACCACAAAGCAAGAAATGCACATTAAAATGATGTACAATATAACTACATTGCAATTAACAATGCAAAATGGCAATTACTTTCTCACCAATCTAATATTTGTACTCTAGCATCAAGAGCAATTCAACTATATTAGCAAAAGTATCAAAACTCCTATAAACTGTTTTGAAAAACCTATCCCCAAACCTAAAAGCTTGACATAGGAGCAATGTTATTTTTTATTTTTTTTGTTTGTTTTTATTTTTTTTTTTACTTTATTTTACTTTACATTACTATATTAGTTTTGCCATACATTGACATGAATCTGCCACGGGTGTAATGTTATTTTGGATTTACACTTTGCCCAAATATGTATCTTACTTCCTGATCCAAGAATTAACCTGAGACCAGCAAATCTATTCTGGTAGGAATCGTTCATTCAATTCAGTGCAACAGTCTATATTAAGTACTTGCAAGGGCTCAAGCCCTCTGTATTTTCACAGGCTGTTCTCTCTTCCTGGGACGTATTGTTTCATCTTGCCCACTTGGCAAATTCCCACTCTTCATCAAGTTCAGTCCAAATTCAATCTTTACCGACTTTCTCAAAAAAGTATGAGTTCCTTCATTTTTACTTATAATTTACTTGTCAACATTATCTGTATGTTACTCAAGACATCGTGCATTGATTTATTCCTCTAATTAAACTGTATTCTCTCAGAAGCTAGGACTTTTTCTTCTCATCTTTGCTATTTCAATTGCACTGAAATTCATTCTGTCATAAAGTGTTTTCAACAATTACCTTTTACACAAACAAATGAATTAATGTATTCAGCCACACATCAGTTTTTTAAAAAAATATCTACTGCATACCAAGCATAGTAATAGAGCCATGTACTCATGGTGAGTGGATAGTGTTACTCATTGTTCTGAAGAATTCAAATAGTAGTAAGGAAGACATACCTTTAGAGTAAAGTAATTATGATGAAAGGCAATGTACCGTATACAGTCTCCTTGCTTTGTAAAATTTTAAGGATAAATATGGTTTTGTGTTTTGTGTCTTTATATGCTAGGAAGCCAAATATGTCCCACAGTATCTGACTGTGTATAATATTTTATATATTTAGAAAAGGAAATATCAAAGTACTTTTACGATACTAGTCTTATAACTACCCCATCACCTTTCAACCAATAACATATCAAATTTTAACTACTTGACTAAATTACCTTGCTAACACACACCATAGGGCCTAACATACAACGAGTTCTCAATAGATAATAAATTGAAAAAAATAGTTGAAAATATGGCCTAAATTGGTACTAAACAAACTTTTACATTCTGAAAATTCTTTTTGAATATATATAGTTTAAATTATGTTTCCTACTGCTGAGGCTGAAACTCCAATACTTTGGCCACCTGATGTGAAGAGTTGACTCATTGGAAAAGACTGTGATGCTGGAAGGGATTGGGGCAGGAGGAGAAGGGGACGACAGAAGATGAGATGGCTGGATGATATCACTGACTCTATGGACATGAGTTTGGGTGAACTCTGGGAGTTGGTGATGGACAGGGAGGCCTGGCATGCTGCAATGCATGGGGTCGCAAAGAGTCGGACACGACTGAGCAACTGAATTGAACTGACCTATACTATTATATCCAGTGGCTTTAAAATATGCAAAATATAAAAAGGAATGAAAGATAGATGAAGTTAATTACAATATAAATTGTGCATTAGTTAATAAAATAACATTTACATAATATTTATAAATATTTAATATCAATTTAAAACTCTAGCTCTTATTTTAGCATAAGTTGAGTTCAGTTTAGTCGCTCAGTCATGTCCGACTCTTTGCGACCCTATGAATTGCAGCACACCAGGCCTCCCTGTCCATCACCAACTCCCGGAGTTCACCCAAACTCATGTGCATCGAGTCGGTGATGCCATCCAGCCGTCTCATCCTCTGTCGTCCCCTTCTCCTCCGGCCCGCAGTCCCTCCCAGCATCAGGATCTTTTCCAATGAGTCAGCTCTTCGCATGATGTGGCCGAAGTATTGAAATTTCAGCTTTAGCATCAGTCTTTCCAGTGAGCACCCAGGACTGATCTCCTTTAGGATGGACTGGTTGGACCTCCTTGCAGTCCAAAGGACTCTCAAGAGTCTTCTCCAACACCACAGTTCAAAAGCATCAATTCTTCTGCACTCAGCTTTCTTTATAGTCCAACTCTCACATCCATACATGACCACTGGAAAAACCATAGCCTTGACTAGCTGCCTTTGTTGGCAAAGTAATGTCTCTGGTTTTTAATATGCTGTCTTGGTTGGTCATAACTTTCCTTCCAAGGAGTAAGCGTCTTTTCATTTCATCACTGCAGTCACCATCTGCAGTTATTTTGGAGTCCATCAGTGTTAAAAATATCTGTCAGAAATATGTTAGGTTTTTAAGGAATAAGATTTTTAAAATGAGTTGAACAATAGGAATTGCTTTGAGAATTTAAAAAAAATACAAAATCTGCAGGTATTGAATCTGTTCAAAGTGTTTTGAAAGATTACCATCCCTCTGTCTTCCAATTCAGTCTTTTCCGTTATATGACTTTCATCTTCATGTTTGCACAATGACTGCTGTATCTTTTTCATTATATTTGTTATCCAGGTAAGAGGTGAAATTAGACTATGGGTCACAAGAGTCAAAAAAACAAAGAGGCATGTTGTAAGCTTCTTTTCTAACAAAACCATTGCTTGTATTTCAATGCCTAGGAATGGGTCACAAGTCAACCCTAAGCTCCACATTAGTCTTGGAAAATATTTTGTCTCAGCCTGCAGTAGTAGATGGAAGAAATGAGAAAGGAGTACTAAATGACTCTTGTCTAAACACTGCACTGTTTCTGGTTTGACCATCAAAGCTTAATGTTGTTATCACTAATGAGGAAAGGAAAAAAAGATCAATAAGTTTATATCAGAAAAATAAGACAAGTTTCATGAACTCTGGAAGGAAAATTGTCATCCCGCTTGATAGCTGTTCTTTTGCTTTGTTTTATATTTATTGAACTGTAGTTGATTTATAATGTTTTGCTAGTTTCTGGTGACAGTAAAGTGATTCCATTAGTTATATATATATATATACACACACACATACATACATACATACATTACCCTGGTGGCTCATGGTAAAGACTCCTCCTGACAATGCATCAGATGCAGTTTTGATCCCTGGATCAGGAAGATCCCCTGGAGAAGTAAATGGTAACACATTCTAGTATTCTTGCCCAGGAAATCCCGTGGATAGAAGGAGCTGACTGGCTATAGTCCATGAGAGTAAAAAAGAGTTGCACATGACTTAGAGACTAAGCAACATATAAATGAGCATATATACATATATATTATTTTTCATATCCTATTTGACTATTTTTTACTATAAGATTTGAATATAGTTCCCTGTGGATATCTGTTCCTTTTAAAACTAATTGGAAGATGCCATTTAAAAATTACGCTATGGTTTAAACCAATGGAAACTTTCATTTCAAAAATTTGAAACAAGAAAAAGTTTCTAAATTTTTCATGCAGGTAATTAATGTGAGAGCTTGTACAGGCAATCTGTAACAATATCATACAAATATGTCAACTTTTCCAAAGCTTTGATTCAGCAATGCTCTTTACATAGTACAATCCACTGAGAATGAATAGATGTTAGTGGCACTGTCTTCAATCCCTGTATATTGCAAAACTTCCCCTAATCCCTCAGGATACTGCACTTATTGGAGTTGGCATTTAGCAAGGGAGAATAAATATGTATATTATTTTTGATAAAGTTGCATATAAGTAGAAGTTGAATCTTTTTTTTTTTTTTTTTTAACCTACCAGTATCAGTAATCTTATACACTTCTTGGCTACAAGCAGTTCACTTTGGCAACCACTGGAGTAAAATTCTGTAAATTTCTTGAAATAAAAATTTTCAGAGACATCCTTTTTAGAAAGGAACAGAGTATAAGTATTCTATTTCATAATCATGAACACACTTCTGTGATAGAATACCATGGGAGATCACTGTCTTTGAACTTCACCTTCGCTGAAAGGTGAAGTTTTAACTACTGGTTCTCAGACTCAGAATCTAGCACCAGGGCCAAATTCTTTTCTAATATCACATTATTTTCTCTTGTTCTGTTTTCTATATTTTATATATTCTATATTTTTTTCTATATTCCAACATATGTTAATTCAAGAAATACTTAAGTTCCTCTCTTACAGAGAGACTATTTTGAATAGTTCAATATCAGACTAGCTTTATATTACAACTTGTTTCAATTGCTTGTACTTAAAGTGCAAATTTAATAGCAAATACATTCGGCTGTCTGTTTACTTTTTGAAAGGAGTGAGATAAGTTTTACATCACTAGAATTTTAGATTTACATTCAGATGACTTTTCTTCTTAAGTGATTACTTTCTGTGGAGAATTTTTATAGAAAGTTAAATGACATTTCTAGATACTTATTAGAGAAATACGCATCCACATTTTTTCTAAGCTAAAATCAAGGATAATTAATTGCACATATTTATGCATAACTTCCATTTATCTCTATCCCCAAATAATATTTACCATTTAAAGATTAATCTAAATTTACAACATCACTCACTTTCCTATAATGAATAACTAATACAAAATTTTAGTGTATTCATTTTATTTATTACTTTAGTTAATAAAGTTGTATTTCCTGCTTTTCAGTTTAAGAAGAACAGAATTATAACCAAATCAACCAAATAGACATAAAATTATACATATACATATGTGTGTGTATATATATGTATATATATAGTTCAGTTGCTCAATCATGTCCGACTCTTTTTGACCTCATGAACTGCAGCACACCAGGCTTCACTGTCCTTCACCAACTCCCAGAGCTTGCTCAAACTCATGTCCATCAAGTTAATGAAGCCTTCAAACCATTTCATTCTGTTATCCCCTTTTCCTCCTGCCTTCAGTCTATCCCAGCACCAAGGTCTTTTCTAATAATTCAGCTCTTGGCATCAGGCGGCCAAAGTATTGGAGCTTCAGCATCAGTCCTTCCAATGAATATTCAGGACTTATTTCCTTTAGGATAGATTGGTTGGATCCCCTTGTGGTGCAAGGGACTCTCAAGAGTCTTCTCCAACACCACAGTTCAAAAGCATAAATTCTTCATTGCTAAGCTCTCTTTATAGTCCAAAGCTTACATCCATACATCACTACTGGAAAAACCACAGCTTTGACTAGATGGACCTCTGTTGGCATTAATGTCTCTGCTTTTTAATATGCTATCTAAGTTGGTCATAACATTTCTTCCAAGGAGCAAGCATCTTTCAGTATCTGCAATCACCATCTTCAGTGGTTTTGGAGCCCAAAACATTGAAGTCTGCCACTGTTTCCACTGTTTCTGCATCTATTGCCATGAAGTGATGGGACCAAGGCAAAGACTAATAGAATTTTGCCAAGAGAATGCACTGATCATAGCAAACACCCTCTTCCAACAACACAAGAGAAGACTCTACACATGGATATCACCAGATGGGCAACACTGAAATCAGATTGGTTATATTCTTTGCAGCCAAAGATGGAGAAGCTCTATACAGTCAGCAAAAACAAGACCAGGAGTTGACTGTGGCTCAGATCATGAACTCCTTATTGCCAAATTCAGACTTAAATTGAAGAAAGTAGGGAAAACCGCTAGACAATTCAGGTATGACCTAAATCAAATCTTTATGATTATACAGTGGAAATGAGAAATACATTTAAGGGTCTAGATCAGATAGACAGAGTGCCTGATGAACTATGGATGGGGATTCCTGACATTGTACAGGAGACAGGGATCAAGACAATCTCCATAGAAAATAAATGCAAAAAAGCAAAATGGCTGTCTGAGGAGACCATAAAAATAGCTATGAAAAGAAGAGAAGAGAAAAGCAAAGGAGAAAAGGAAAGATGTAAGCATCTGAATGCAGAGTTCGAAAGACTAGCAAGAAGGAAGCCTTCCTCAGGGATCAATGCAAAGAAATAGAGGAAAACACCAGAATGGGAAAGACTAGAGANCTTACTCTTTGGAAGAAAAGTTATGACCAACCTAGATAGCATATTAAAAAGCAGAGACATTACTTTGCCCACCAAGGTCCATCTAGTGAAGGCTATGGTTTTTCCAATGGTCATGTATGGATATGAGTTGGACTGTGAAGAAAGCTGAGCTCCAAAGAATTGATGGTTTTGAACAATGCTGTTGGAGAAGACTCCTGAGAGTCCCTTAGACTGCAAGGAAATCCAACCAGTCCATTCTGAAGGAGATCAGCCATGGGTGTTCTTTGGAAGGAATGATGCTAAAGCTGAAACTCCAGCCCTTTGGCCACCACGTGCGAAGAGTTAACTCATTGGAAAAGTCTCTGATGCTGGGAGGGATTGGGGGCAGGAGGAGAAGGGGACGACTGAGGATTAGATGTCTGGATAGCATCACCAACTCNCAGCCATGGGTGTTCTTTGGAAGGAATGATGCTAAAGCTGAAACTCCAGCCCTTTGGCCACCACGTGCGAAGAGTTAACTCATTGGAAAAGTCTCTGATGCTGGGAGGGATTGGGGGCAGGAGGAGAAGGGGACGACTGAGGATTAGATGTCTGGATAGCATCACCAACTCTATGGACGTGAGTTTGAGTGAGCTCAGGGAGTTGGTGATGACAGGGAGACCTGGTGTGCTGCGATTCATGGGGTCGCAAAGAGTCGGACACGACTTAGAGACTGAACTGAACTGAACTGAACTGATGGAACCAGATGCCACGATCTTGGTTTTCTGAATGTTATATTTTTAGCCAACTTTTTCACTTTCCTCTTTCACTTTCATCAAGAGGATCTTTAATTCTTCACTTTCTGCCATAATGGTGGTGTCATCTGCATATCTGGGTTTATTGATATATCTTCCGGCTATCTTGATTCTTTCTTTTGCTTCCTCCAGCCCAATGTTTCTCATGATGTACTATACATATAAGTTTAATAAGCAGGGTGACATTATACAGCCTTGACGTACTCCTTTCCCTATTTGGAACCAGTCTGTCATTCCATGTCCAGGTCCGTTGCTTCCTGACCTGCATACATTTTTCTCAAGAGGCAGGTGAGGTTGTCTCGTATTCCCATTTCCTGAAAAATTTTTCAGAGTTTTTGTGGTCCACAAAGTCAAAGGCTTTGGCATAGTCAATTAAGCAGAAGTAGATGTTTTTCTGGAACTCTCTTGCTTTTTCGGTGATCCAATGGATGTTGACAGTTTGATATCTGGTTCCTCTGCTTTTCCTAAAACCAGCTGAAAGTTCATGGTTCACGTATTGATGAAGCCTGGCTTGGAGAATTTTGAGCATTACTTTGCTGGCCTGTGAGATGAGTGCAACTGTGCAGTAATCTGAGGATTCTTTGGCATTGCCTTTCTTTTTGATTGAAATGAAAACTGAACTTTTATAGTCCTCTGGCCACTGAGGAGTTTTCCAAATTTGCTGGCATATTGAGAGCAGCACTTTCACAGCATCATCTTTTAGGATTTGAAACAGCTCAACTGGAATTTCATCACCTCCACACGCTTTGTTCATAGTGATGCTTCGTAAGGCCCACTTGACTTTACATTGCAGGATATCTGGCTCTATATCTCTAGAGAAGGGATAGACTACCCACTCCAATGTTCTTGGTCTTCCATGGTGGCTCAGAGAGTAAAGAATCTACCTGCAATGTGGGTGATCTGGATTCTATCCCTAGGTTAGGAAGATCCCCCGAAGGAGGATATGTTAACCCATTCCAGTATTCTTAACTTGAGGTCTACAATCTATGGGTTCACAGACTTAGACATGACTGAGCCATTAAGCACAGCACAGAATATATATACATACGTGTGTGTGTGTGTATATATATATATATATATATACACACACACACAAGTGTAAAGAAAACTACAGCATGTGTTTTGAGTACATGAAAGCTCTATTTCTTGACAGCATCATGTTTTCTTCGGTTTCCCACAACAATGCTTACCACAGTAAGCATTACCACTAATACTGCACTAAATTTACATTTAATCTTCTAAAAATAATTGTGTATTTTATTCAGCAATTTTACTTCATATATGGTATGTGTGGTAATCACAAATAAATATATTGATTCATGCCTTTTCATGTAATATTATCAATGCAGTTTTAAAACATTAACACAGTTATGAAAATGATCTAATAATGATCTTAATATATCTTTCCCTTAAACTGTTATCTATCTATTTCTAAAAGCTCAGTTTTTGAAAATAAGTTTTCATATCTTCAAACAAATTTGATATAATCATTTTGATTTTAGAAATGTAATTTTTCAAAGATTTTGTAAATGACCCTTTGGGGGCTCATTCATTATTCATAAATCTTGGGTTAAACTCGGTTTGTATAATCAGTAAGATTGACCCTTTTGCAATTAAAGCAAATAGTTCATTTAGAGTTTAGTTTGCAATAAATCATACTTGCAAGTTATTTATATATATGCAAGGTTAGTGCTACAAATCAACCTTGTTTTTACTGTATGTCAAAAACACTTTCTCAGAGAAGGAGAGACAATTATGAATTTGATTCTGTGATAGTGCCTAGTATATTATTTATAATATAAGTATTTATATTATTTATAAGTTTATTTTATATATATAATCCAGGTTCCTGCCTCACATCCTTAAGCATATATGTGCAGCCATAGGAGCATGAATCACAAGAAAAGCTGCCTATTGTTTTCATTTATCACCACGTTTATTTTTTGTCATCTTACACTTCTGTTGTTTTCTCCTTGAACATCGCTCAGTTTAGGTGACTAGTTTGGTTTGGATGCAAGTGAGACTTTATCACAATGAATGACTCTGCTCTGCAAAGGAATTGATTGTTAGGTCACCTCAGTTTCTTTCCATCCATGTAAGATGAACCATTTAAATAAAAATAGCCTTCTATGTACTTTGTTTAATGAAAAGGTGTTAAGGATGAAAAGTAGAACATAAAAACTCAGCTCTCAAAAACTTTATATATGGTCTCTCACCAGCATTTTTGCATCCTTGACTTATGTACTGTCATATATTAAACTTGTTATCTCATTTCACAAATAAACCTCTTGAAATGAACAAATGTTTTGAAATAACTACCCCATCCACATTCTCATTAATAGCTAACATTATTGTATATCAGACACTAACAGATTCTAAATACATGCTTTACATATATTGTTATTTAAGCCAAAGAAAAGCTATGAAATAAATCCTCTTGATATCCACTTTTTATAAATGATGACATTGCGACTTTGATGGATGAGCGAAATTTTGCAAAGTCCCACCAATAGCATCATCCTCTGCAATCATATTGACAATATGTTCTGAACCATGTGCCAAATTCTTAGTCACCGTGGCAAGGTATTTAATCACAATTTCTTATTCTATTTAAGTAAGTTTGTTTAAATTTAATTTTTTCCAAAGTTGTTAGCACTAAGCATGGGATTTTTTTCATCATCTACAGCATTTATGCATAGTAATTTCCAACTACATAATCTGATTAAGTTCTTGAGAGCAATCTTGTATAGCAGATATCACTATCCACCATTTCAGATGAAGATAAACTGCGTCAGAAACTCTAGGGGTTTTGCCCAATGTTAAACAGATGATCAATGTCCCAGCTAAAATGTCAGCTTCCATTTTTTTATTCAGTTAATAACTTCAGATTCTTCTATGGCTTTAGTGAATTTTTTGATAAATTTTGGTTAAACATGCTAAATGTGCCCTTCCATTGGCCATGTAACTTGGCCTATTCTAACAATGTATATAAATAAACTTGCAACAAGAAGAAATAAAATGGAAATAGTTATGGTACATATATTTATCCATCCTCAGGGAGAAGGAGTAGAATAAGGGAATGACAGAGCAACACTTCGCAGGATACCTGATTCCACAGCCTAGAGCAAACTAGATATTTAAATTGACCTACCTCCATAGAGGGGGCTTCCCTGGTGGCTTAGACAGTAAAGCATCTGCCTGCAATGCAGGAGACCTGGGTTCAGTCCCTGGGTTGGGAAAATCCCCTGGAGAAGGAAACGGCAACCCACTCCAGTACTCTTGCCTGGAAAACTCCTTAGATGTAGGAGCCTGGTAGGCTACAGTCCATGGAATCTCAAAGAGTCAGACACGACTAAACAACTTCACTGGTTCACTGGTTCACCTCCATAAAGAAAGGAACCCCACAAGCTTCTCTCCAAGAGTTATAAGCTAGAACCCAAAGACACTTTGCTAAAAATAAAATTGCTGCTGAATAAAATATTCCTTTCTAAACTACACAGGTTGTATGATGTCAGAGTAGAAAGAGGAGTTTTCCTGGATCACAATTTGGGAAAATAGGATTTCTGCTTGAAATGGAAAAGAGAAATATCAAATTCTATTCTACAAGTATGACAATCATTTATCATGGTAAGTAAGACAAAAATATGATCTTCCCTCTCAACCAGTTTTTAGAAGCTTCACCTGCTACTGAAACTTGCTCAGATACTCCGGCATGTTCCATGCCATCAATATTGCCTTTGCACAGCCATATAATTTTGCAAATGTTTTTCCTCCAACTGGCTGTGCATTCCATGCTCCATGTATTCTTTTTACTAGCATATTGTATTACTTCAGGAGCATCTAACTTTAGGTGCTCATATTTATGAATACTTTCTTGATTGTACCAGACAAAAGGATCTTTCGTTTCTACAGCATTTTCTTATACCTGCATATTGAATATACACTATTCTCTATTGAAGTGTAGGCAGAAAAATTTTTCACTACTAGTTCATTGACTGGTCTAATAGGTAAATTGACATAAACAGATTACAGGGGAAAAATAATTTCATGCAGAGAGGATTCCTATAAAAATATGAGACTCAAGAAAGTGACCAAAGCAGAAGGTCTTTATATCTTTTAGACAAAAAAGCAATACATTTGTGCAAAATTAACAAGACAAAGGGATTTGGGCTTAGAGGAGTAAGTTAGTGAAGAAGTAGCAATTTTTGTTTATATCACCTTCTCAGCCCTAAATTCCCCGTCTCTGGTAATAAGGATGCATGTGACAGGGTGACATGTTCTGAATTCTTGGAGAAATCTTTGCTGATTCTTTGTCTGTTGTTTAGCCACTGAGTCATGTTGTTGAACTCCAAAAAAATTTTTTTAATATTTTTAATATAAATTTATTTATTTTAATTGGAAGCTAATTACTTTACAATATTGTATTGGTTTTGCTATATATTGACATGAATCCACCACGGGTGTACATGTGTTCCCCATCCTGAGCCCCCCTCCCACCTCCCTCCCCATCTCATCCCTCTGGGTCATTCCAGTGCGCCAGCCCTGAGTACCCTGTCTCATGCAATTCATTTCACATGTGATAATATACATGTTTCAATGCCATTCTCCCAAATCATTCTACCCTTGCCCTCTGCCACAGAGTCCAAAAGACTGTTCTATACATCAGTGTCTCTTTTGCTGTCTCACATATAGAATTATTGGTACCATCTTTCTAAATTCCATATATATGCATTAGTATACTGTATTGGTGTTTTTCTTTCTGGCTTACTTCACTCAGTATAATAGACTCCAGTTTCATCCACCTCATTAGAACTGATTCAAATGTATTCTTTTTAATGGCTGAGTGGGAAAGGCAGTCTCATTTAGTTTCTTGGCATAACATATAATCCCTGGTATTGAAAGTAGTATTAGGTGATCAATCATGGCCAACTCCTTGCGACCTCATGGACTATAGCCTACCAGGCTCCTCTGTCCTTGGAATTTTCCTGGCAAGAATACTGTAATGAGTAGCCATTTCCTTTTTCAGGGGATCTTCCTGACCTAGGAATTGAACCTGAGTCCCCTGCATTGCAGGCAGATTCTTTACCATCTGAGGCAAACTGATGAAATTAAAAACATTTCCAAAATAACAAGTTATGGAGTTTCCTGGTAGCTAGGTGAAGAATTCATTCTGTTTTTGAGAGACCTTTGGATGAAGGGTAAATCCTAATAGCACCTTTATTCTTCCTACTAGTATTCATGTATGGAAAAGAACTTCAGGCAGGCACATGTAGAGGATACGCTTTTGAGTCATATCACAAGGGTAGATTCTGGGCTCAGAGAAGCAATCCATCTGAAGCAAGAAAGTGTTGAGCTATTTATCTAGAAAGAGATGCTATTTAGCTAGTCTGAGAGCAGAAGAGCACACTGCTTCTACTATAACCACTGATTACAATTTAAGATACCTGACTGTGCCCCTCCTAGACTATTCTGGTGAAGTGTGTATCATAAGGGAATAGAAAGTCAAATGACCAAATATAAACAAATAATTACAGAATAAAACTCCTAAGCATCTGTCTTGTTACCTTGAATCAACTGAGTAGGA
Source organism: Neotragus moschatus (assembly GCA_006410615.1). NCBI lineage: Eukaryota > Metazoa > Chordata > Mammalia > Artiodactyla > Bovidae > Neotragus > Neotragus moschatus. Next base: position 369,782 of record SJYA01001829.1, read on the forward strand.
CTTGAGTTTCAGTCAACTAACTGGGTTAGTAATGAAGCTGCAGTGAAACAGTATCTAAAGAAGAGCTATCACCTGCTAGCGAGGTGGGCATCAATTTGAGTAATATATTTTTAAAATGTTTGTTTCTATAATTTTGATCCAAAGAAATATTTTAATAGCTAGAGGATATAATATATAAAATATATATAAGGTAGAGTACATTATAATATACAAGGTAGAAAATATGTAAGGTAAAATACCTGATAAGTAACATTATTATCATTCTGAGAGTTTATAAATACTTTGAATATTAAAAAATGTTAGGTATTTTTAAAGATTTTATTTTTAATATCTTAACCCTAATTTGAGCTCATTGGATATGGTAGCTGCAACAATCTGATTTAAGTATGCTAAATGTTTTGATTTGAATTTTAATGAAGTAATTATTATAAAATATGTTGATTTCTCATTGTCCATGAAAATTACAATGCAACACATAGCAAGCTTTTAACTGAGTGAAAATAGTTTTTATAGTGTCAGTTTATGGCATACCATAAGTAATTTTCTAGGCAACCAATTATATTTTTATTGAGGACGCATATGGTAAAACAACTGAAATAGTCGTGTAAAATTTATATATTGCTTGTTTCTTCTCATGGTATATTTAAATACTAGTACTGCCAAGTTCAAATTTATTGCTATAGTAAGTTCCAAATAGGAACATTTTAACATGCAGGTATGAATAGGGAGAAACTATTTTGACTGCATAATTCAAAATGTGAAAGTCAGTAAAATTTTTAACAAATATGCTTTATTATACTCCTAAGTGTGTGCTGCAGAACACAATGGAATTGAAAACCTAGAAATCACACGTGAAACATGAAAATGTTCTGAGAGAAAGCCACAAATTATGAAGCATATCTGATAAACAGCATAAAGCATGAAAGAGAATTGATATGAAGTGAAAGTTGTTCAGTCATGTCAGACTCTTTGCAACCCCATGGACTGTATCCTGTCAGGCTCCTCTGTCCATGGAATTCTTCAGGCAAGGATACTGGAGTGGGTAGCCTATCCCTTCTCAAGTGGATCTTCCTGAGCCAGGAATTGCACTGGGGTGTCCTGCATGGCAGGCAGATTCTTTACCAGCTGAGCTAGCAGGGAAGCCTGGAAAGAGGATTAGGGAGGCATCTAATTGCCAGTTCACAGTACTTTAGACAGCAAGCAGCAAACAAAATACTTTAAAAGTCAAAGACTTGAGAGGTGACAGGATTCTCAGCCACAGTGAAATCTTGGGATGCTGACTGGCCTCAGGCAAAGCGGTTGGTCTGAGCTGTCCCATAGCTTGGTCACTCCCAATGTGTTATGGCTTTAATTTTCAGGCTTTCCTCAGCTCTCTTCTTCTGCCATGGCCTTTAGCTAGTGCTACAGATCCCCTTTAAACATTTGTGAAATCCTCTACCCCTTCTCTAGTTGCTGTGCAGTGCAATGGTCATGTTAACCCTTGTGATCAAGTGTATTTATTGGTTATGTCTGAAATTTACCTCTGTATAGAGGATGTGTGTGTGTGTGTGAATTAATAGTAACACACACTCTTGGGATAATATTTGTAGGACCTTAATTAGGAATACATAATAGAAAGACAGTTAATTAATAATTGAAGACTCTTAATCAGGAATTCATAATACATGCATATTCATGTGGCTGACTGTTGGTTATCTACTTAATGCCTAGTCTTTTTTTTAATTTTAGTTTTTATTTTTTAGTTTGTTTTGCTTTAAAATACTGTATTCATTTTGCCATACATTGACATGAATCAGCCACAAGTGTATATGAGCTCCCAATCCCACCCCCCCCTCCCT
>SJYA01001829.1:371766-390818 GCA_006410615.1 Neotragus moschatus
TTCTTCACAGTCCAACTCTCACATCCATACATGACCACTGGAAAAACAATAGCCTTGACTAGATGGACCTTAGTTGGCAAAGTAATGTCTCTGCTGTTGAATATGCTATCTAGGTTGATCATAACTTTTCTTCCAAGGAGTCAAGTACACTTCAATAAAAAAAAAATAAAAAATAAATGTATAAAAAGAAACACAAATAAAATACTCATTCTATCTTTTTTTAATTCTCCTGTGGTTTTCTACATTAAAATGAGTGACATGGATGTCTATGTTGTTCTAAATAGATTTGCAGTGCTAGGATATAAGAGAAAGCTATGACCTATATGGGCAGAAATACAAGCATAATGGTGGTCACTGAGAAACTCAGGAGAAACTGTTGGGGAGTCTCAGCTTCATCTCTTGGGATGTTGAGGCAGGATTGCAGTCTTGAAGAGAACTAAGAGCAAGGGATGGTATCCAGACAGGGGTATCCAGCGCCTCAGGACCAGAAAATGAAGTAGCAGGTAAGGAAGGACCACAGGGGCTACTCGCAACCACAGGGGCCAGTCATGGGGATGTGGTTTCATAATATTTGTATATCAGAGGCAGGCAGGAAATGGCAAATTTTTTTTCAAATTTCTGACTGTTAAGAACTGTATATAACTTAATAAAAAACAATATTTTATTTAATTTTTATTACACGGTAATTAATATCAGAGTGGCAGAGTAATATCTGTTTATCATAGTAACGTTGAAAATAAAAGCAGACAGAAGGAGAAAACTATTCATAATCCCGTGAACCACTATCATTCAGTTCTTTCTGGTCTTTCCAAATACAATGGTACTTTTGAAACTTTGGTATGCGTAACTATAATTTCACTCATATGTTCTTTTTTTTGTGAAAAATAAATTTTTTTTAAATCTCAGAGAAAGTTGACAGCATGTACCAAAAGCCTTTAAACATTTTTTTTGCAGTATAATACATGATTTTATTTTTTTTTCCTTTCTATATCCTCAATATAATTTTTTTGCTTTACAATTTTTTTTTTTGCTATACATTGACATGCATCAACCACGAGTGTATATAAGCTCCCAATCTCAACCCCTCCTCCCCCCTGCCACCCCACACCATCTCTCTGGAGCGTCTCCGTGCATCAGTCCCAAGCATCCTGCATCCTGCATCGAACCTAGACTGGCGATTCGTTTCACTTATGATATCATACCTGTTACAATGCCTAGTCTTTTTTACATCCTTATTACCAAAGTCCCCAATTTATTTAAGGTTTCAAAGTGCCCAGTTGAGAAAATTACATTTCCCAACCCCCTTTGCAATTTAGTCCTGTCTTGAGACACAGTTACTGCCAATGAATTTTCTGCTGGGGTTTCTGGTAAAATTTGCTTTCTTGATACTAGCATCACTTATTTTTGTTGTTTATTTATTACTATATTTATTCTGACATGGATTTAACAAGTGAAACAGTAGGTAAAGCACTACCTTGCCACCATATATGACTATGAAAATAGATGCCATTTGTTAAAGATGGTGAAGTAGAAATGAGGAGCCTGGAACATTCCTGGTACACTAGAAGCTCTGTTGCAACCCTGGGCTGTCTGCCTTTGCACATTTCCTGGTGTAAGAAGTCACTGGTAGTCACATTGCATAACTGAAGTTAAACACAATCTCAAACTGCTCTAAATTGTGGTAATGAACTGGTTTTTACTGTACTTGTCAAAAATAAGACCAACAGTCAATTATTACTCACTAGAAGGAATAAAATTTTACATGTATTCGTTTTGGTCTTTTATAAGGGAAAAGTCAGTGTTCATTAGCATGCAGATTGCTTTCAAAAGGAAGCCATTCAAGTTTTATCCCAAAATTATGTCAACAACTTTCAGCAAATTCATATTTCCTGGGTGCAGAAGAGATCAATCATAGCTGATTAGACTTGGTCTGTATTTTGAACATCTGTGTTTATTTTGTACAGATAATTCAAATTTGAGTAATACTGATGATGATAATAAGTAAAATCACACTTTCAAGTAATATTTGTGAACATTCATATAGGATACAGTGTTTTGACATGTTATATAACTTTACTCGTATAGACTTAATTTGATAAAATATTTATTACTACAATTTTACAATTAGAGAAATCAAGGGTAAGAGAAGTTAATGACTCACTGCATGTATTCACGCTGAGTCGCTTCAGTTGTTTCCGACTTTTGTGACCCTGTGGACTGTAGCCTACCAGACTTCTCTGTCCTTGGGATTCTCCAGGCAAGAATACTGATTAGTAACTGGAATTTTTAGGTTCCAAATAATGAAAAGAAATAAGAGGTTGACGATATTTTCAAGAACGTCATGAGGCCTTGAAATGGGAGTGATGGCAAGAGAAAATTGATAGCCTAGCATTTCCTCCACAGTTAATATGTTGAGTCAGATTTCATACCCTCATTATCCTAAATTGATTCCAATTTTAAAGTTAGACTATTATTTACATTTGTCCTAGTTCTGGGAGGATTTTGCAAGAGAAGATCATGTGACCTGATATTTACTGAAAGTTGCTGTTGTTTAGTTACTCGGGCATATCTGACTCTTTGCAACCCCATGGACTGCAGCATGCCACACTTCCCTCTCCTTCACTATCTCCCAGCCAACCATCTCATCCTCTTTGGTTAAAATGAGAAGACTGAAGATACAGTTAATTCACCATGCTGTGACAGCAGCTTTCACCTTCATTTTCATTGCAATCACCTATTCCCATGAATGTTTTTGATGGATCTGGTCAGACTGATCCACTTCTGAAAGTGTAAACTCAAATATCCCACCTTCTGAACTTCTGAATAAAACCTGTTTTATTTATGATGTCGAGTTGATCCTTATCCTCACTGAGATCTTTAACTTTGTTATTTTTATGCTAGGCTATCGATTTTCTCTTGCCATCACTCCATTTCAAAGCCTCATGACGTTCTTGAAAATATTGTCCACCTCTTATTTTTTTCCAGTATCTGGGACCTAAAAATTCCAGTTGTTAATCAATATAATTTATATTCCTTTTCCACCTCTGCACTTACCCTACCTAGAAGATTATTGCCTGAAAAGATGAATTGAACAATCAGTAAACCAACTCCTTGAACCAGCTCGATTTTGTGGTTTGAGGAATCTCTGGAATTTTAAATGCCGACTGAATATATATATTTTTCTGATGATTGTTGACTTAAATTAACTAAAGTTAAGCTATTTCCAAACATTTCTACCACCTTAAAGTTCTGAAACCTTCCTGGACCACTAATCTCCCTCTATGACTTTCTGCTAATTATATTTTCTTCATATTTAAAAAGAAAAAAATAGAGAAATAGATATAACCACATTCCTTGCCCCACACTCAGCTATTATGTACATTTCTTCTCATCTTTATTCTGCAGCATCACATTTCTTTTTATAGCCTTGGGGTATCACTCTATTAATGACTGAGGAAGAATATAGGAATATTTTATTTAAATACTTATTTAAAATACTTATCGGCTCCAATTTCTCTTTTTCTTGCTCTAAGTAGCTACATTTTTGTTGTTTGTTTTTGTGTTTAATGTTATCTCTTATTCATACTTCAGAATAACAAAATATGATTTTGGTTATGATCATCACACTCGAATGCCCTAACAAAGGTTGTTAACATTGTCACACTTTCAAGATTCTATGGACCAGTGTCACTTGGCTTTATCCTTTTTTTTTTTTTTCCTGACACATAGTAGAACTTTGCACAACTAATAACTCCTTCTTCTTGACACCCACTACTGTCCATGGTTTGCATGATGCCACTCTTTTCTCATTCCTTTCTTGTTTCTTTGCTTGTTCTGGAGATTGTACAAAACAAACAAACAAAAAGACTGCTCTTCTACCACTTCTTGATAAGCTAGTGTTTTGCTCCATAATCCCTCCTGCTAATCATCCTATTTCTGAAACGTTTTTACCAGTATGCTTTTCCACATAATCCTTGCATGTGAATCTTATAATAACATTCTAAATCATTAACTTAATACTTTTATCCTTGATATGCACTTTTCGCATTTCATACACAACTTTTTACACTAGTGATATGATATTGTATATTTATAGGTAAGATAACAAAAACTGTGATAGAAAGCATAACCTGAAACAGTTCTTTTGTGATCTAGCCTTGGAAAATATTTTCTAACATCATTTACAGAAGCTTTCCTTTAGAAACTTTGGTTCCAGCTATGCACAATGATTTGCTATTTTCAAAAGTTGTCATGCTCTTGCACATTTATTTTGCAGCATGCACTGTCCTCTTCCTGGACTGCCCTTCTTCTTCTATTCCAATCAGGTTAATTCTTATTCTGACCTTAATAGTCAGTGTAGGAATTATTTTTCCTAGGCAACCTTGGACTCAATGAGAGTTAAGCCCTCCTTCAGAGTCTACAGGGATTGCTATCTATCAATATTATATCTGTTTATCACAATGTGATTTTAATTTTTCTGATAAAAGTATTAAAAACTAACATTTGGATGCCATTCCAGGCAAACATTCATTTATTAATTTTTCTTAATAATAACTTTGAGAGAGAGGTTTGTTAACATCCTGGTATTACAAATAAGGAAACTGAAGCACAGAAAAGGTTAAACAACTTGCACAAGGTTTCATGTCTGCTACATGGCAGAAGCAGAGCACTGCATGAATAGATTTTATTCCATTTTCATATTCCTCAATAAAAAAAAATCTCAGCAGCTGGCTCAGGGAATTACTCATAGCTGTTACCTAATATACATTTGTTGAATGTTGAACGAGACAGAGGAAATATACCCAAGATATGTCATTTAAGTACTTACTGAAGTTGCTTTATCATATCTGCTTAACTACTGTTCACAAGAGAGGCATCGAGATTTAAAGTTTAAAAGCTTATGAACAAATTCACATATGGTGAACTCAACAGTTTTTTTTTTTTCTTCCTCATATGGGAATAAATGTAGTTAACAGACAGGTGTTTAATTTAGGTATGTGACAAACATATCAGAAATGATAAGAAAGAATTGAGCAGAAATTTAGAGAAGGTCAGTGTCATCATAAAATAAAATCCTGTTATTTCCCTCTTACAATTCTCCCATCATTCTTTCAACTTCTCCCTGGCGTTGTTTTGTGATCTTGGAACCCTTAATCATGTTAATGCTTTGGGTAGACACTTTAAGTATATGACCATAAATCATGGTGAGGAGGGTGAAGCCAGAACATTTTGTTTGTGAGTTTGCTGTTGCCAGTATCATTTTTAATAAGAAGATTCTTCAGTGTGTTTGATAAGAAAACAAAGATTCTGAAAGAAATGTGAGAAACTTTAGTTTTAACTAAGTTATTTTATATAAAAATATCATATGTATTAGATAAAGAATATTTCCATTTACTTTTTAGAAATATTTAGAAATCGATTTTCATATGTATAATTTAACATATCTACCATTATAAATCATAGTTGTTTTTATACAAAGACATCATTTTCCTTCAGATTTCTCATCAACCTTGGGTCATACATATGTTCTTTGATGGCTTTCCTCATCTTTTCCGTTTTCTGGAAATGCCACCTTCTTTCTATCTCATACCCAACTACTCCAGGCTGCCCTGAAATAACAATCCTAGCTGATCCCATCATTTGAGTGTCTATAATGCTTATATTATATAACACTTTATACTCTGCCTTGTTTGGTGAATTGTTTAGTCACTTAGCATTTATCATGCAACTACTACAAACAAAACATGTTGAGATATAAATATAGGTATGAATATAAATAAATCTTAATCAAGAGGAATCACATTCAAATCAAATATAAGGACCATCACAAGATCCTGAACTTTGACTCTTTGCCATGAATGAATGGGCCTTTTGACTGGTCTGCCTAGTGGTAGGATGAGTATTTCTCTGTGTGCTTATAGGAGGGAAACTATTTGACTAAGAGGACAGGTTCTTTTAGATGTTATCAACAAAGATTTGCCTTTGTATCACCCTTTTTTTTTTTTTTTTTTGTGGGAGGATTGCATTTCCCTGGAACTCAGACTGGTTATGCTATTTGCTTTTACCAAAGAAATGTGAGTGTGGATGACATGTGCTACTTCTGGACAAGAGCTTCAAGAGCCATCACAAGATTCTGCTATCTCTATTTTCCTGTTTGTTAAGAGTCTGAATATTTATAGGCTGAGGCTGTTTCTTTAGCTTGGATTTAGGAATGATGAAGACTTGGAACACAGCCACACCTGGCCAATAAAATACATTAACATAAATGAAAAATACATTTTTAGTTCTTATAAGCTAATGATATTTGGATTTGTTATTTCAAAATGAGTTAGTCTGAACTAGATGACAAAGAATAAGACAAAAGATGTATCATCCTTGCCATCATGTAATTTATTGGCACAGAAAATTTTTAATTTAATAATGATAGCAACAGGGAATTCCCTGTGAGTCCAGAGGTTAGGACTATACCCCTTCACTGCTAAGTATCCAGGTTCCATCCTTAGTTGGAGAATGAGGATTGACTAGGATCCCACAAGCTCTGCAGTGATATAACCGAAAAAAAAAAAAAGAAAAAAGCAACAAATGTAAGCTTGTGACTGAAAAGAATACTACCAAAAACTTGTAAGAGATTTCATTAAGGAAATTTGTACAAGTAAATGGATATCAGAGGAGGTCCCCATAAGTAGTAATTCCCTCTGAACCTGGCAAATGGGTTCCTGCCCAGGTTTTATCCCTCAATGGACCAAAATATTGGAACATTTTCTTCAAAAATTTCCAAGTCCCATTCTGAAGCTGGGGCAGGTTGAAGCTGACAGTACCACCTGGATTGCCTCAATCTGAACCAGGATGACATGAGTCTCAGGCCACACTGCTCCCCTTCAAATTCTTCTATAAATTGACTCCATTTACAGTGGCCATCAGTTCAGTTCAGTCACTCAGTCATGTCCGACTCTTTGCGACCCCATGTATCGCAGCACGCCAGGCCTCCCTGTCCATCACCAACTCCTGGAGTTCACTCAAACTCATGTCCATCCAGTTTGTGATGCCATCCAGCCATCTCATCCTCAGTCATCCCCTTCTCCTCCTGCCCCCAATCCCTCCCANGATGGCTGGATGGCATCACTGACTCTATGGACATGAGTCTGAGTGAACTCTGGGAGTTGGTGATGAACAGGGAGGCCTGGCATGCTGCTATTCATGGGGTCGAAAAGAGTCGGACATGACTGAGCGACTGAACTGAACTGAACTGATGCTTGATCTCTTTATCCTCTGGTTCTTCTCTCTGTGACGGTTCCTTCTCAATATCACCATTTGTCTCTGCTAGTACTTTTTATTTATGCAATCACATGCTGCTTATGTATTAGTTATTCTTAGAGGTATAGCTGCACCCTTTATTCCTCACCTTGCTTTCTAGGTATTCACATATATCTTGAGGTGGGTCATATCTGTATTTTTTACAAGCTACTAAAATCTCTCCCTGACCTTACTGGATATCACTATTCCCCACTCACCTTATACATGTTCTGTAGATAGTGGCCATTCTTCTTCTTTTTAATTGACTCATCTGTTTTTTGCAGTCTCTCATTTCAGTTCAGTTCAGTCATTCAGTTTTGTCCGACTCTTTGCGACCTCATGAACCACAGCATGCCAGGCCTCCTTGTCCATCACTAACACCTCTAGTCCACCCAAACCCATGCCAATTGAGTCAGTGACGCTATCCAACCATCTCATCCTCTGTTGTCCCCTTCTCCTTCCTTCAANTCTCTCATTTCAGTTCAGTTCAGTCATTCAGTTTTGTCCGACTCTTTGCGACCTCATGAACCACAGCATGCCAGGCCTCCTTGTCCATCACTAACACCTCTAGTCCACCCAAACCCATGCCAATTGAGTCAGTGACGCTATCCAACCATCTCATCCTCTGTTGTCCCCTTCTCCTTCCTTCAATCTTTCCCAGCATCAGGGTCTTTTCAAATGAGTCAGCTCTTCGCATCAGGTGGCCAAAGTATTGGAGTTTCAGCTTCAACATCAGTCCTTCCAATGAACACCCAGGACTGATCTCTTTTAGGACGGACTGGTTGGACCTCCTTGCAGTCCAAGGGACTTTCAAGAATGTTCCCCAACACCATAGTTCAAAAGTATCAATTCTTTTGCACTCAGCTTTCTTTATAGTCCAACTCTCACATCCATACATGACCACTGGAAAAACCATAGTCTTGACGATAGTCCTTTGTTGACAAAGTACTGTGTCTGCTTTATATATGCTGTCTAGGTTGATCATAACTTACCTTCCAAAGAATAAGTGTCTTTTAACTTTGTGGCTGCAATCACCATCTGGAGTGATTTTGGAGTGCAAAAAAATAAAGTCAGCCACTGTTTCCCCATCCACTTGCCATGAAGTGATGGAACTGGTTCTATGATCTTAGTTTTCTGAATGTTGAGTTTTAAGGCAACTTTTCCACTCTCCTCTTTCACTTTCATCAAGAGGCTCTTTAGTTCTTCATTTTCTGTCATAAAGGTGGTGTCATCTGCATATCTAAGATTATTGATATTTTTCCCAGCAATCTTGATTCCAGTTTGTGCTTCTTCCAACCCAAAGTTTTTCATGATGTACTCTGCATATAAGTTAAATAAGCAGGGTGACAATATATACCCTTAACGTACTCCTTTTCCTATTTGGAACCAGTCTGTTGTTCCATGCTCACTTCTAACTGTTGCTTCCTGAACTTCATACAGGTTTCTCAAGTTATGATTACCCAATTATGAAGATTATTTTACTCATGTCTGTAGTTTTAGGAAGCATCTATTTTGTATACCTTGGCTACACCTGGGCAGGACAAACCATTAACTTTATGAAAATTCTCTAGTTCAGTTTTTAGAGCCAAGATCCTTTCTCATTCCAGTAACAATTAACGAAAACAAATTCCCTAGAATTACTCTACTTAGATAGATACTTGATTCTATTTTTCTTTCATGTAATACTAGATTTTCCTCTGAGAACCCATTTTATTCTCATATCTTCAATCCTTTCTTTATTTATGTATTTATTTTTACCACTTTCCATTGTTTATTTTTGGGCTGCTGGATGAAAACCTCTTTTTTAAAAAATGTACATTGCTATTAGACTCCAGAAGGAAAAAAAAAAAGTGAAAAACACTGACTGTTTAACTTCAATTATCTTTTTCTTTTCACTAATGCCATCAGCTGTCCACTGTTTGATATCAGTAGGCTTTCCAGTTATCTTACAACCATTGTTTAAAATATGCACAATGAAAAATATGGAAATATGTCAAGTGGTAGCACTAGGGTCAAGGGTATGATCAGAATCCCCAAGACAAGACACAGTAGTTAAAATAATTAGCTGTGGCCATCCTGAGTCGGTTCATTTTTGAAACTTGAAACAGTTTAAAATGAGTTTAGGAAGAAAATACGAAGCAGCCTTCCAAGGGTTACCACCTGGTACTTAACATCATTTTAAAAGACATTGAACCCACAAAACTAGTGCTTGCCCCTCAGAGACCATTCCAAATGATATTGAAATCTGAAGTACGGGTAAATAAATGTAATTTCCATACAGATGGCCATAAATTCTTCAGGTGCCTGATTTGAATTAAGTCTTAGTCAAAAATTGTTTTAATGTATCTTTTTCTTAAATATCAGCCTCCACCAAAGAGCTGCTGCATACAAACCAAGCAGTTTGTGCTTCTGGGCACAATATCAATCTCAACTCTTAAAGGTAGTTTCTTGGCATACAACTTGAGACATATGTCAACATTTAACATCTATAACACAGAAATTTAACCTTGAATATTAACAAGAAACACAGTAATCAGAAATAATGCAATTTCTGGTTTAGTGAGAAAATCATCATCGCGATAAGTACTTCATTATGAAGAGTTTGGTAAAAGAATTTAACCTGATACAAAAATGGAGGTGCTGGGAAGTGGAAGTGGTTATATGTAGGTAGAAGGGGCAATCAGAAAGGGTGAGTCGGAGCCACTAAAGATTTTGCTTGAAGGACTGACAAGCGGCTACATGGACATTTGAGGAGATAATGGACAAAATAATACATGTCCCTCTTCCTAAGAAAGGGTAAGCTCAAGAAGAGGGACTCTGTGCAGCTAGCACCCCTGCAGCTCCACAGCCAAGCATTTAGGGTGACTTAGTTCTTATTGGTCAACAAGACCAGAAGTTGGCAAGACAGTCTGAATGCAGAACAGAGGATGGCTGAGGTCCACCTTTGTGCCAGTCACCATATCTGAGTACAGTGACCTTGGTAGAAAAAATAGATACAGCCTCAGTTTTGCCTTCCAAATCTCATGCAACGACTTTTTATGATCATTTGTAACTTGGAATCATAGAGGTGGAGAAAATCTGAGAAACGTAGTTTCCATCTTAACAGAATTGACCCTAGCAGTCCAGGAAATAGAGCATGAATTAAGCTTAAAAAAAGACATTAGGCGACTCTGATGATCACTTATACTATTATTGAAATTGTAAATTTTTCTAACCTTCTCTTCTTTACAATACTGAGAAGAACTATTTTGTAATAACACCAGGATAATTATACTAACAAGATTATATTCTTCTCCAGGCTCCTCATCAAATAGAGCTGTAACTTATATTTCCAAATTTAAATCAAAGAAATTAAAGCCTACAATTCAAGGTTCCAAAGCACAATTTTAAGTGTAGAATTCATGCTTAATAGCTTCAGAGTATAATGTTTAACCATGAGGTTGCGGTGACCATGAAACAGAAACTTCATCTGTCATGAGAAATTGTATGTTTTTTCACTTGAGTATGAAATATTTGGTATGGGAATTTTCTCAGTTAATCTGTAAATAAGCTCATCAGACTTGTGTATGTTCCCATCTGAACAGAGGCTATTTTGTCTCTTTCCTAGGACTGTATTTAAAAAAAAAAAAAAAAACCTAGTCTCTAATAGAGAAAATTCAAACCCACGGCAAAGTTTGATTTTATTCCTTATTGGTTTAGCTTAAAATTCATGACTGTAGACCTCAAATAGGAACTTGATGCTGCAGAGAAATCTTATATTTCTCTAGTATAATCATTTTCCACTCCTGAGATTGCTTTATATCTTTAGCTCTTTCTTCAATATCCAGTGGCTATACCTCCTCTCTCTTACCTAAAGGCTTCATCTCAGATTGCTTGAGAAAATAAAAGTATTTGGGGAGGAATTCTCTCAAATTTTTTAATCTAAATCTCAGAGACAGCCTCTGTCTGTAGTTATGTCCTTCCTATTAAATGGGAGGATTATTTCAGCTCTCCTTAAAGTCCAAACAGTCCTCTTGCCCTCCAGACTTTAAAACTCTTCTAAATGTTTATTTTATCTCTATTTGCCATTTAAAATTGAACATGACCTCAGTGGAACAAATTATTTCCTCCACTTATGCTTATTAATCTGCCAGTGTTCCTTGTTCTGAAATTAGTACCACTATTTCTTCAGTTGTTCAAGCCAAAAACTTGGGAGTCATTCTTTGCCTGGTTCCCTATTTCCTACTCCAGTGGTTGAATGTGGCTTTGAATATCATACAGCAGTTTGATTCCTGTTATGTTCATTTATTTTGGCTAAGTCTATCATCACTGAACATTAGGCTTAGTCCCACAAACTAGCAAAAATTCACGGATATTAATATTCATAGGCTGTGAATCTGTATAATAATAACTGACTCCTGAATAATGATTGGATTAAAATCTCAGAGCTAAAGCATTTCCAGGTGTATGAACCAGACTTATCTATTTTCTCATGGACACATACAGGAATGTCTTAAGTGTTCCTGCTCTAGCAAGTGCCCATCTTCTTTTTGCCTATTTGATTTCAGCCCTTACTATTAATACATTGGTGTAATACCTAAAACCCTGCTCCTGTTCACAGGACTCGAGATAGCCAAGTTGTGCAAATTAGTGTTTCCCTGGAAATGTTGGAAAATAGAACTAGAAAATAAGTCCAGTATCTCTCATGGTAGCTAAAACCTTACATACAAAAATAAGAAACTTTAGGTTTTGAAGAGAATGGAATTGAGCATTCTCCCAAATGCAAGCAGAAACCAGGGAGGAGATGAGAAATCTGTTGACATATGAATCCCTGACTCCAACTCTTTCTGAGATCTAGCATGATTCCTGTTGTTGAGCTCTGTGAGATGCCCCTGTATGTGACAAAAAAATTCTTTTTTAAACTGAGAGTAGCCCAACTAACTTTGTTACTTACATTAAGAAAAATGTTAACTGTCATGCTCTTTAGGTATTCCCTGAGTTGCATTTCTAGACTCCAATTCTACAAGTTTTTTTTTTTTTTTCTTTTGTTTCTGGGTACAATTTGGATCTCATGTCAGATTGAAATACATTTCCCTTCCTTGCTTGCTATGTGTTTTAGTGAAAAAAAAAAGTCTCATTTCTTATAATGGAGTCTATTGTACTATTTATCATGACCTGTTATATTGTGGTCACTTATGTGTGTTTATCTCCTACAAGACTAAGTCCCTTTCCTGGAGGTCATGGCAATATTTTATCCTTCATTGTATCAAAGCTAGTACCTAGAGTAGGGCTTGGCCCATACTGGTGGATTCAGAATAAAATAGTTATTATGTGGTATGTTTTGAATATATAATTTTAATTACAGATGCATTAAGGAGTGAAATGTTGGTATTGTTTCATTTAATCCAATGAAGTTTAGAATGTGTTCAACGAGCAATGTAATATTATTTCCCAGAAAATGACCTATTTATTCTGATCAGGTCACTGCTAAATGGTTTAAGAAGCCATTTATTAATGTGATTTCAATTTATGATTTTAAAAATAAGTCTGAGTGTGTCTTCAACTATAGGCTGCATTCCAAGTCTCACTGTAAGAAAGTGATTCATGCATGTCATGCTCTGTAATAATTTTCTTCAATTACTGAATGACTCTGCATTACAGTTTATCATGTGACCAGGCAGTTAATAAACTCCCTAGTTACTGGAAAATTACTAAAACTACATATTAATTAAAAATAGCTCCATAATATGAGAAATTTTAATTTGGAGCAGTAATTAAATTATTTTCATTTCACAGATGATTATGTTTCTCCTTTTGTTGTGCTATTTGTCCATCCTTGGATTATGAGATTTAGCATTGTTTTAACAGTAAGATATGTCATCGGAATAAATGAGAGATCAGCTTGACAGAAATTCAAGAAATTCAACAATTTGGACCATGGAAGAAATGAGAAGTTGGAGTTAAGACAGAAGTAGAATAATAGCAAATAATTATAAACATATTAAACTGGTCAAAGAATAATTCTGATATTTCAGCAACCGGTAGGAAAACAAAGACACAAGAACAGAAAGTTAGATAACAACTCTAGGTGTATGATTAAAGTACAAGGAAATAATCAGAAACCCGGGTCTCTCATCAAGATAGATTTCCCTGATGGATCAGCAGATAAAGAATCTCCCTGCAATGCAGGAGACACAGAAGAGGCAGGTTGGAGCCCTGGGTTGAAAAGAACTCCTGGAGGAGGAAATGGCAACTCACTCCAGTCTTCTTGCTTGAAAAAATCCCATAGACAAAGGAGCCTGATGGGCTACAGTCCAAAGTGTTGCACAGAGTCGGACGCGACTGAGCAACTAAGCAAGTTCATCAAAATAGTAGATTTATTTAATGTGTTTCCTTGGCTCTTCAAATCTTACCTGTGGGAGAATCAGAGGGGCAAACAACAAAACAGTGGAGTAAGTCTGTTATAGAAAGGAGAGTAGAAGCCACAAGTCATCAGCAGACAAGATCTTAGTACCTCATGAAGCATGGAAATCTGCCTCTGTATCAGTTTGTCTTGTGTATCTATCTGCCTTAATACACTATGATATCAAACTCAGGTCATTGGGAAACCAGGCTGATCTTTTGTTTGCCACCCAGCTGTATTGATCAGCTATCTTTTCCTTTCTTCCTCTTCCTGACTCCACTGTCATCCTTTTTTTTTTTTTTTTTTAATGGCAATTCTACATCAACAAACTCAACAAGGGGGATTAGACAGTACTCCATTTATTTTTTTTTCAATTTATGGACACATACTTAAAAATTGTTAGTTTATAATTCTAAAAGAGAGCTTGAATTCTGATCATTTGTCTGCCCATTCATCTTAATTTTTCCTCTAATATTTTGTCTACATTGTTCCTTTGGTCTGGTACATTTTGACACCAATTGTTGAGCTGTTGACATTGATCTCTTTCCTAGTTTCTTGAACACTGTTCCTCAAAACTCCATGTTTCAGGCTAATCCTTTCTAGTCTCAGCACACTTCAAGATGGAGAGAGAGAGAGAGTGAGAAACAAGACAGGAGAGTTCTGTTCTTTTGCAGTTTGATGACTTTTGAGGGATTCTGACACTAGAGGATAGGGGTGTCACTGAAAATGGCCATATGAAATATATGAGAGTTGTCTGCAGGGTGTTTCATACACTTTATATTGCATTTTTAAATCATCAGCAAGGAGAGAAATGCATTACCCATGGAAAGAGTGACTGTAATCACTATAAACAACAGACACAGCAGCAGTTATTTCTGGGAAATGAAATGGGAGGTGGTGAGCCATAGATTTTCATTTTTATTTTATATTCCTCAGATCAGTTTAAGTTGTGTGTTGTACACATAGGACAAAAACATATAGAATATTCATAAATAAAACAAAAAAAGAATTAACTAGAGAGTAATAGCAGGGGCAGGTGGACAAAGCAGGATCGACACCAAAGTCTCCAGTAACAATGAAGAATTCGTAATAGACAGAATTCCATCTATTCTTGTCTAGGAGGACATCAGTAGCAGATGTGGTTTTCTCTGGCTTGAAAACTAGTATGGCCATTACTGAACTAGGAACAATACTAGAGTGACTATAAATGGCAGGTGGAAACTGGTCAAAAGGAAGTAAATTTTTTCTGGGAGGCTTAGATGGAAAATCCTCATTAAATTTTGTAATTCCACAATAACTGTAAGGATGTTTTCTCAGTATCAGACGTTGTATTCTTATATCTGAAGTCAGAAAATTGTGTTCCACCTCTCTTCAGATCTGGTCTCCATCACTTATTGTCTGTGTGAACTTGGGCACATTATTTCATCTCTACTGTCAGCTTCCTCATAAGAAAATCCAGAAAAAAAAAAAAAAAAAAAAAAAAACCATGCACTTAGCTTACATTGAGTAAATTAAATGAGACATTTTATGTTAATCACCAAGGATGTATATATATTCCAGAAGAAATTGTCTTACTCCAAGGAGAGAAGTTAGAACTTCATTTAAATATTAACTCAATCATATATATTACAGAGTAAAATGAGTATGTAGAAAAATATCAGACTGCTGGTGAAACATTTGTGATACAAATTCCAGTATATGTTTTCTGTGATCTACAAAGGATCAGTTTGGGAAAATGTAGCATAAGTAGTGAACTCAATGCATTTTCTATTGGATGGTTTCACATATACCATCTGATTTCCAACACACAAAAATGTGTGCTATTTTCAAAAGAAGAAACATGAAAATTAGAGCAATAATATCACACAGTTAATGATTAGAGAATCATGATTTAAAGCCAAATTTAGATTTTAACCCTAAACTCATGATTCTAAAATACCTATTAAAATAACTATAATATCCCACTACCTCTCAACAGGTGTACAGGAAAAGGGAAGTAAACTCCTTGACCTTCACCTGCATAATCAGATCCTTATCCACCTCTAAATCAAAGTCCTTCAATTTAATATTGAAGATGGCATCCAGATGAACAGGGCTCATTATGTTTTATCCTCTTTTCCTGTAGGATTGGATGGCATTTTGAAAGTTGGTGTGCCTCCCGATATCCTAGGCGATCTGCTATCTGACCACTATTTGCAATGAAGATAAAAGGAACAATAACATTGCCACACAACACTACACCACTTTCTTAGAATACATGTCACACAACCAGTGACGGCCTAGAACAGGTTTGTGATGTATTTGGAAAAAATTTTAAGATATACAGAAGATATATCAATGTAGATATAAAAGGAACCAAAGATCAAATAGCCAACATCTGCTGTATCATGGAAAAAGCAAGAGAGTTCCAGAAAAACATCTATTTCTGCATAATTGACTATGCCAAAGCCTTTGACTGTGTGGATCACAGTAAACTGTGGAAAATTCTGAAAGAGATGGAAATACCAGACCACCTGACCTGCCTCTTGAGAAACCTATATGCAGGTCAGGAAGCAACAGTTAGAACTGGACATGGAACAACAGACTGGTTCCAAATAGGAGAAGGAGTACATCAATGCTGTATATTGTCACCCTGCTTATTTAACTTCTATGCAGAGTACATCATGAGAAACGCTGGGCTGGAAGAAGCACAAGGTGGAATAAAGATTGCTGGGAGAAATATCAATAACCTCAGGTATGCAGATGACTCTACCTTTATGGCAGAAAGTGAAGAGGAATTAAAAAGCCTCTTGATGAAAGTGAAAGAGGAGAGGTAAAAAGTTGGCTTAAAACTCAATATTCAGAAGATCATGGCATCTGGTCCCATCACTTCATGGGAAAAAGTGGGGAAACAGTGGAATAGTGTCAGACTTTATTTTCTTAGGCTCCAAAATCACTGCAGATGGTAACTGCAGCCATGTAATCAAAAGACGGTTACTCCTTGGAAGAAAAGTTATGACCAATCTAGATAGCATATTCAAAAGAAGAGACATTACTTTACCAACAAAGATCCATCTAGTCAAGGCTATGGTTTTTCCAGTGGTCATATATGGATGTGAGAGTTGGACTGTGAAGGAAGCTGAGCACCGAAGAACTGATGCTTTTGAACTGTGGTGTTGGAGAAGACTCTTGAGAGTCCCTTGGACAGCCAGGAGGTCCAACCAGTCCATTCTGAAGGAGATCAGCCCTGGGATTTCTTTGGAGGGAATGATGCTAAAGCTGAAACTCCAGTACTTTGGCCACCTCATGCGAAGAGTTGACTCATTGGAAAGACTGATGCTGGGAGGGATTGGGGGCAGGGGGAGAAGGGGAAGACAGAGGATGAGATGGCTGGATGGCATCACTGACTCGATGGACATGAATCTGAGTGAACTCCGGGAGTTGGTGATGGACAGGAAGGCCTGGCATGCTGCCATTCATGGGGTCGCAAAGAGTCGGACATGACTGAGTGACTGAACTGAACTGAACTGAACTGAACTATAGATTATTTGAAATAGGTACTTGTTTCAAATGGTAATTATTCGAGAAGACTATCTTTACAGAGAATCAAATCTGTTGTAGTAAAAGGTCAATTAGATGTTATCTACTTAATTTTTACATGAAACAATAAGAGAATATGCTTGATAATAATTGATCAAAACACAGTTAAAAAACAACATTTTCAAGTGTATCAACAAACTATTTCATAAACATTCCTTTTTGAATCTCATATATATGTAGAAGCATTTTACATTTTAAATATGGCTATTTATTGCTTTGTGATAGAGTTATAGACATTTTTTGACAAATAAGTATTATATCAGTTTAAGCATTACTTATTTTTCATCACACATACAATAATATATCACAAATTTTAAACAAAATTTACAAATATTTTGATTAAAATTTTATTTCTATCACTAAGCGCAGGCGGCTGCCAGCCGCCGGCTCACTAAGCGCGGCCCAGACGAGCCACCCCACATCCAAGAGACAGCAGCCGAGAGCCCCTGGCTGTGGCGGTGCAGGAACAGCTGAGAGGAACCACCCCACTTCCGAGGTCAGGGGCAGCGGTAGAGAGTGCCAGGCTGGGACGGTGCGGGAACAGCTGAGAGGAGCCACACCGCGTCGGAGGTCAGGGTCGGGGGCTGGGAAGAACCACCCTGAGCCCGAGGCCAGGGTCTAGGGCCGGAAGGACCACCCTGGCCAGGGTCGGGGACTGGGAAGAGCCACTGATTGATTAGCACTCAGCACGGGTGGCTGCAACGACCAGCGCACTCAGCCTGCCCGAGAGGAGTTACCCCNAATCCCCATTAGATGACTTTTCAATAATTTTGTTTATTTTTGTAATTTGCTAATGATTATTTTATAAGTCCTATTTATATGGAGAAAGAACTGATAAACTATGTTAAACTTATTTATCGATATTCCCACATATTTAAAGCGAAATGGCTGGCAGTCAAATAAAACATATGTTAACAGAAACGTTAATCATATTAAAGAATTTTTATAATGTAGATTTTTCAGATTATTAGAGGAGCAACCAGATTTGCTTATGAAACTTAAAATACCATACAGACTTAGTCTATTTTAAAGATCTCTCTCTATATATACAGTTCTTCTAAATCACATAAAAGAAGGGGGATTTTTTTGTGGTTGTGGTCTGTCAACATTCATGCTTCAGTGTGTTTCTTTCAGGTCCCTAGGAGAGAATACTATCACTTCTGTAGACAATGATTAGAAAAAGGAAGAAAAGAATCATGATTATTGTGTGCCAAAATTGACTCTGTTGTTAAGAAGATTTTATAAGCCCTGTAGTACTTCACTGTGCATAGGTAAGATGAAATTGACAAGCTAGCAGATGGTAGGTTGATGAAGAATTCTTTTATTAATCTATTAAAATAGCCCAAAGAGTTCCTGCTGGGTTCCATAATAGTAAAATAAAATTAAATCCTATAAATCATGGCATAAGTCCTAAGGGGAAGGAATATATGTATATTACAGAATAGACAGTAACATAATTGTGTTGGATAGTGTTACATGGTGAAGGAAAATAGAAATCAAGAATACTACTTTATATTTAATTTTCCTTGGGCAAACAATGGTCCTTCAAATTGACCATTAATAAAATGTTTTCTGACAGCATAAAATGGAAAATAACATATTAAAAACAAAATATTTAATTAACTTAATATTAAATTATTAACTATATGATTCCTTATTTCTTTGAACCAAAATATTTTCTTTTGTCTAAATATATGCAATATAAATATCTGTCTCTTATACACATCTTACAGACAAGCAAAAGCTGAGAGAATTCAGCACCACAAATCCAGCTCTCTAACAAATGCTAAAAGATATT
>SJYA01001829.1:390889-410208 GCA_006410615.1 Neotragus moschatus
CAAGTTTTTTTTTTTTTGTTAATAAGTTTTCAACTAACACATACTCCAAAATTTCCAATTTGTTTAGGATTACTTGTGTGTGTGTGTGTGTGTGTGTGTGTGTGTGTGTGTGCATGCAGGGATTAATTACATAATAATGATAAAATATAAAACAATACAGAAATTTTATAGCATTTGTGTAAATTGTTTAAAAGCTATAACTCTTTATATGTATTTCTCCTTAGTGATATGTAAGTGGATAGATTAAAAAAGGATATATAATAACATGATAAGAATTATCAGATTTACCTTTAATTTCAATTTGAAATTGGTAACTTTATTTTTTTGTAGATTTTTATTATACTATTCAAGTTATTTTTTGAAAGAAAAAATTCACTTTAAATATTGCATTTTAGTTTATTTTACCACTGAACTATTATTCACTAATACGAGTATTCTGATAACCCAGAGTCTCTTCTATATAATGGGCTAAATAAGATCTATAATATTCAAACATTACTCAGAAGTTTCTTCAGATTTCTAAAATAGAAAGCTTCCTTTGCATATTAATACTCTAATTGATGTGTCA
The DNA here is from genome assembly GCA_006410615.1 of Neotragus moschatus. Taxonomy (NCBI): domain Eukaryota; kingdom Metazoa; phylum Chordata; class Mammalia; order Artiodactyla; family Bovidae; genus Neotragus; species Neotragus moschatus. Next base: position 391,458 of record SJYA01001829.1, read on the forward strand.
TGAATATCTCTAAGTGACTTTTCATCTTCTGTTGTTAGATTTCATATGTGATGTATGTATGAGATAAAATAGAATGTGTTTTAATATGAGCATTTTCCCAGTGGGAAGGAAAAAATGTTCATACTTTGGTAATTTTCCAAAGAATGTATCAATTAAAAAACATTCACTTAAAAAAATATGCACAGATTTATTTTATAATTTATCCTCTAATGTCCTAGCTTTGCTAGTTAATTTTAAATAGATATAATTTTAAAAATGAAAATTAAAATTGATGGATAGCTATAATCTTATAGAAAATTACAAAATAACCCAATTAAACTGGTAAGAATATCAGAAGTTATATATTATTAAAATCATTTCAGGCATCTTTATTCATTTCTCATACCATGTAGTACTCCAAATATTTTAATTTGCTTTTTGTCATTCTTCAATTATTGCAAAATGATAGCTAGAGAAAAAATATAGACACCACATCCTGATCACTTCAGTTCTAAACAGTAATCAGTATTCATCCAGAGTACCCTGTTTAACCTCTACTCATCACTCAGATAATTTCTTTCAATGAAAATTAATTCTAGAAGCAGAGTCAAGAATGAGGTTAAATATATATATATGGAATAACTTTGTACTTGACCATGAGACTAGGAACATAAAGTTATTTTTCATTGTATGTTTGTATGTACAGTTGACAGAATTTATCTGATATCTTTTTAGATATATGAATATATGACTAATTCTCAAATATTTCCCAAACTTGCTTGCTTGTTTATGGTATTATTTTAATGAAGAATCATTATTGTTTTTGTTCAGTAGCTCAGGCATGTCTAACCCTTTGCAAACCAATGGGCTGCAGCACACCAGGCTTCCCTATCTTTCGCCATCTCCTGGAGCTTCCTCAAACTCATACCCATTGAGTCAGTGATGCCATCCAACCATCTAGTCCTCTATTGTCCCCTTCTTCTCCTGCCTTCAATCTTTCTCAGCTAAATGGTATTTTCTAATGAGTCAGCTCTTCATGTCAGTTGGCCAAACTATTTGAGCTTTAGCATCAGTCCTTCCAATGAATATTCAGGACTGATTTCTTTTAGGATTGACAGGTCCAATGTCCTTGCTGCCCAGGGGGCTCTCAAGAGTCTTCTGCAACACCACAGTTCAAAAGCACAAATTCTTCATCGCTCAGCTTTCTTTATGGTCCAACTCTCACATCCATACATGACTACCGGAAAAATCATAGCTTTGACTAGACAGACCTTTGTTAGCAAAGTAATATCTCTGACTTTTAATATGCTGTCTAGGTTGATCATAGCTTTTCTTCCAGGTAGAAGGCAGTGGCACCCCGCTCCAGTACTCTTGCCTGGTAAATCCCATGGATGGAGGAGCCTGGTAGGCTGCAGTCTATGGGGTCGCTATGAGCCAGACATGACTGAGTGACTTCACTTTAACTTTTCACTTTCATGCATTGGAGAAGGAAATGGCAACCCACTCCAGTGTTCTTGCCTGGAGAATCCCAGGGATGGGGGGAGCCTGGTGGGCTGCCGTCTGTGAGGTCGCACAGAGTCGGACACGATTGAAGCAACTTAGCAGCAGCAGCAGCAGCAGCAAAGGTCTTGTAATTTCATGACTGCAGTCACCATCTGCAGTGATTTTGAAGCCCAAGAGAGTAAAGTCTACCACTATTTCCATTGTTTCCCCATCTATTTTCTATGAAGTGATGGGACCATATGCCATGATCTTCATTTTTTGAATATTGAGTTTTAAACTAGCTTTTTCATTCTCCTCTTTCACTTTCATCAAGAGGCTCTTCAGTTCCTCTTTGCTTTCTGCCATAAGGGTGGTGTCATCTGCATAACTGAGGTTATTTATACCTCACGATACTCTTGATTGCAGCTTGCACTTCATCCAGCCCAGCATTTCACATGAGGTACTCTGCATAGAAGTTAAAAGGGTGACAATATAAATTTTGACATACTCCTTTCCCAAATTGGAACCAGTCATTGTTTCACGTCCAATTCTAACTGTTGCTTCTTGACCTGCATATAGATTTCTCATGGGGCAGATCAGGTAGTCTAGTATTCCAATCACTTTAAGAATTTTTCACAGTTTGTTGTGATCCACACAATCAAGGCTTTGGCATAGTCAGTGAAGCAGAAGTAAATTTTTTTCTGCAATTCTCTTGGTTTTTCTGGGCTTCCCTTGTGTCTCAGCTGGTAAAGAATCTGCCTCAGTGCCAGAGACCTGGGTTTAATCCCGGTTTGGGAAGATCCACTGGAGAAGGGAAAGGCTACCAATTCCTGAATTCTTGCCTGGAGAATTCCATGCACTGTATAATCCATGGGGTGACAAAGAGTTAGACACGACTGAGCGACTCTCACTTTCACACTTGCTTTTTCTATGATCCAGTGGATTCTGGCAATTTGAACTCTGCTTCCTCTGTCTTTTCTTAACCCAGCTTGAATATATGGAAGTTCTCGGTTCACATACTGTAGAAGCATTACTTTGCTAGTGTGTGAAATAAGTGCAATCATGCAGTAGTTTGAACATTCTTTGGCATTGTCTTTCTTTGGGATTGGAATGAAAGCTCACCTTTCCAGTCCTGTGACCTGCTGAGTTTTACAGATTTGGTGACATATTGAGTGCAGCACCTTCACAGCATCATCTTTGAGGATTTGAAAAGGCTCAGCTGAAATTCCATCACCTCCACAGGCTTTGTTTGTAGTGATGCTTCCTCTAGTTTACTTGACTTCATACTCCAGGTTGTCTGGCTCTAAGTGAATGATCACACCATCATGGTTTTCTGGGTTATTAAGATCTTTTTTGTATAGTTCTTCTGTGTATTCTTGCCACTACTTTTTAATATCTTCTGTTTCTGTTAGGTCCATAGCATTTCTGTCCCTTATTGTGTTCATCTTTGCATGAAATATTCCCTTGGTATCTCTAATTTTCTTGATGAGATCTCTCATCTTTCTCATTCTATTGTTTTCCTCTATTTCTTTGCACTTGGCTTTTCTACCTCTCCTTGCTGTTCTTTGGAACTCTGCGTTCAGATGGATATATCTTTCCTTTGCCTTTCACTTCTCTTCTTTCCTCAGCTTTGTAAGGCCTCCTCAGGCAACCAATTTGCCTTTTTGCATGAAGAATCATTTTACCCAACTATAATTATAACAATGAAATAAGAATATCTCATAACTTAAATTTACTTGTTACAAGTATTCAGTAAGAGATAAATTATCAAAAATAGTAGCATAAAATAGAACATTGTTAGTATGTTATATTCTAACATACAGTGGATGTGAAAGAGAAAATTGTTAGCAGGTCGAAGAAAGTCATCTTGTCTTGGAGGAGCCATTACCCCAGGACCCCTTCATTTCTATGTTATAGCTATAACTACTTCAGAAAACTCTGTTTAAGTGGTTATAACAAAAATCAGCCTACTAAAGAACTGCCACATATTCTGTTGAATTCAAAATGCTAGAAAGTAGAGGGGTAAGCAATGCCACATCTCAGGACAAAGTATTCTCAGGGAAAGAAATTTCCACATTTCGACATAAGCATCTTCACATTTTATAAAATCTTCTACTGCAGGGCTTCTCACACTCTGATGTGAATATTAATCACTTAGGGGATCTTATTTAAAGAAAGATTCTGATTCACAAAGCTGGGATGTGGTCTGAAATTCCACATTTCTGACATCTTATTATAATAACAATGCTGTATACTATGGATTGCATTATTCCTAAATAGCTTCCTGGTTTGACCACCTCTTAACATTATAAAAATAAATATTTTTCTGTAAATTGGAAGATAGAAATACTTTAAGATTTGTATTTTCAGAGTTTTATTCAAAATATTTTTTCTCTGTTTCCTGTGTTTAGTAACTTATTTAGTCTGTGAATAATCAGAGAGATGTAAGGTCATTCTCTGAATTCCAAAAACCAGTATCAAAAAATCTTACATTGGAAAATTAAGGAGGGAAAACCATTTGAGAGATTAATTCTGGGAAGGCAAAAAAGGAAAGAGTAGAGGAAACAAATTGCAAATCTTCTCATCTTAGTTCAACACTGTTCTCTTTAAATATATGTTTCATGAACATTCAACTTGATTCTGCTTGAGAATGAGGTTCGGATAACTTGGTATTTCGCACACTTAATTTCACAATAACTGTGCAAGAGTTTTTAGAAGGAAAAAAAAATGCAATTCAGAGAGGTTATGTTACTTGAGCAAACTAAAAATTGAAAAAAACTATCATCTGAAGCCAAGTCTTTTGGCTTTAAAATGTATATACTGTCTCCATGGTTCTATTTTAGATGACAGAATGATCAGTGCCTCCAAGATAAACTTTGCCTGTTTGACAGCCTTGACCAGGGCACTTCTTTTTGGAACATCAAAGACAATACTTTCATAGCAGTCCTAGGCTTCATTCACCTCTTTTAGATAGAAGGGACCATGCAGAGTACAAACCCAATGGAAGTCTACCTGAATGCAATGAAAGGAATTCTCCATCTGGAGTTCACTTAAGCTTTAAAATGGGAATACAAAGGGAGAAAGGAGCTAAACCATGATAGATTTCCCCTTTTTTGCTTAAATTTCTGACTGTAAAATCTGCTGTTGGAAGGGGATAATTACCCATCAATAAAGGAAGGGAATCGAGACAGAGTAGAATTACATTGATACCAATAGAGTATAATCTGTGAAATGGACGTGTGTGTGTGGACGCTAAATTGCTTCAGTCGTGTCTGACTCTGTGTGACCCTGTTGGGCTCCTCTGTCCATGAAATTCTCAGGCAAGAATACTGGAGTGGGTTGTCAGGCCCTCGTCCAGGGGATCTTCTGGACCCAAGGAAAAAACCCATGTCTCCTCATCTCTTGCACCGCAGGCAGATTCTTTACCACTGAGCCACTAGGGAAGCCTACAAAATGAACAGTGATGAGTTAATGACAAAATGCTTAATTAACTCTTGCAGGTATTATTAGGACTTGTTAATTGTGTCTGTCAACTTGACTGGATCCAGTGATCAAAGGTGATTCTGAGTGTGGCTATATGACTGTTTCTAGATGAGTTTAACATTTGATTCAGAAGACCAAGTAAAGCAGGTTGCCTTCCCTAATGTAAGGACCTCATCCTATCTATTGGAGGCCTGTAGAGAACAAAAACAGATGAGCATGGGAAAATTTACTTTCTTCCTGTCTTCAAGCTTGGCCATCAGTCTTCTCCTGCCTTTCCACTCAGAATTATCCTGGAACTTGCTGAAACAGCTTTCAAGTCTTTGAACTTGAACTGAAACTATACCTACCAACTACAGGTTATGAGATTTCTCAGCTTCCTTAATAGACACATGGATAGACACATAGAGATATCCTATTGGTTCTGTTTTTCTGGAGAACAGAAACTAATACAACTTGCTTCTATGTTGACAATTTCAGTGCAATGCTTATGTAAAGGGGCACACATGGAAATTTAGGCTTGTTTCATTTTACTTAAGTCTTTGCATTATTAAATTATTTAGATTTTCAAGGAGACTGCAATATTTGTATGGCTCTCAATGACTTGATTTTCCAGTACTCTTGCCTGGAAAATCCTATGGATGGAGGAGCCTGGTAGGCTATAGTCCATGGGGTCGCTAAGAGTCGGATACGACTGAGTGACTACACTTTCACTTTTCACTTTCATGCATTGGAGAAGGAAATGGCAACCCACACCAGTGTTCTGGCCTGGAGAATCACAGGGACAGGGAAGCCTGGTGGACGGCCCTCTATGGGGTCGCACAGAGTCAGACACAACTGAAGTGACTTAGCGTTAGCAATGACTTAATTGAAAATGATGGTTTGAATATATGATTTGAAGAATGCAGAGTATTTATATACATTAGCATATATGGTTCCACAGCATGTATGGTTCCACTAATAGTTACTCTCATTGAGTAGCTGTCACATCCTATAGTGACTTAAGGTAATCAAGATTAGGAAACACAATGGTTCACACATTCATAGAAGTTGTGATTGATACCATGAGACCTGCAGGAATTAAGGGAATAGGCTGTACACCATCTGTACCCTAACTAAAAATGAAGAGTATGGATAAAATATGATAAGTCAAAAACTTTTTCTCCTACTCCCAGATTTTTAAAGCTATCCCTAATTTAAATATCCTGCTGTTATCTACTCTACATTTATAAAATTTTAGATAAAAATATCAGAAAACAAGGTTCAGTTCAGTTCAGTTGCTTAGTCGTGTCCTACTCTTTGTGACCCCAAGAATAGCAGCATGCCAGGCCTACCTGTCCATCACCAACTCCCAGAGTTCACTCAGACTCATGTCCATCAAATCGTTAATGCCATCCAGCCATCTCATCCTCTGTCATCCCCTTCTCCTCCTGTACCCATTCCCTCCCAGCATCAGAGTCTTTTCCCAAGAGTCAACTCTTCTCACGAGGTGGCCAAAGTATTGGAGTTTCAGTTTCAGCATCAGTCTTTCCAATGAACACCCAGGACTGATCTCCTTTAGGACTGGTTGGATCTCCTTGCAGTCCAAGGGACTCTCAATAGTCTTCTTCAACACTACAGTACAAAAGCATCAATTTTTCGGTGCTCAGCTTTCTTTACAGTCCAACTCTCACATCCATACATGACCACTGGAAAAATCATAGCCTTGACTGGACGGACCTTTGTTGGCAAAGTAATGTGTCTGCTTTTTAATATGCTATCCAGGTTGGTCATGACTTTCCTTCCAAGGAGTAAGTGTCTTTTAATTTCATGGCTGCAATCACCATCTGCAGTGATTTTGGAGCCCCCCAAAATAAAGTCTGTCACTGTTTCCACTGTTTCCCCATCTATTTCCCATGAAGTGATGGTACCGGATGCCATGATCTTCGTTTTCTGAATGTTGAGCTTTAAGCCAACTTTTTCACTCTCCTCTTTCACTTTCATCAAGAGGCTCTTTAGTTCTTCACTTTCTGTTATAAGGGTGGTGTCATCTGCATATCTGAGGTTATTGATATTTCTCCTGGCAATCTTGGTTCCAGCTTGTACTTCCTCCAGCCCCGCGTTTCTCATGATGTACTCTGCATATAAATTAAATAAGCAGGTCGGCAAGCCAAAAAATGACTTCTGTTATCAATTTTAGCTTATCATTTTTTTTCTGGCTGCACCACTTGGCATGCAGGATCTTAGTTCCTTGACCTGGAATCAAACCTATTCGTCATGCAGTGGAAACACAGAGTACTAATCAATCGATTGCCAAGGAATTCCTTGAGCTTGCTGACTTATAGCTAGGAAAATTTTAACATTCTAAGAGAGACGCAGTTCATCTCATGAGCACTGAATTGTTATCAAAAATGCCCAGACTTTAATAAAATTTTCATATTGCCACAGCTTCCCCCGTGTCTCAGATGGTAAAGAATCTGTGTGCTAATGCAGGAGACTTGGATTCGATCCCTTCAGTCAGGAAGATTCCCCTGGAGAAGGGCATAGCAACCCACTCCATTATTTTTGCCTGGAGAACTCTATGGACAAAGGAGCCTGTTGGGCCACAGTTCATGAGATCGCAGAGAGTCAGACACAAAGAGTGACTAATACAAAATGCATAGAAGAAAATAAAGGCTAATCATTGTAAAATAAGAAAGAAAAGGTCTGTGGAAATGCATAATCAATTTATGAATAAAGAGTTTAAATTTGAGGAACTATTTAAAAATATTAATTCTGTGTATCCTGGAAAAAATATTTATTGTATTTACTATTGCTTCCTCTCTTTGCCAGAATTAGTTATTAGCACTTGCAATTGCCATTGACAAATGTCCAGCTTCCAATACTCCCCTTATTGTCTTATAGCTCCTTTGCTTCTTCAGTCATCCTATGCATTCTTTGTAGGAAGTACAACCACTAGAATTGTATTTCTGGGGAACCAGAAAGAAATGGGACAACAGGAACACCACTGCAGCTGAAATACAGATTTAGGGCTTTGGCCATCATCATTAAGCAATCACATGTTACCACTCACACAAAGCTAGAGAGCAAGAAGTCCAGCCACTGCTAGCATTCTGTTCTGCCAGAATCTGCTCATATATCTAAGACAGAGTCTTCATAATCTCATGCAAGTACCTGAAAAATACAAAAGAGTTCACTTCCAGAACCCTAGTAACAAGGATTTATGGGAAATATGAATTGTCTGCTTTCCTTCATCTTCAAAGTGGAATGCAAGTTGAGAGACAAACCATCATTCTGCACACCCTTGGTCAGTAAGTCCAGGAAGTATATGAGAAGCAAAGATTTTTTTTTAAAAGGGCCTGAACAAAATACATTTAGCATAGAAACTTTCACAAAGTGATCCAGATGTACCTGTTTTGAGACAATTAATTTGAGGTAGGGTTATTTTTAAGACACTTTAACAGTTTTATAAACCAATATCATTAGGTAGCAAAACACAAACAACTTGCAGTCAATTATTTTGATCTTCAAGTAACATGAGAGACAGATATTTTCATTCTAGTGCTGTGTATTATACCATATGAAATCTCACTCCATTTTAGTCTTCACAGCATATAATTAATGTGACTAAATTGAAAAAAATCACATTAATGTGTCACACTTCAAAACAATGGTGTTAGATGGCATTGTTAAAGTACTGTTTTTAAATATCCAGCTTCAATGTTGAAAAAAATATAATTATATTGGGAAAAAATAACAGAGAGAAAACAAAAATGAAATAATAAGTAAAATAAAAGAAACACTAATATATTTTGACCCTGAGCTGCTGTTGTTGTTCCGTTGCTAAGCCATGTTGGACTCATTGCAACCCCAAGGATTGCAGCACACCAAGCTTCCCTGTCCTTCACTATCTCCAGGAATTTGCTCAAATTCCTGTCCATTAAGTGGCTGATGGTATCCAACCATTTCATCCTTTGTCACTCCCTTCTCCTGTCCACAGTCTTTCCCAGTATCAGAGTCTTTTCCAGTGAGTCAGCTCTTCAAATCAGCTAGCTAATGCATTGGAGTTTGAGCTTCAGCTTCAGCATTAGTCTTTCCAATGAATATTCAGGGTTGATTTCCTTCAGGATTGACAGGTTTGATCTCCTTGCTGTCCAGGGGATTTTCAAGAGTCTTTTCCAGCACCACAATTTGAAAGCATCAGTTCTTCAGTGCCTGGCCTTTTTAATGATCTAACTGTCACATCTGTACATGACTACTGGAAAAAAACATAGCTTTGACTATATGGACCTTTGTCATCAAAGTGATGTCTCTGCTTTTTAATACACTCTCCAGGTTTCTGATAGCTTTCCTTCCAAGGAGCAAAGTGTCTTGTAATTTCATGGCAGTAGTCACACTCTTTAGTGATTTTGGAGCCCAAGAAAATAAGATCTATTACTACTTCTACTTTTTCCCTTTCTATTTGCCATGAAGTGGTGGGACTGGATGCCATGATCTTTGTTTTTTGAACATTAAGCTATAAGACAGCTTTTTCACTCTCCTCTTTCTCTCTCATTAAAAGGTTCTTCACTTTCTGCCATTAGAGTGGTATTATCTGCATATCTGAGGTTGTTGATAATTCTCCTTTAATCTTTATTCCAGCTTGTGATTCATCCAGCCAGGCATTCTGCATGATGCAATCTGCATATAAGTTAAATAAGCAGGGTGACAATATACAGCTTTGTAATACTCCTTTCCCAGTTTTAGACCAATCTGGTATTTCATGTCTGGTTTAAATTGTTATTTCAACTTGTGTACAGGTTTCTCAGGAACCAGGTCAGGTGGTATTTGTTCCCATCTCTTTAAGAAATGTCCATTGTTCACTGTGACCCACACAGTCAAAGGCTTTAGCATAGTCAATGAAGCAGAATGGGCTATTATGATTCTTTACCATCTGAGCCAACAAGGAATCACTAGTCTATGGAAGCTATTAATTTATTTTATGTCTCTAGAAATATGTCTATTATGGACATCTCATATCAATGTAATCAGACAATGTATATTGATATATAACTGATTGCTTGGACTAGTCGGACACGACTGAGCGACTTCACTTTCCCTTTTCACTTTTATGCATTGGAGAAGGAAATGGCAACCCACTCCAGTGTTCTTGCCTGGAGAACCCCAGGGACAGGGGAGCCTGGTGGGCTGCTGTCTATGGGATCACACAGAGTCGGACACAACTGAAGCGACTTAGCAGCAGCAGCATATAGTTGTAACTGACTGCTTACCCTTAGTATTATGTTTTATGTTTTTTCATGTTTGTATGGCTATATCAAATATTAATCCATTCTCTGATGAATATATGAGTTTTTCCCACTTTGGGCTATTATGAGTAATTATGTGGTGAATATTCATGCATAATGTTTGGCCTGAACATGACTTTTTAACTCTTCAACTGTACATAGAAATGAAATTACTGGTTTATGTGGTGACTACAGTCAAAAATTGAAGTTTTTACCAGCGTGATTGCAGCATGTTATATTCCAGCAATGTGCAAGCATTCCAGCTTCTCTGTGTGCCCAAAACGTCTTTTTATCCTCTGGCTTTTTGACTATAGCCATTCTAGAGGGTGTAAAATGTGGTTTATTGTGGGTTTAATTTTAAATTCTCTGATAACTACTTATATTGACTGTCTTATCATGTTTTCTTTGCCAATTTAATTCTACTTTGAAGAAATGTCTATTCAGAGTCTCTGTCTATTTTTAAATTTGGATATTTGCCTTTTTATTAATCAGCTGTAAGTTTTTTATATATCAACAATAAAAATTTCATATCAGATATATTATTTGCAAGTATTTCCTTCATTGCTTTGTGTTGAAAAGTCTTTGATTCAATATTACTCTCAAGATTTGTGAGGAGATAGCTATAAACTATACCAGGGTTTTTAAATTTAATTTTTTTTTGAAGTATAGTTGACAACGACATTGTATTACTTTCAGGTGTACAACAAAGTGATATATATATATATATATATATATATAATCAGATGATATTTTCATATAGGCTATTTCAAAGATTGAGTATAGTTCCCTGTGCTATAGAGTAAGTCCTTGCTGTTAATCTGTTTTATATATAGTAGTATATATCTGTTACTTCCAAATTTCTAATTTATCCCTTCCCTCCACCCTCTCCACTCTGATAGCCATAAGTTTGTTTTCTATGTCTGTGAGTTTATTTCTGTTTTGTAAATAACTCCATTTGTATAATTTTCTATATTCCACATGCAAATTATATATGGTAATTCTCTTTGTCTGACTTACTTCACTTAGTAAGATAATGTCTGAGTCCATCCATCTTGCTGCAAATGCCATTGTTTTATTCTTTTTAGGGCTGAGTAATATTCCATTCATATTCTATGAATATATAACCCATCTTATTTATCCATTCATCTGTCAATGAACATTTAGTTTGTCTCCATATCTTAGCTATTATAAATAATGCTACAGTGAGCACTGAGTGCATGTATCTTTTACAATTATTGTTTCTTCCAGATGTATGCCAAGGAGAAAGATTGTGAGATCATTGCTTGCTAAGTTGCTAAGTCACTTCAGTCGTGTCTGACTCTATGTGACCCCATAGATGGCAGCCCACCAGGCTCCCCTGTCCCTAGGATTCTCCAGGCAAGAACACTGGAGTGGATTGCCATTTCCTTCTCCAATGCATGAAAGTGAAAAGTAAAAGTGAAGTCACTCCTCATATCCAACTTAGTGACCTCATGGACTACAGCCTACCAGGCTCCTCCATCCATGGGATTTTCCAGGCAAGAGTACTGGAGTGGGTTCCCATTGCTTTCTCTGAGTGAGATCATATGGTAGCCCTATTTTTAGTATTTTAAGGAACCTCCCTGTTGTTCTCCAGAGTGGCTGTGTCAATTTATATTCCCACCAACTGTGTAGGAGGCTTCTTTTTCTACACCCTCTCTAACATTTATTATTTATAGACTTTTTGATTACGTTCATTCTGACTGATATGAGGTGATATCTTCTTGTAATTTTGTTTTTATTTCTCTAGTATTTAGTGATGTTGAGCACTTTTCATGTGCTTTTGGCCATTTGTATATCTTTGGAGAAATATCTATTTAGGTATTCTGTCCACTTTTTACTTATTTTTATATTAAGCTGTGAGCTGTTTGTATATTTTAGAGATTAATTCCTTGCCAGTTGCATCATTACAAATTATTTTCTCCCATTATGTAGTCTTTTTTTTATGGTTTCCCATATATTTTTATCTCATCCTATCTTCAAAGAAACTTCTTTAATTTATACTTTGAGATTTTTTTTGAGAAATTGTTTGCTTAATTTTATTTTATTTTTTGCAGTAACTGCAATATTTTTGATACTCAAAGTTTCAGTTTCAAAGAAAATTTTTCTTTGTATTTATCTTCCTACATTCTTTTATTTAGGTGGTGGTTTCATTGCAAAAATGACGGATTTAAATATCATTATATTCATATTCCAGCATCTCAGATAGTCTTTGAACTATATTGAGAATTATTGAAATAAAAGCTTTGGTTTATTGTTTTCTTTCTCCTCTTGAGAATTATACATACATAAAATAAAGTTTTTTAAAAATTTGAAATAGCATAAGGCTGTCTAGGTATAGAAAAAATCTGTTTGGTAAGCATTTTCAGCAAAAATTGAGTAACTGACTTGTTGATATTGGTGTCAGAATATATGATTTCTATTTCAGAACTTTTACAGTACTGAAATAACTGTATAATAAAAGTTTACTGAAAGATTACCTTTTCTGTATTTCACTGCTTCCTTTGCCTATAATACTGTTCAACCAACTGGTAGATGATACACTGTTCCATCTGGGAAATGGGGATGAATGAGAAACATGAAATAATGGGAGAGGCTTGGGAAGTTTTGGCAGACTAAGGGTGATCTTTCGGAAAAGGAGAGGCAAGAAAATGAAAGAGCAAATAAGGGTGATTCTCTGGGCAAAATATTAATTGAGATATTCAAATTAAACAAATGAATACCACCATGATAAAGTTCATGAGCCACAGTTCAGAAAATAATCTATCATAAATTTTCAAATAAAATTTCTCTGAAGATTCAATAAAATGATAAAAGAGCATAATGTTTCCAAACATTTATTAACATTACATGAAGGCATGAATGCTCAGTTGCTTCAGTCACGTCCAATTCTTTGTGACCCTATGGACTGTAGCCCACCAGGCTCTTCTATCAATGGGATTATCCAAGTAAGAATCCTAGAGTGGGTTGCCATATTATCTTCCAGATTTTCCCAACACGGGGATTGCACCCACGTTTCCTGCATTGTGGGTGGATTCTTCACTACTGAGCCACTAGAGAAGCCTGTTTTAAAATTACACATATACATCAAATCAAGCTGGAATCAAGACTACAGGTAGAAATATCAACAGCCTCAATATGCAGATGATATCACTCCAATGGCAAAGAGGGAAGAGAAGCTAAAGAGCCTCTTGAGGAGGGTAAAAGAGGAGAGTGAAAAAGCTGCCTTGAAATTCAACATTAAAAAACTAAGATCATGGTATCCAGCCCCATTACTTCATGGCAAATAAAACGGGGAAAAAAGCAGAAGCAGTGACAGATTATTTTCTTGGGCTCCAAAATCAAGTGTGGATAATGACTGCAGCCATGAAATTAAAAAATCCATGATCCTGGGAAGGAAAACTATGACAAACCTAGACAGCATATTAAAAAGCAGAGACATCAATTTGCTGACAAAATTCTACACAGCCAAAGCTATAGTTTTTCCAGTAGCCATGTACAGATGTGAGAGTTGGTCCAAAAAGAAGGCTGAGCACTGAAGAACTGATGCTTTCAAACTGTGGTACTGGAGAAGACTCTTGAAATTCCCTTGTAAAGCAAGGAGATCAAACCCATCAGTCCTGAAGGAACCACCCTGAATATTCACCAAAGAACTGCTGCTGAAGATGATTCTTCAATACTTTTGCTACCTGATGCAAAGAGCCTACTTATTGAAAATGGCCCCGAAGCTGGAAAAGATTGAAGGCAAAAGGAGAAGAGGGCGGCAGAGGATGAGATGATTAGAATCACCAACTCAACGAGCATGAGTTTGAGCACACTTCGCAAGACAGGGGAGTCTGGCCTGCTGCAGTCCATGGGAACACAAAGAGCTGGACATGACTTAAAGACTGAACAACAACAATAAATCAAATGGTGCTACAGAAAATTAAGTATATTTTAGGTAGGTATCATTTACTAGAAACATTCAGAGCAACTTATAATCACAAATTTACTCCAAAGGGAAGCTTAGCTTCAGCAAAATATATCAATCTTCATTTATGTTATCCACTGATTTAATATACAATCAACTTTGCAGATTTCATAACAATGTTATAAAAAGTAGAAGACTATTTTTCCTATTTTTATTTTATAAAATACTTATACCTGTTATGTTTTAAATTGGTATATTTTACTGTTGCTAATAGTACATCTAAACATTGTTATCATTAGTTATAATATACTCTTATTTACCCTCTATGTAGAGGATTTCATAAATATAACTAAAAAGCTGATTTGATTGATTTGATTTGCAGCATATTGCTTCAAAGTAAATGCATATTATTTGGAGAAGTTAAAGAGTTTATCATTAGTTTACTAAGGTACTAAACTGATCCAGAGATTTCCATATATATCAGCTTCCAGCTACTTTAATAGTCCTTGCATGGATGTCTACTTCAACTAAACACACAATTTTCCATCCATTCATCCTACCTTGTCTTCTCATGTTCTTTCTACTAGGAATTGGCACCTTGGTTATCTATTTCTTCTGTCTAAAAACTGGGTATCATTCTTGACTCTCCCTGTTTGAGAGGGACAAATTTCTGACCCATTTCTAACAACTTTCTTTTTGATAACTCTTGGATCTTCCACTTTCATCCTTATCCACTAACATTATTTTCATCAGAATTATCCTCACCATTCTTTTAAATGACTGCAACTGACTAAGAGACACTGAAAAACATACCTCCTGCCTCCAACTCATACCCATTCCATAGTAGAAATTAATTTTCAAAATGTAAATCTTATCTTGTCACTATAACAGTACTTCAGTGGTTTACTATTTTTCTTGTAATTTAGTCCTAAGTACTTAACCGTTGGATATTTTTGGGCTCACTCTGCATGGAGAACTCTTCTTCCTCTTCACTTAGCTTAATGTCTCAGCTTCAAATATCACTTTTTCCAAGAAAGCTTTTAATCTGAACCTATGATTGCACCTACTGCTGAGACTAAAACACTTATTAGAGTTGTAGTTTTGCATTTACCGGTGCAGTTTTCTTTATGAACATTCCTCAAATAAAATATAGAATATGCTCCTTTGTTCACTATACCTCCTATCACTTACCACAAGAGTTAGCAAATTTATAGATTAAAATTTTCTAATGAATGTGTAAACAGATGAATGTGTGCATTTGAAATTGGGTGTGTATTTAAATAGACCTATAGCAGTGTGTGTGTGTGTGTGTGTGTGTGCGTGTGTGTGTTTCTTTAGGACGCAAACTTTCAATAAGCCCCAACTCTGTGGACTGACCAACTTCTTATCTTTACAATTTGAAATAGCATGAACAACATAAAATTAATCAATTTTGTTTTTATATTATTACCTGAATAAAAATTAAAAATTGTATTTTTCTTAGCTAATGTGTAATTGTGTTATATTTATGGGAAATTTTAATAAATTTCTATAATAAAGCAAGACAGCTTTAGTGTAAACATGAGTATGAAGTCTTATACAGCTGTGTCATTTAAAAGACACTCCAGAACATTCAGAATTACAGATTTCTTCATCAAAAATCTGGGTAGAAGAAAAAAATCATTGAAATATGAAAGAAATAATAAGAACATATTTTTACTTTCTTTATCATGCAAATTAGAGATCAAAATTTTAAATCATATCCTATTCTCCAACAGACAATAAGTACTTAATTGAAATATAAACTCTTTTGAAATATCTTTATTGCTTAGCTTCTACTCCTCACTGGTATCAAATAAAATACACAGAAGGAACACAATTGGCAAATCAATTGTCAGTGTTAGATAATAAGTTCTGTTATGCCCAAATTTAAGTATTAAAATTTAATATATCCATTACAAAATTGAAGAGTTGTAAGAATAGTAAGAAAGTTGATGCCCATAACTATGGTACTTACATGAGAGTTATAATTAAAATTTTGAGAAATAATACAAGACATGAAAAGACTCCTAAATCCCTTTCATATAAAGATTTTGCTAATTATTCATGCATATTAGGCATTTCAAAAGAAATTTGTATGCTAAGTTATTTTGAAAATTGTCTCCATATATCATTTCATGAAAACAAACTTTTTAATTTTTTCAGTGAGTTACTAGACCAAAGGAGTAATCAGTTTGAAATAAAGCGTTAAGAAATAAAAAAGTGAACATTTTCCAAAAGATACCAGAAGCATTTCTTTAAAAATCTAAAAGGATTTTATCCTATTACTGTGTACTTTATCTTTCGAACAAAATGTTTTTAAATTTATTTTCAATACGTTCTTGTTTTATTCAGTTCTTTTTTACTAATAATCTTTTTTAATTGAAATGTAGTTGATATAAGATATTATGTTAGTTTCAAGTCTATTACATAGTGATTTGACATTTACATTATTACAAAATGATCACCACAATGTTTAATAACCAGTTGTCTTCATACTGTATGTTAATCACTCAATCGTGTCCTACTCTTTGCAACCCCACAGACTGTAGCCCGCCAGGTTTCTCTGTCCATGAAATTCTCCAGGTAAGAATACTGGAGTGGATTGCCATACTAAATTATTGCAACATTAATAATCATATTCCTTATGCTGAATATTATATCTTCAAGGTTTATTTGTTTTTTAACTAAGTAAGCTACAAAAACTGGAATCTGCTGAATTAAAAACTTACCCTTTCATTTTGTTAACTAAGGGACAGATACACAAGGTGAGGTTTTTGCTCTGTATTGGATACCTATTCTATGTTAGGTATAAAAATAATAACTGCATAGCCAGCGAAGTTAAATAGTAGCATTAATATAAAATATGAATAAGTACGATTTTAATCTAAAAATACTTTGAACATTCTATTTTTAATGCCGTTCTTATAAAGCCTAGTATTTATTTGGTAGTAAAGAGGAAGGAAGTATGCTACTGCTAAGTCATTTCAGCCGTATTCAACTCTGTGCGACCCTATAGTTGGCAGCCCACCAGAATCCTCTGTCCCTGGGGTTCTCCAGGCAAGAACACTGGAATGGGTTGCCATTTCTTTCTGCAATATATGAAAGTGAAAAGTGAAAGTGAAGTCACTCGGTTGAGTTCGACTTAGCGAAGCCATGGACTGCAGCCCACCAGGCTCCTCCATTCATGGGATTTTCCAGGAAAGAGTACTGGAGTGGGGTGCCATTGTCTTTTCCGGGAAGGAGGTATAGAATTGGCAATAAACAGAAGACAGCATGTGAAAGTGGTTCAGAGTGCTACTTCAGGAATTGAGTACTTCAGGTAAATATCTCAATTCTGGCACTTGCTAACTATGTGCTCTTGACCTCTGTTTAAAGACCTATGAACAATGAATAACCAGAGTTACTATTTAATATGTTTATGTCAAGAAAGTGTGTTTTTACACTAGGTCAAAATATATGCTCACTGTTACTACTTTGATTGATATACTAATGATAAAAACCACAAGCTGGGTATCACCACAATAGACCAACAACATATAATGGTTTTGATTTCTTAGTTGAAGTGCCTTTACAATTCTAGAGTTAATCTATTTAATATAAATAGCTAAAGAAATCACTGGAGTTACACAGAGTCATGGTGGAGAGGTCTGACATATGTGGTCCACTGGAGAAGGGAACAGCAAACCACTTCAGTATTCTTGCCTTAAGAACCCCATGAACAGTATGAAAAGGCAAAATGATAGGATACTGAAAGAGGAACTCCCCAGGTCAGTAGGTGCCCAATATGCTACTGTAGATCAGTGGAGAAATAACTCCAGAAAGAATGAAGGATGGAGCCAAAGCAAAACAATACCCAGTTGTGGATGCGACTGGTGATAGAAGCAAGGTCTGATGCTGTAAAGAGCAATAGTGCATAGAAACCTGGAATGTCAGGTCCATGAATCAAGGCAAATTGGAAGTGATCAAACAAGAGATGGCAAGAGTGAATGTCAACATTCTAGGAATCAATGAACTAAAATGGACTGAAATGGGTGAATTTAACTCAGATGACCATTATATCTACTACTGTGGGCAGGAATCCCTTAGAAGAAATGGAGTACTGATCATGGTCAACAAAAGAGTCTGAAATGCAGTACTTGGATGCAATCTCAAAAATGATAGAATGATCTCTGTTCGTTTCCAACGCAAACCACTCAATATCACAGTAATCCAAGTCTATGTCCTCACCAGTAACGCTGAAGAAGCTGAAGTTGAATGGTTCTATGAAGACCTACAAGACCTTTTAGAACTGACACCCAAAAAAGATGTCCTTTTCATTATAGGGGACTGGAATGCAAAAGTAAGAGGTCAAGAAAAACCTGGAGTAACAGGCAAATTTGATCTTGGAATACGATATGAAGGAGGGCAAAGACTAATAGAATTTTGCCAAGAAAATGCACTGGTCATAGCAAACACCTTCTTCCAACAACACAAGAAGAGACTCTACACATGGACATCACCAGATGGTCAATACCGAAATCAGATTAACTATATTCTTTGCAGCCAAAGATGGAGAAGCTCTATACAGTCAGCAAAAACAAGACCAGGAGCTGACTGT
>SJYA01001829.1:410543-431607 GCA_006410615.1 Neotragus moschatus
CGAAGCTGGAAAAGATTGAAGGCAAAAGGAGAAGAGGGCGGCAGAGGATGAGATGATTAGAATCACCAACTCAACGAGCATGAGTTTGAGCACACTTCGCAAGACAGGGGAGTCTGGCCTGCTGCAGTCCATGGGAACACAAAGAGCTGGACATGACTTAAAGACTGAACAACAACAATAAATCAAATGGTGCTACAGAAAATTAAGTATATTTTAGGTAGGTATCATTTACTAGAAACATTCAGAGCAACTTATAATCACAAATTTACTCCAAAGGGAAGCTTAGCTTCAGCAAAATATATCAATCTTCATTTATGTTATCCACTGATTTAATATACAATCAACTTTGCAGATTTCATAACAATGTTATAAAAAGTAGAAGACTATTTTTCCTATTTTTATTTTATAAAATACTTATACCTGTTATGTTTTAAATTGGTATATTTTACTGTTGCTAATAGTACATCTAAACATTGTTATCATTAGTTATAATATACTCTTATTTACCCTCTATGTAGAGGATTTCATAAATATAACTAAAAAGCTGATTTGATTGATTTGATTTGCAGCATATTGCTTCAAAGTAAATGCATATTATTTGGAGAAGTTAAAGAGTTTATCATTAGTTTACTAAGGTACTAAACTGATCCAGAGATTTCCATATATATCAGCTTCCAGCTACTTTAATAGTCCTTGCATGGATGTCTACTTCAACTAAACACACAATTTTCCATCCATTCATCCTACCTTGTCTTCTCATGTTCTTTCTACTAGGAATTGGCACCTTGGTTATCTATTTCTTCTGTCTAAAAACTGGGTATCATTCTTGACTCTCCCTGTTTGAGAGGGACAAATTTCTGACCCATTTCTAACAACTTTCTTTTTGATAACTCTTGGATCTTCCACTTTCATCCTTATCCACTAACATTATTTTCATCAGAATTATCCTCACCATTCTTTTAAATGACTGCAACTGACTAAGAGACACTGAAAAACATACCTCCTGCCTCCAACTCATACCCATTCCATAGTAGAAATTAATTTTCAAAATGTAAATCTTATCTTGTCACTATAACAGTACTTCAGTGGTTTACTATTTTTCTTGTAATTTAGTCCTAAGTACTTAACCGTTGGATATTTTTGGGCTCACTCTGCATGGAGAACTCTTCTTCCTCTTCACTTAGCTTAATGTCTCAGCTTCAAATATCACTTTTTCCAAGAAAGCTTTTAATCTGAACCTATGATTGCACCTACTGCTGAGACTAAAACACTTATTAGAGTTGTAGTTTTGCATTTACCGGTGCAGTTTTCTTTATGAACATTCCTCAAATAAAATATAGAATATGCTCCTTTGTTCACTATACCTCCTATCACTTACCACAAGAGTTAGCAAATTTATAGATTAAAATTTTCTAATGAATGTGTAAACAGATGAATGTGTGCATTTGAAATTGGGTGTGTATTTAAATAGACCTATAGCAGTGTGTGTGTGTGTGTGTGTGTGTGCGTGTGTGTGTTTCTTTAGGACGCAAACTTTCAATAAGCCCCAACTCTGTGGACTGACCAACTTCTTATCTTTACAATTTGAAATAGCATGAACAACATAAAATTAATCAATTTTGTTTTTATATTATTACCTGAATAAAAATTAAAAATTGTATTTTTCTTAGCTAATGTGTAATTGTGTTATATTTATGGGAAATTTTAATAAATTTCTATAATAAAGCAAGACAGCTTTAGTGTAAACATGAGTATGAAGTCTTATACAGCTGTGTCATTTAAAAGACACTCCAGAACATTCAGAATTACAGATTTCTTCATCAAAAATCTGGGTAGAAGAAAAAAATCATTGAAATATGAAAGAAATAATAAGAACATATTTTTACTTTCTTTATCATGCAAATTAGAGATCAAAATTTTAAATCATATCCTATTCTCCAACAGACAATAAGTACTTAATTGAAATATAAACTCTTTTGAAATATCTTTATTGCTTAGCTTCTACTCCTCACTGGTATCAAATAAAATACACAGAAGGAACACAATTGGCAAATCAATTGTCAGTGTTAGATAATAAGTTCTGTTATGCCCAAATTTAAGTATTAAAATTTAATATATCCATTACAAAATTGAAGAGTTGTAAGAATAGTAAGAAAGTTGATGCCCATAACTATGGTACTTACATGAGAGTTATAATTAAAATTTTGAGAAATAATACAAGACATGAAAAGACTCCTAAATCCCTTTCATATAAAGATTTTGCTAATTATTCATGCATATTAGGCATTTCAAAAGAAATTTGTATGCTAAGTTATTTTGAAAATTGTCTCCATATATCATTTCATGAAAACAAACTTTTTAATTTTTTCAGTGAGTTACTAGACCAAAGGAGTAATCAGTTTGAAATAAAGCGTTAAGAAATAAAAAAGTGAACATTTTCCAAAAGATACCAGAAGCATTTCTTTAAAAATCTAAAAGGATTTTATCCTATTACTGTGTACTTTATCTTTCGAACAAAATGTTTTTAAATTTATTTTCAATACGTTCTTGTTTTATTCAGTTCTTTTTTACTAATAATCTTTTTTAATTGAAATGTAGTTGATATAAGATATTATGTTAGTTTCAAGTCTATTACATAGTGATTTGACATTTACATTATTACAAAATGATCACCACAATGTTTAATAACCAGTTGTCTTCATACTGTATGTTAATCACTCAATCGTGTCCTACTCTTTGCAACCCCACAGACTGTAGCCCGCCAGGTTTCTCTGTCCATGAAATTCTCCAGGTAAGAATACTGGAGTGGATTGCCATACTAAATTATTGCAACATTAATAATCATATTCCTTATGCTGAATATTATATCTTCAAGGTTTATTTGTTTTTTAACTAAGTAAGCTACAAAAACTGGAATCTGCTGAATTAAAAACTTACCCTTTCATTTTGTTAACTAAGGGACAGATACACAAGGTGAGGTTTTTGCTCTGTATTGGATACCTATTCTATGTTAGGTATAAAAATAATAACTGCATAGCCAGCGAAGTTAAATAGTAGCATTAATATAAAATATGAATAAGTACGATTTTAATCTAAAAATACTTTGAACATTCTATTTTTAATGCCGTTCTTATAAAGCCTAGTATTTATTTGGTAGTAAAGAGGAAGGAAGTATGCTACTGCTAAGTCATTTCAGCCGTATTCAACTCTGTGCGACCCTATAGTTGGCAGCCCACCAGAATCCTCTGTCCCTGGGGTTCTCCAGGCAAGAACACTGGAATGGGTTGCCATTTCTTTCTGCAATATATGAAAGTGAAAAGTGAAAGTGAAGTCACTCGGTTGAGTTCGACTTAGCGAAGCCATGGACTGCAGCCCACCAGGCTCCTCCATTCATGGGATTTTCCAGGAAAGAGTACTGGAGTGGGGTGCCATTGTCTTTTCCGGGAAGGAGGTATAGAATTGGCAATAAACAGAAGACAGCATGTGAAAGTGGTTCAGAGTGCTACTTCAGGAATTGAGTACTTCAGGTAAATATCTCAATTCTGGCACTTGCTAACTATGTGCTCTTGACCTCTGTTTAAAGACCTATGAACAATGAATAACCAGAGTTACTATTTAATATGTTTATGTCAAGAAAGTGTGTTTTTACACTAGGTCAAAATATATGCTCACTGTTACTACTTTGATTGATATACTAATGATAAAAACCACAAGCTGGGTATCACCACAATAGACCAACAACATATAATGGTTTTGATTTCTTAGTTGAAGTGCCTTTACAATTCTAGAGTTAATCTATTTAATATAAATAGCTAAAGAAATCACTGGAGTTACACAGAGTCATGGTGGAGAGGTCTGACATATGTGGTCCACTGGAGAAGGGAACAGCAAACCACTTCAGTATTCTTGCCTTAAGAACCCCATGAACAGTATGAAAAGGCAAAATGATAGGATACTGAAAGAGGAACTCCCCAGGTCAGTAGGTGCCCAATATGCTACTGTAGATCAGTGGAGAAATAACTCCAGAAAGAATGAAGGATGGAGCCAAAGCAAAACNGAGTTTCTCATGATGTACTCTGCATAGAAGTTAAATAAGCAGGGTGACAATATACAGCCTTGACATTCTTCACTTTCTGCCAAAAGGGTGGTGTCATCTGCATATCTGAGGTTATTGATCTTTCTCCCAGCAATCTTGATGCCAGCTTGTGCTTCCTTGAGCCCAGCGTTTCTCATGATGTACTCTGCTTATAATTTAAATAAGTAATGTGACATTATACAGCCTTGACATACTCCTTTTCCTATTTGGAACCAGTGTGTTGTTCCATGTCCAGTTTTAACTGACGCTTGGATATTGATTGTTTAAAAAAAGTAATACATTTTTCTCATTTGATAATATTACTAGTAATATTTGAAAATATTATCAAATTTACTGATTTGATAATAATACCATTAGTATTATCTACTAACATGTTTATAGAATTCCACTTGGCTTCAGTGTATATCTTTACAAAATGGTTATATAAAAGAATGATTTTTTATTAGAACAAGCTGTTGCATAATTTGTTAAATGTGACTAAGTTGTAATTTGGGGAAATGAAAATGTAGAGCAAGCTTAATACTACTATAGAATATATTCTGTGGATTTGAATCATCCATCATACATCTGAAAATAAGCAAACTAGGAAAATCATCTGGTGAATAACTCAGTAACTTAATCAAAGTGACAGTAAAGAAACTAATAATGAACTGACTGTAAACCCTACATTGTTGTGGGTTAGAGTTTGTCAAGTTTAGTTATTAAGGGATAATGACAATAGCTTTGTTTTTCTGGATATAATTTCTTATTATTAAAAAAGTAGCATTAACATTGAGCTTCCCTAGTGGCTTAGTGTTAAAGATCTGCCTGCCAATACAGGAGACGTGGATTCAATCCCTGTGTTGGGAAGATTCCTTTGGAGAGAGGGCCCTGGCAGGCTATAGTCCATGGGGTCACAAAAGAGTCATACATGACTTAGCTACTTAACACCAGCAACAGCAAGTTATCACTGTTATCACTGTGATGATCATTGCTTTGAGACAAGTCCCTTCCAGACTGAGTATGGCATCACATGGAAGAAACAGTCATATCCGCACTGCCACTTATGAACCACTATGTTTGTTGCTACAAATATGACCATTTCAGCCTGTTACTCAACATAAGGACCTAGAAAACAACATTACAATAGCCCTCACAAATTGTACTAATACCTGTTACTTCTAGATTTTGTTACATATTTCCTTTAAGGAAATTTATCATCAGAGTCCTTCTAGTCAAGGCTATGGTTTTTCCAGTAGTTATCTATGGATATGAGAGTTGGACTGTGAAGAAGGATGAGCACTGAAGAATTGATGCTTTTGAACTGTGGTGTTGGAGAAGACTCTGGAGAGTCCCTTGGACTACAAGGAGATCCAACTAGTCCATTCTGAAGGAGATCAGCCCTGGGATTTCTTTGGAAGGAATGATGGTGAAACTGAAACTCCAGTACTTTGGCCACCTCATGCGAAGAGTTGACTCATTGGAAAAGACTCTGATGCTGGGAGGGAATGGGGGCAGGAGGAGAAGGGGACGACAGAGGATGAGATGGCTGGATGGCATCACTGATTCGATGGACATGAGTCTGAGTGAACTCCGGGAGTTGGTGATGGACNGTACTTTGGCCACCTCATGCGAAGAGTTGACTCATTGGAAAAGACTCTGATGCTGGGAGGGAATGGGGGCAGGAGGAGAAGGGGACGACAGAGGATGAGATGGCTGGATGGCATCACTGATTCGATGGACATGAGTCTGAGTGAACTCCGGGAGTTGGTGATGGACAGGAAGGCCTGGCGTGGTGCGATTCATGGGGTCGCAAAGAGCCAGACACGACTGAGCGACTGAACTGAACTGAACTGAAGAAGCAACAGTTAAGTCCAGAGCAATAGGAAGGAATAATTTCCCAAAATATGAAACTATTTGTCATAGTATTCCTCTGATGTGAACATAATTACCAAGGAGATGGAAAAATTGCAGTACAAAGAGATTAATCGTCCAGTGACACATGAAGCCACAAGCTGAAGAGGAAAGATCACCCAACTCACTGGTTCTCACAATCAATAAATTAAAAGAAAACTACTTGTATATTTTTGAGATTAGTTGTTTGTCAGTTACTTTGTTTGTTATTATTTTCTCCCATTCTGAAGGCTGTCTTTTCACCTTTTTTATAGTTTCCTTTGTTGTGCAGAAGCTTTTAATTTTAATTAGATCCCAATTGTTTATTTTTGCTTTTATTTCCAGTATTCTGGGAGGTGGATCATAGAGGATCCTGCTGTGATTTATGTCAGAGAGTGTTTTGCCTATGTTCTCCTCTAGGAGTTTTATTGTTTCTTGTCTTACGTTTAGATCTTTAATCCATTTTGAGTTTATTTTTGTGTATGGTGTTAGAAAGTGGTCTAGTTTCATTCTTTTACAAGTGGCTGACCAGTTTTCCCAGCACCACTTGTTAAAGAGATTGTCTTTAATCCACTGTATATTCTTGCCTCCTTTGTCGAAGATAAAGTGTCCATAGGTGTGTGGATTTATCTCTGGGCTTTCTATTTTGTTCTATTGATTTATATTTCTGTCTTTGTGCCAGTGGGCTGATTTATGTCAATGTATGGCAAAATAAGTACAGTATTGTAAAGCAAAACAAACTAAAAAATAAAAATTAAAAAAAAGAAAAAAAATAAAATATATATATTAAGAAAAAAAAAGAGAAAAAAGAAAACTACTGCGTGCTTTTCCTATATGACATATCTATTGCAACTAACTAGCACTGATTAGCACTATTCTACTTTGCAAAGTTTAAAGTTTTTTTTGAATCCCTGTGAGTTAGAAAATTAATGTTTAGTATTATTAGAAGTTATAGCTTCCAGGAAACTCATGACAAAATATTCTGCCACAAATTATTCTTCCTTTTCTTGGGGTTACCAATGAGCTGTACATATGGTATACTAGTATAGAAAATAGTAGAAAGGAATCCAAATACCACTTTGCTAGTTCCTTTCCAAGAATCTATATATTCCAGTACACAGCTCCATTAAAAACCTGACTGGTGTGTATGGCTTATGCTTTAAACTCAGGGAAAACTTTTATCTACATATGTGTGTGGATGCATTCATGCTCAGTTGTTTCAGTCATGTCTGACTCTTTGCACCCCTATGGCTGATAGCCTGCCAGGCTTCTCTGTCCATGGGATTCTCTAAGCAAGAATACTGGAATAGGTTATCATGCCCTCCTCCAGGGCTTCCTCACCCAGGATTTGAACTTGAGTCTCCTGCAGCTCCAGCATTGCAGGTGGATTCTTTACCTACACAATGCAAAATATAATTATAAGGGATAAGTTTGTCAACAAAAGGAAATTTATCTTTGTGATGAAACAGATCCAGATCTACACTCCTATCCAAATACATCAAGGAGAAAGGGAAAATATGAGACTAGTCAGAATTTTCTAGATTCTCTTACTGTATGGATTTAAAAAAAAAAAGGAAAGTACAAAGGAAGGAGAGAAATCACATGAGGAAAATTATACAATCAAAATGGAATAATGAGTCTATGTTACTTTAATACTGCTATAGAAAAATAGTTTGTTAATATGCAAATCGTGCTAGTCCTAAGATCAGCCATAAACTTGATAAGACTCAAAAAAATTTGTCATAATCATGTTTATAGTTTATTGCAATGAAAGAACACAGAGGAAAACTAGCTAAAAGAAAAAGTACTTGGTGTGAAGTTCAGTCAAAACCAGGGGCAAACTTTCAGTGCCCTCTCTCAGTGGACTGACAAAGATTGCTCAATTTTCCTAGCATCTATGTATGAAGCAGGCTTCCTTCGTGGCTCAGCAGTAAAGAAATCCACCTGCCAATGCAAGAGATGTGGATCTGATCCCCTGGATCATGAAGATAGATCTCTTGGAGGAGGAAATGGCAACCCAATCTAGTATTCTTGCCTGGGAAACCCCATGGACATAGGAGTCTATTGGGCCACAATCCATGGGTCTCAAGAGTCAGACACGACTTAGCAACTAAACAACATGTGAAGTAATCCCAACCAACTGAATGCACCTGAGTCTGGATGTTCAGGGTATTCTGAGAGGTTCAGTCAAAAAACTGACTGAAATTAATTGAACTTAATTCCAAGCCTCCTTTGGAAGCTTCATGCCATCTATAGAGTCCAAATTCTGATACAGTTACATCAGATGTATTGTCATCTAGATGGAGAGAAGTATTCTCGCTGCTTCCTCTTCTGCTTCTTTGCAGAATCCTCTATTTATTATTTACACTTAAGTCTTTTCACGTCTTACAGATTTGACTCTTCCTGTTATACTGTAGTTATTTTCTGGCATGGTATCAGCATTTTGAAATGATGAATATACATCAAGAGGATTCTGTTCTTCAGAGTTAATTTTCCCTGTTCATTTTTCTTTAGATTTTAAAAGCATTCTCTTATTCATGATGCCAGAAAGCCCGCTACAGTGTTTGAAGTTATTGAAGAAAAACATATTAAAGCAGAGTGACAAGCAGTGACACACC
Source organism: Neotragus moschatus (assembly GCA_006410615.1). Taxonomy (NCBI): domain Eukaryota; kingdom Metazoa; phylum Chordata; class Mammalia; order Artiodactyla; family Bovidae; genus Neotragus; species Neotragus moschatus. The sequence continues at coordinate 419,130 of SJYA01001829.1, forward strand.
AAAGTGAAATTGTCAGATAGGAAGTCAAAAGCCAAGATTAAGCAGAGACTGAGAAACAAAGTTATAACCAGCTTTAGATATAACCAAAAAAAAAAAAAAGAGAGAGACCAAAATCAAAGAGTTCAAAACAATGTTTTTGCTCTTGTTGGAAATGCTATCATCTTCACACAAACATTCAATTAACAGCATGATGACAGCAGTTGAGGAGTATCTAAGTCTGGAAATAGAAAGTGGAGTTCTGTGTGTTCAGTTTAATAAGCCTTCAGAGTTTTAAAATAATATTTCAATGATAATCCAGTTAACAGAAATATCAAATTATGCAAACAAATCTCACTCTCTCAAACTGATTGTTTTTCAAGCTATTTTTCTACCTGGGGGCCTTCAATGTACCTTAATAGTTATTTTTCACACATGAAGAAAAGCATTATTTTACAGGGATAAATTATAGTAATTATTTTAATTATCAATATATTTGATAGTTGTTTGCCTTAAGCTTATAAAACAACAATTGATTAGTAAAGTGGTAGAATTTGGCTCAAAATTGAATGATACAGAAAAATCATGAAATTGTGAACAAGGAATATACATATGAATTACCATTTAATCAAAAATTTTAGTGGATCATCTGAACTATGAAAGTGAAAGTGTTAGTTGCTCAGTTGCGTCTGACTCTTTGTGACTCCATGGACTGTAACCCACAAGGCTTCTCTGTCAATGAAATTCTCCAGGTGAAAATTACTGGAGTGGGTTGCCATTTCCTTCTCCAGGGGATCTTCTGAACCCAGGGATTGAACCTGGGTTTTCTGTATTGCAGGCAGATCCTTTTCCACCTGAACCACCAAGGAAGCCCTCTCTGAATTATAAGACACAACATTTTAGCTATAAATAGAACTACATTAAAATCTTGCTTCTAAAACTTACTACGTGTGTGATTTCATGACTATTGAAGTTCTAATTTTCTGTCTCTTCTTGATGAATAGGATAAAATAATGTTAGCCTTTTCAAAGTTACTGCTGCTGCTGCTGCTGCTGCTGCTAAGTCACTTCAGTCATGTCGGACTCTGTGCGACCCCATAGATGGCAGCCCACGAGGCTCCTCCATCCCTGGGATTCTCCAGGCAAGAATACTGGAGTGGGTTGCCATTTCCTTCTCCAATGCATGCATGCATGCTAAGTTGCTTCAGTCATGTCTAGCTCTATGTGACCTTATGGACAGCAGCCCACCAGGCCCTTCTGTCCACAGAATTCTCTAGGCAAGAATACTGGAGTGAGTTGTCATTTCCTTCTCCATTCAAAGTTACTGAAAGGATGAAAATAGAAAATCTATGCAAAGTGACTATTACAGTTACCCAGCTTATAGGTAAGTCTCAAAAAAACAGTACCTGTGATAGCAGAACACCTTTACTGCCTACATACTATTAAAATGTTCTAAGTAATTTATAGGAATTAAGACAATTATCACAATAATCTAGAACTGACACTTCACTGCTTCCTGAAAGTACCTGAAGTAAAAAGAAAAAAAAGTACCTGAAGTAAAAAGATAATCATTTCACATAAAATCAATGGTGTTTATATCAATAATCATTTAATTAGCTCTTAGCAACAGAGAGTTACAGGTTCACAAACTAGTTTGACTCAGTTCAAATTCTGGCAGATACTTATTCAATGAAGGAACTGAAGCAATTTATTTAGCTTTTTTCTTGTCTTATAAATCCTGTGTAACAGAGTGATGAGTTAATATAATCACAATTCTCTATCATTTCCTGGGCATTGTAGGTACTCCGTAAGTGGTAGTGGATGATGTAATTCTTACCAGTAGATGCTGGGACCTGAGGGCACTTATTAATAAGCATATTAATAAGAGTATTGAATCTTATAAGGCAAGATAAGTACATTAGCAAATAATAGTACAATAGGGTGTTAAGGAAAAGCATGTTTGGAATACAGGAGAGATACATATAAAAGGGTGCTTCCCAGATGGCTCAGTGGGTAAAGAATCTGCCAGCAATGCAGGAGATGCAGTAAACACCAGTTGGATCCTTGAGCAGGGAAGATCTCCTGCAGGAGGGCATGGCAATCCCCTCCAGTATTCTTCCCTGGAGAGTCCCATGGGCAGAGGAGGCTGGTGACCTACAGTCCTTACTGTCAACCCATTCCTGTATTCTTATCTGGAAAATCTCATGGACAGAGGAGTCTGGTGGCTTAGCATAGTGTTACACAGAATGGACACCACTAAAGCAATTGAACACACACTCATATGCAAATAAGAGGATGGGAAATTCTACTGAAGGGACCTCGGTTAGAAGTTAGGATATCAGCAAAATTCTAGAGGCAAGAATAATTATAGGATTTGACAGCCTCTGAAGTGACTGGGGAACTTTTTATAGTTGGGAAAAGCAAGATTGTGGGATGTTTGGCAAGATATGCAGCAACAGACACAGGCAGGACATAGATCAGAGAATCCCTAGGGGACATACTGAAGACTCTATCCTTATGGGCATTTATGGACCTCTGATGTGTTTTTAAGTAGGAGATAACATAATAAATATTTATCTTTTCAACAATGTATGCCTTCCATGTAGAAGCTGAATTTCCAGAGAGGTGAATGAAGAAAGATTGATAATAGAGGCAGGAAAAAAGCTTAGCTGAGTAAGGGGCAAGAACGTGCAATTTCCCAATGATTGTAGTAACAAAGAGTGAAAAATGTGTTTTAAATTGTGCAGATATAGAGCCAAAATTATTTGATTAACAAATGATGAAATGCTATAGAGAGGAGGACTATTCTAATATGGAACCCCAAGTTTCTGGTGTTGATGGATAAAAGCAGGTTGTACCACTCGCCACCTGAGTGACTTAGCAGATGCATGCTAGAGAATAAATAAATGCCTAGACATATATATATAGCTGGGGAGGTAACTAGTTACAATTGGCTGTGTGCCTGCAGCTCCTGGGAGCAGTTTGGCCAGGAAACACAGCTTTGTGAGTCATCTGAAAATATTGAATAGAAAAGCCACTAAAGAGGATTCAGTCTCCTTGAGTTTGGTAATATAAGAGAGAAGAAAATTTACAATAATTATGCAGTGCTGGAATAGTGCTAAGGTGCCACTGAATGTTAATCCAAACCTAAATCTCCTGATGGAAGTGTTCCCACTCTACACTCTTGGGCTGTACCTTTCTTAGATCTATGTGGCCTATGAGAATACAGTTCTCTGGAAAAAATAAATGTATCCTTTTATTAATTTCCTATTGGCATTTAACATTTTGGCTTGAAATATGGACTTTATACAGAAAGTGTTTTTGTCTTATCTATACAATGTTGTCTTGAAATGAGACACATCTTTCTAATGTAATTTCCAACGACATTTTTAATACTTCAGTGTATCTGAAAAGCAAGTGTAACACAACTGCCTCAATAACCAATTTGGACCTCAAATTGAAACAATTATTGGAATTACTATTAACCAAAAAAAAAAGAAATAGAAAATTTGGGTTGATTTGGATAATCTAAATCCAAAAAAAGTGAGTATCAGTCTGATTTTTTTCCTTTTAAAACATGTTTAATTAAAAAATGTGATCCGATCTATTTTCCCTGTGCAGAATGGTGAGCTATGTTAAGGACACGTCTAATGACTTAGTCATTTTTATTGTATTCACGTTCACAAGTGACTGAGTGTTGATCTCCTTTGGATATGTACCAGTGAAGTTAAGACTTCTAGATCCTGAAGATGTACATTTTAAGTTACAGAAATGCTACATAGCACAGAAATCATGTCTTAATCTAAATAGGTATCTTAAAATGTCCTGAATATCTCTTTAGGGTCATGGCCATAGTTTTCCTGATCACCTATCACCTGTAAAGTAGCTACTATCTGTGAGACATTTTAACCATATGTATTCAATTCTCACAGCAATTTTATCACATTTGTTTTCCATATAACATGATGTAAAATACAAGAGGTGAAACTAAGTTGCTTAGGGCCCCCATGTAGTAAGAGACCAAAATACAAGCCCTGTTTCCAAAGTTCTAATTATTTCTATTATGCCTTTAGCTTGTGTGCGTACTAAGTCACTTCAGTCGTGTCTGACTCTTTGTGACTCCATGCACTGTAGCCCTCCAGACTCCTCTGTCAATGAAATTCTCCAGGCAAGAATACTGAATTGGGTTGCCATGCCCTCCTCCAGGAGATCTTCCCCAGCCAGAGATGGAACCCACGTCTCCTGCGGCTGCAGCATTGCAGGCAGATTCCTTAACACTCAGTCACCGGGGAAGCCCATTATGCCTTGTATGTACTTCAAATGCAGCTTATCTCAAGTAAATCTGATCCTTCTCAGTAGATTAAATAATATACACTGCTATACACATACAATCAACCAGAGCCCTGAGGTATCTCAGATACCTATATTTCTCTGTATTCTCAAGTCCACTTTATGAACAAATCATGGTATTTATTTAACCTTCTTAGTCATTATAGAACACATTTTTTCATACTTGTTGTTTTAGGGTATAAGAGGGTACTTATGTTTTATTTATCTTATTACTATTTTCTAATTGCTTTCTGTCTCCTTAATACGACACTATTTCACTCTATTCTTCATACTTTTATTAAAATAATCTTTATAAAAATACCACTTCATTTCTTAAAATTATGTATTTGTCCCTATTGCCTTGAGGATAAAGTCAAACACTTTAACATGGCATTCAAATTTCACCATTTCTAAACTGAACACATCAATTTTCCCATGTCTTGGCCCCCAAACCTACATGATCCAGTCTTACTGACTACTTAGCTCATGTGTAGTTTCATGACCTGAAGTTTTATTCTTACTGTTCTGTCTACCCAGAGTGATTTCCCCATTCTTTCTCCCTGCTCACATCTGCTTCAGTTTCAACTTCCAGCTCAAGTTCTATCATCTGCAAAACACTTTTGCCTCATCCTTAGCTTCAGGGAGAAGTAGTCACTCACTATTATTTGCTTCATAACTTTTCTAAAATTATTTATAAAGTATTTCATATCTGTCCTAGACCAATCAATTATACATTCTTGAAATAAATATTTTGTTATTCTGACTATCTAGTAGAATCTTTGGCCATGGTAGCAATGTGTTACATGTTCTTTAGTGAATTAATTAAAATGTCTTTATTACAGGTACACCTCAATTTTGTTATTCTTTCTGTAAGAAAATTAATCAGCATTATCTCTAATTCTTTGGAAAATTGGTACATGTAATATTTATTACAAATAATTTTTGTATGCTCAGGACAAACCTCAAGATGGGTATGTCTTGAATCCTTTATTTTGGAATAGTACAGCCATCACTATAGTACATGGGGTCATAAAGAGTTGACTATGACTTAGTGACTGATCAACAATAACAATATAGTTAAAACTCAGATATGTCCATTACAAAAGAAAATATAAAGTAGGATAACAAGTAAGATAACAAGGCTGGTATAGATTCAGTTCAGTTCAGTTGCTCAGTCGTGTCCAACTCTTTACGACCCCATGAATCGCAGCATGCCAGGCCTCCCTGTCCATCACCAACTCCCAGAGTTCACTCAGACTCACGCCCATCGAGTCAGTGATGCCATCCAGCCATCTCATCCTCTGTTGTCCCCTTCCCCTCCTGCCCCAAATCCCTCCCAGCATCAGAGTCTTTTCCAATGAGTCAACTCTTCGCATGAGGTGGCCAATGTACTGGAGCTTCAGCTTTAGCATCATTCCTTCCAAAGAAAACCCAGGGTTGATCTCCTTCAGAATGGACTGGTTGGATCTCCTTGCAGTCCAAGGGAATCTCAAGAGTCTTCTCCAACACCACACTTCAAAAGCATCAATTCTTCGGCGGTCAGCCTTCTTCACAGTCCAACTCTCACATCCATACATGACTACTGGAAAAATCATAGCCTTGACTAGATGGACCTTAGTCAGCAAAGTAATGTCTCTACTTTTCAATATGCTGTCTAGGTTGGTCATAACTTTTCTTCCAAGGAGTAAGCGTCTTTTGATTTCATGGCTGCAGTCACCATCTGCAGTGATTTTGGAGCCCAAAAAAAATAGTCTGTCACTGTTTCCACTGTTTCCCCATCTAGTTCCCATGAAGTGATGGGACCAGATGCCATGATCTTCATTTTCTGAATGTTGAGCTTTAAGCCAGCTTTTTCACTCTACACTTTCACTTTAATCAAGAAAACAAGGCTGGTATAGATAGTACATGAATAAAATTATTATCAGTAGCAAAAATAATAAATGTAGTTTACATGATAGGAGACAAATCAAAGTGAAGGTCTCTTTGTTGGAGACATTGCTGCTGCTGCTGCTAAGTCGCTTCAGTCGTGTCCGACTCTGTGCGATCCCGTGGACTGCAGCCTACCAGGCTCCTCCGTCCCTGGGATTCTCCAGGCAAGAACACTGGAGTGGGTTGCCATTTCCTCCTCCAATGCATGAAAGTGAAAAGTGAAAGTGAAGTTGCTCAGTCGTGTATGACTCTTAGCGACCCCATGGACTGCAGCCTACCAGGCTCCTCCGTCCATGCGATTTTCCAGGCAAGAGTACTGGAGTGCTTTGCCATTGCCTTCTCCTTTGGAGACATTACCATGTAATTATGTATATTTTCTTGAAAAACACAGATTAGCCCGATGGAGATATAAGGAGAATAATATGGATATAAAAATAAAATCAGAACTGGGAAAGAAAAACATGATGTCAATAGGAATGGAAAAAGTGTTAGTAAGACCACATAGATGTCCAATGCACTGGAGTGAAAGATAAGTTCAAAAGAGTTTGTAGGAATAATTTTGGAAAGTCTTGCATTGTAGGGTTAGGAGTTGGACTTCACTTTGAACGTGTGTAAAAGCCATCAATAATTTTGAATCAAAAGGCTGATGCAATTGTGTTTTTGCTTTGAAATTAATCTCTGCCGAGTAGGGTAAGATGCAGAGAAGAGTAACAGGAAGCTCAGTGGTGTTAGGAAACAATTGCAATAGTCTGCAAGGATTGAACTTCCTTGGTAGCTCAGATGATAAACAATCCACCTGCAATGCAGGAGACCTCAGTTTGATTCCTGGGTCAGGAAGATTCCCTGGAGAAGGGATAGGCTACCCACTCCAGTATTCACGGGCTTCCCTGGTGGCTCAGATGGTAAAGAATCCACCTACATAAAGGATCCCTGGGTTGGAAAGATGCCCTAGAGGAGGGCATGACAATCCACTCCCATATCCATGCCTGGAGAATCCCCATGGACAGAGCAGTGTAGTAGTCTACAGTCCATGGAGTTGCAAAGAGTCAAACACTACTGAGCAACTCAGAACAGCACACCACAGACAAGGATTATTAGGGCTTATCTGGTCCAGTGATTATGGTAGCATACAGGTCAATCGTAGAAAATTATTGAAATTGATAAGTTTAAATGTATGTTGAATATGAAAAGTGAGAAAGAGTAAAGGTACAATGATTTCATGTTTGTCCAACAACTATTGATCATTTATAAGTCAGACACAGCATTAACTCATTGATATAGATAATGCTATTATCAAAACCAAATATATAAGAAAAGTGAAGAATTGAGATGGAACAGTAAACTGAAATTTTAATATTTTAAGTTGTTTCCACAGGATGCTCATGTCAAGTGAAAAATTGAACAGTGAGGTCACAACCAATTAATTTAGTCTAGGGCATTTAATAGCACAAGTTGTAATTAAAGGACTTAAAAAATGGCACCATCTATGTATTTCATTTGATTAAATCGAAATTTAAAAAGACATTGTATTTGAGGTTCTACCGAAGAAAGCAGCATAAGTTATCATTAAGTTTCATAGCATATCTTCTTGATAATACTAATATTTATTGCAAAATTTAAAACAAAAATATATTCAAAAGTGAATAAAAAAACATTTAAGAGAAGTCTGAAACCCCATGACAAAGATTTCAACCTAATTTAATAAATACTGACTTAGAAGAGGTAATGAGAAGCTGAAATACTATGGCATAAAAAATGAAGACCTCTCTCAACCTTTCTTCACAGAGTATTGCAAGTTTTAAGACCTCTGTATTCTGTTTTGGTGACAAACCCTAACAGCTATATTTTGTCCATACATTTAACCTTTTTAGGCTATGTGTTTCTGATAAGGAGGAGTCTCTGTCCTCCACCCACACACACCTTACTGTACTGTTTTGGGATCCCTTTCTTGTAACCAAACTAAATGCCTATAACACATATTATCTCTGTTATATATCAATCTGCCATCCTGTCCCTTTTTCTGAAAACAATATTTTTATCTGTTTGCCCATTTTCTTGTCGTTTTACTACAGACTCTCCATATGGAAAAGTGCTGATATGGAAATAGGAAACCAAAAGACATAGTCTACTTCTGGGTCACTTGAGTGTGCATGTGAAATACATGTATGTAAATATAATGTGGAATTCCATCTTTTGACATATTAGTTGATATATTTTATGTGGGATAATTCATACAAATAATGCTGGAGCTCACCATCCATTGACTCAAATATGTTCATCATTTAAATGAAACAGTAACAGAGCAGAACTAAACCACTATACTTTTATGTCGAATTTTAAAATATAGGGCTTAATTCCATTACAGACATATGCATCTAGGATTCAAAGCTCTTTTACTTGCAAGAGTTAAGCTCTAGGGATGGGAGAAAAAAAAGTCATAGAGTTTGAAAACCTTGATTTTGCAGTATCAAGGGCAAATTAATGGAGGATTAAGGATACTTTGTACTTAGAGCTTCACAATGAGTAGGGACACTTTTGACTGCAGATAGTAATAATTTTCACACTTTACAAGAAAGAGAAAAAAAAACTAAAAATAAAAGAGCACTGCATGGACTCAGGAGAATTTTGGAAGAGAGAACATGAAAAATTAGACTGGAAAACCACTCTGAAGTCTTTAGATTTGAGTTAGAAGGAGGTAGAAAACAATAGGGCTTCCCAGATGGATGATTCTGTGCAATGCAGTTCCCAGAGTTCTGAACAATTCCTTTTCTTTTCTAAGAGACCTGTACCAGTAGAAACCGTACTTTTTTCCTCCCCGATTATGTAGGTTATTGAGATGTGACTTCACCTTATGGTTCTAGAAGTGACAGTACCCCTGGTTTGCGAGGTTTCTTAGGTCGGGGTATAAAAGGGTCTGCCTCCAATGCAGGAGACCTGGGTTCGATCCCTGGGTCGGGAAGATCCCCTGGAGAAGGAAATGATAACCCACTCCAGTATTCTTGCCTGGAGAATCCCATGGACGGAGAAGCCTGGTAGGCTACAAATCCGTGGGGTCGCAAAGAGTCAGACACGACTGAGCAACTTCACTCACTCACTTACTCCCAGGTGGCGCTAGTGGTAAAGAAAGTGCTTGCCAATGCAGGAGCCTCATAAAAGAGGCTGTGATCCATGGGTCAGGAAGATCCCCTGGAGGGCATGTCAACGCATTCCAGTGTTCTTGCTTGGAGAAGCACATGGACAAGAGTCAGACATAATTGACTCTTGTGGACCTTAGTCAATAGGATTGAAAAGAGTCAGACACAATTGAAGCAAATTAGCACAGAGAAAAGGATAGAAAGATTGTTATTTGGAGCGCTCTCCAAGAGATACAGGAGACTTTGGCCCATTATCTTCTTCTCTCCACTTTTCAATAGAATTCTGGGGATATAGCTGTATGTGTGTATGTTTGTGTGTGTGTGAATATGGAAGGGAATAGAGACTGTGGTGACAAGCCAATTTTGAATTAAGGTTTGAAATAATATTAGAAATTTTCTAGTCTTTGAAGCCTGGCTGGGAGGAGGATGCTTCTGCATTCACTTATAAACTTTTAATGTTAATGCAGTTGAGTGAATATCAAGAAATAAAACATCAAAGCAATCCTGAGAAACTTCGTTCTGTAAAAACATAAATCCTTGAAATATTTTGCTATTTTAAGTCACATCATAAACCACAGGCCCAGAATAAACCAATTAGTGAGAATGCCAAAGCATCTCTCTCTGATCCAAAAGCCAATCAGAATTATTCCTGCTTCTCTTAGAGCCAATCAAAATTCTCAGTTTCTATGTTCTGGAATATGCAGTCAGCCAGTGAGGACTGGAACAGTGTTTCAAAGGTAGGTCCCTTGCCCAGCTATTTTAATAAGTTATTTATTTTTATTTTAATTTGTTTCATTATCTTGATATTTCTTTTCTTGAAAGCATCTCTGGCTCTCTCAGGCAGACTCCGTGACTTAGTGTAAATACATACTTTCTTAACAACATTTAAAATAGTAACTCTTTTTATTCAGAGTTTAAAGGTGGGAAAACAGAGTTCAAGAATGTACAGTTCACTAGAGATGGAAGGGGAATGCTTATCCCAAGTTACTCAATTCCAAAAGTAGCACTCTGGACCACTTTTCCATGCTTTCTTCTGTTTATTGCCAATCCCACACCTCCTTCCTCTTCAAATTCATTGTTGGCTTTCAGAAAGGAAAACAGGAAGCTCATGCTCAAAAGACTCAAGCTCCATGATGGCTTTTGGGGAAGAGTTTTTTTAAAGGCAGTGTAAGGGAGGGGATCATGGCATTTAGGATCAGCTCTTGGACATCCTTCTGACTGGCTGGTGGTAAGAGAATAGGGTGGCATTTTAGGAGCCAGTAGCATCAATTTTCTGGTTCCAACCAGTCTGAGGGCTACCTGCTGGTAGTCAGCTTGTAGTCAACATCCTCCATGGTGGACAGGGTTTTATTGTCTTCAAGCTAACTTATGATGAGACTTACCTTTACCTTTGGAGCAAAACTGGGAGTCCTTGTGACTGATTTATTGTTTAAGTTATAGTTTCCTCCTGGGCTGTCCTATCTTTGTTTTTGCATTCTTTACTTCTTCAAGTACACGCTGGTAGGGGAGTCACAGTGGATTTTCACAGCCTCTTTTCCTATCAACAACAACTGAGGACACAGAGGAGCCTGTCACACCAGGAGAGGCCCTATGTGGACCTACTTCATTTTGGGAGTATATTTGCAATTGGTTTTTTAGCCTTAAAATGTTACATATAATGTAACTTTTGGGCAACATAGGTTGAATCCTCAGGGGTTTTTGTGTGTGTGTGTGTGTGTGTGTGTGTGTGTTTTTCCATCTTTACTTGAGACAAAATATCTCTAGTTTTTTTTTTTTTTTTTAATATCCTTTTCTTTGGAATGTTTTTGAAAGCTGCAGGAAACAGCCTAAACATGCCAATGTCATTAATTTTTTTCTTCTATTTGACCCTAACAGCCCAAGAACGTGTCCTGCCTTTCAACTTAACAGCAGGAAACAATCTGAGTATTTTGCCACCCACATCCAATTGTACACCCCGTGTTTTCCAGCTATCAATACCTGTGTCCTTGCCATCTACTTCCTGATTGCCTCCACCAAACCAAAATATTCCTTTTTTAAAAATATGTGTTTTTGTTTTCTTATTCACTTATATTTTAGGTTTTTCATTTAACCTTTTTTAAAGTGAACCTGAGTNTTGCCACCCACATCCAATTGTACACCCCGTGTTTTCCAGCTATCAATACCTGTGTCCTTGCCATCTACTTCCTGATTGCCTCCACCAAACCAAAATATTCCTTTTTTAAAAATATGTGTTTTTGTTTTCTTATTCACTTATATTTTAGGTTTTTCATTTAACCTTTTTTAAAGTGAACCTGAGTTCCCCTGGTGGCTCAGATGGTAAAGCGTCTGCCTGCAATATGGGAGACCCACGTTTGATCCTTGGGTTGGGAAGATCTCCTGGAGAAGGAAATGGCAACCACTCCAGTTTTCCTGCCTGGAGAATCCCAGGGAAGGAGGAGCCTGGTAGGCTACAGTCCATTGGGTCTCAAAGAGTCAGACACGAATGAGAGACTTCATGTCACTTCACTTCAAGGTACACCCAGATCATCTGGCAAACTTGCTGAATTTGAGATTTTTAATCAGAAGATCTGGTGGAAGTCTTGAGATCTGGCATTTCTAAGAAATTCCCATTTGATATCAGGTTTTCATTCCAATCCCAAAGAAAGCCAGTGACAAAGAATGCTCAAACTACCGCACAATTGCACTCATCTCACATGCTAGTAAAGTAATGCTCAAAATTCTCCAAGCCAGGCTTCAGCAGTACATGAACTGTGAACTTCCAGATGTTCAAGCTGGTTTTAGAAAAGGCAGAGGAACCAGAGATCAAATTGCCAACATCCGCTGGATCATCGAAAAGGCAAGAGAATTTCAGAAAAACATCTATTTCTGCTTCATTAAGTATGCCAAAGCCTTTGACTGTGTGGATCACAATAAACTGTGGAAAATTCTGAAAGAGATGGGAATACCAGACCACCTGACCTGCCTCTTGAGATATCTGTATGCAGGTCAGGAAGCAACAGTTAGAACTGGACATGGAACAACAGACTGTTTCCAAATAGGAAAAGGAGTACATCAAGGCTGTATATTTTCACCCTGCTATTTAACTTCTATGCAGAGTACATCATGAGAAAC
>SJYA01001829.1:431682-548959 GCA_006410615.1 Neotragus moschatus
CACTGCTGAGTTTTCCAAATTTGATGGCATACTGAGTGCAGTACTTTCACAGCATCATCTTTCAGGATTTGGAATAGCTCAACTGGAATTCCATCACCTCCACTAGCTTTGTTCCTAGTGATGCTTTCTAAGGTCCACTTGAGTTCACATTCCAGGATGTCTGGCTCTAGATGAGTGATCACACCATCATGATTATCCAGGTCATGATCTTTTTTGTACAGTTCCTCTGTGTATTCTTGCCACCTCTTCTTAATATCTTCTGCTTCTGTTAAGTCCATACCATTTCTGTCCTTTATCGAGCCCATCTTTGCATGAAATGTTCCCTTGGTATCTCTCATTTTCTTGAAGAGATCTCTAGTCTTTCCCATTCTGTTGTTTTCATCTATTTCTTTGCATTGATCAATGAAGAAGGCTTTCTTATCTCTTCTTGCTATTCTTTGGAACTCAAAAGATGCTTACTCCTTGGAAGAAAAGTTATGACCAACTTAGATAGCATATTCAAAAGCAGAGACATTACTTTGCCAGCAAAGGTCCATCTAGCCAAGGCTATGGTTTTTCCTGTGGTCATGTACGGATGTGAGAGTTTGACTGTGAAGAAGTCTGAACACCGAAGAACTGATGCTTTTGAACTGTGGTGTTGGAGAAGACTCTTGAGAGTCCTTTGGACTGCAAGGAGATCCAACCTGTCCATTCTGAAGGATATCAGCCCTGGGAATTCTTTGGAAGGAATGATGCTAAAGCTGAAACTCTAGTACTTTGGCCACCTCATGCGAAGATTTGACTCATTGGAAAAGACTCTGATGCTGGGAGAGATTGGGGGCAGGAGGAGAAGGGGAGGTCAGAGGATGAGATGGCTGGATATCACTGAAACTTTCTAAAATGTTGAATGTCGGACACAACTGAGCGACTGAACTGAACTGAACTGACCAGGACAAGATCATGGTTTGATTAATTAAATTCATGCACCATGCTGCTTCTTTCTACTAATTATTATTTACATGTGTTTCCTATTTAAGATAGCCAAATTTACTCTGGCCTGTTTAAAGAAAACGAAATCTATGGTTAAACCACATGCCTAGGTCACCCTGGAGGACTGAATCAAAAGACAATAGTCTGTTGCTCTAAGAAAAAATCCCCAAATAATCCATAGAACTCACCCATCTAAAGAACTGCTACCTTTGCCAAGATCAGGCAGAATATTAAATCTGTTACCATAATCACTGTTTCCCAATCTTGTCCCTCTGCAAAAATCAGGAAGATGCTATCTAGCTCATGGTTTCTAAATAAGATCACCTCTGTTATAATCCATAACAGCATAATGGATTTCTACTCCCTGTGCCTCTCAGTGCATAAATAATAATGAACCCAAGTTTCACAAGAGTGCATTGACAAAACCTATATAGTTCATCCTCCTAAATAGCCATAGCTTGATTGCAAAGAGTATGAAATATTGTTTTTATCTTTCTTCATTCTTCCCACTAGGAGCCTGGTATTGAAGTATGATAAACACATAGTCCACAGTCTTCATCTAGCATAGTCAGGTTTGGCAAGAGATAGACAATCTAATAACTGCTCAGGTGGCTAAGATAAGAAAGAAAGGAGGAAAAGATCCAATATATTGATATGTAGTTATTTCATGTATTAATATAAAATAATAGGCAGCTTTCAAATTTAAACTGAGATGTCTGTTTTTACAAATAAAAAAAATTGGACAGGAAAGTCTTTTACTCAACGTAAGGAGTAGTAGATAGATTTCTTATTTAAATACAGCAGGTGAAAGGATTTCTTCCCTGATGATAGCATATTGCCAGTCAAGATTTTACAACTCTACATTATGTACTAAATCACTAGATTATAAAGCTATAGATTTTATAACCTTGTGCTAAATACTGACATATTTTTATAACTTGTAAACTCCAGAAATGTTAAAATATTTATTTTATGTGCTAGGTGTTAACAACCAAAATTAGAACAGTGTTACCCAGAGAAGGGGAGCTATGAAAAACTGATAGTTGTTTTATGACAGTTATTCACAGGTATTGCCATTAGCTTTGGGGCCCCAAAAATTATAAACATGAAATGGAAATATATCCTGACATTCAACATTTTAGAGAGTTTCATTCTTATTTTTCTTTCTTTTTTCCATTTTTGTCTTTGATTTTACAAATAGAAATTGCTTCATTTGATAAAGTGAAAGTGAAAGTGAAGTCACTCAGTCATGTCCAACACTTTGCCACCAGCAGGAACCCTTAGAAGAAATGGAGTAGCCATCAAGGTCAACCTAGATAGCACATTCAAAAGCAGAGACATTACTTTGCCAAATAAGGTCTGTCTAGTCAAGGCTATGGTTTTTCCAGCGGACNGAAAGTGAAGTCACTCAGTCATGTCCAACACTTTGCCACCAGCAGGAACCCTTAGAAGAAATGGAGTAGCCATCAAGGTCAACCTAGATAGCACATTCAAAAGCAGAGACATTACTTTGCCAAATAAGGTCTGTCTAGTCAAGGCTATGGTTTTTCCAGCGGACATGTATGGATGTGAGAGTTGGACTGTGAAGAAAGCTGAGCACTGAAGAATTGATGCTTTTGAATTGTGGTGTTGGAGAAGACTCTTGACATCCCATGGACTGCAAGAAGATCCAACCAGTCCACTCTAAAGGTGATCCATTCTGGGTGTTCTTTGGAAGGAATGATGCTAAAGCTGAAACTCCAGTCCTTTGGCCACCTCATGCGAAGAGTTGACTCATTGGAAAAGACTCTGATGCTGGGAGGGATTGGGGGCAGGAGAAGGGGATGACAGAGGATGAGATGGCTGGATGGTATCACTGACTCGATGGACATGAGTTTGAGTGAACTCCAGGAGTTGGTGTTGGACAGGGAAGCCTGGTGTGCTGTGATTCATGGGGTCACAGAGTCCGACACAACTGAGCGACTGAATTGAACTGAACTGAACTGGACTGTAGCCTACAAGCTCTTCTGTCTATGGGATGCTCCAGGCAAGAATACTGGAGTGGGTTGCCATTTCCTTCTCCAGGGCATCTTCCTGACCCAGGGATCAAACCAGAGTCTCCCGCATTGGAAGCAGACACTTTAACCTCTGAGCCACCAGAGGAGCCTCATTTGATAAACGTTGTCACTAAAACTGAAAGTATCAGTAGAAAACCCCAGCAAACTGTTAATTGCTCAGATTTGCTACTGATTAACATATTTATCAAATAATGCAGCTGTTGAAAATTTGGACATCAGTTTTGAGATTTAAACATTTTTTAAATTTCCTTTAAGTCATAGTCATATTTTGTTTTTATAGAGCCAGCTGCATACTGTTTACTACCTAAGTTGAATACATTGGCCATTAAGTTTTGCATGTTTTACTGATTGAAATGAATATATTAGTAGTTAAATTTGCATCTACACTGATTGCCCTGAATATTGTGCAAATGTATATGTTGTTAAATTAAAAAAAATATATCTTAGTAATTACTTCTATTAAGTAAATTCAGAGCCGATAACTTAAAATTAACCCAGTCATGAAGATTTTACTTGTCATTTTTCTCTTAATCTGTTATTAACGTGAAATATTGCTCTGTTATTTTTAAATGGCATTATTCATCATTTTAAAACTTTTTTTTTTCTTTTTTTTGTGATTAATGCTTGATTGTTTGGGTTACAAAGATCAACACCTCATTGGCAGTAAATTTTCTTTTGTAGTTAATATTGTTAAATTGTAGCTATAAGGTCTAATACTTTAATTCTTTTGTATAATACAGTTTAAGTGAATTTTTATTAATTTAATTTATATGAAAATATGACTTGGAAGGATAGAAATTCTATTAATTTGGTCTCTAGCATGTGCCAAAGTACCAAAAATATATATTTTTTAATTCTCTTGGCAGTTGATATCTTTTCACAGATAAGATAAACTCAAAAATGTTTAAATAAAGCCCCTGAAATCTGTGCATCATGTAAGTAGTGGAGCTTGAACTACAATCTGGAACTATCCAGATTCAAATGCTCTAATTTCTACTCCATCATTCATTCCCTAGACTAAAAAACACTTTTTAAAGAGTCAAATCTCTGTTACTTACTAGGTTTGTGTGGTTGTACATATTTCTCATCTCTGTCCATTTCTGAAATTAAGATAACAGTTATCATTTCTCAGTCAGTTCTGTAAGGTGAATGAAATAGAACAAATGTGGCCTTTTTGAAAATCATAAAGCACTCTATTATTTTAAGATATCCTGAATATATTTACTAGTCAATTATGATTTATGTCATAACATAGAAACATATTTTTAGCGAGGAAATATGCATTATTTAACTTATATGCAAAGTACATCTTGAGAAATGCTGGGCTGGAAGAAGTACAAGCTGGAATCAAGATTGCCGGGAGAAATATCAGTAACCTCAGATATGCAGATGACACCACCCTTTTGGCAGAAAATGAAGAGGAACTAAAAAGCCTCTTGATGAAATTGAGAGTGAAAAAGTTGGCTTAAAGCTCAACATTCAGAAAATGAAGACCATGGCATCCAGTCCCATCACTTCATGGGAAATAGATGGGGATACAGTGGAAACAGTGTCAGACTTTATTTTTGGGGGCTCTAAAATCACTTCAGATGGTGATTGCAGCCATAAAATTAAAAGATACTTACCCCTTGGAAGAAAAGTTATGACCAACCTAGATAGCATATTCAAAAGCAGAAACATTACTTTGCCAACCTAGGTCCATTTAGTCAAGGCTATGGTTTTTCCAGTGGTCATGTATGGATGTGAGAGTTGGACNATAAAGCACTCTATTATTTTAAGATATCCTGAATATATTTACTAGTCAATTATGATTTATGTCATAACATAGAAACATATTTTTAGCGAGGAAATATGCATTATTTAACTTATATGCAAAGTACATCTTGAGAAATGCTGGGCTGGAAGAAGTACAAGCTGGAATCAAGATTGCCGGGAGAAATATCAGTAACCTCAGATATGCAGATGACACCACCCTTTTGGCAGAAAATGAAGAGGAACTAAAAAGCCTCTTGATGAAATTGAGAGTGAAAAAGTTGGCTTAAAGCTCAACATTCAGAAAATGAAGACCATGGCATCCAGTCCCATCACTTCATGGGAAATAGATGGGGATACAGTGGAAACAGTGTCAGACTTTATTTTTGGGGGCTCTAAAATCACTTCAGATGGTGATTGCAGCCATAAAATTAAAAGATACTTACCCCTTGGAAGAAAAGTTATGACCAACCTAGATAGCATATTCAAAAGCAGAAACATTACTTTGCCAACCTAGGTCCATTTAGTCAAGGCTATGGTTTTTCCAGTGGTCATGTATGGATGTGAGAGTTGGACTGTGAAGAAAGCTGAGCCTCAAAGAATTGATGCTTTTGAACTGTGATGTTCAAGACTCTTGAGAGTTCCTTGGACTGCACAGACATATAACCAGTCCATTCTAAAGGAGATCAGCCCTGGGATTTCTTTGGAAGGAATGATGCTAAAGCTGAAACTCCAATACTTTGGCCACCTCATGCGAAGAGTTGACTCATTGGGAAAGACTTGCTGGGAGGGATTGGGGACAGGAGTAAAAGGGGACGACAGAGAATAAGATGGCTGGATGGCATCATTGACTTGACGGACGTGAGTCTGAGTGAACTCCAGGAGACGGTGGTGGACAAGGAGGCCTGACGTGCTGCGATTCATGGGGTCGCAAAGAGCCGGACACGACTAAGTGACTGAACTGAACTGATGCATTAAGAATGAGAAGTAAAACTTACTATGTTTTCAGGGGTCAGTGAATTTAAGAAAATTAAGGGGAGCAATGATTTTCCTGCAGCATGATATTGCCATGTTTGCCATGATCCTTGGCATTACTACCTTCCTACACACTGTTTTCCTTTATTTGAAACTTCCTTTATACTCCAGTATTATTTTTCTTATGTCCCTTTACCCCTAGAAAGACTTCCAGTCAATTCTCAACCTGCTTCATACCCCTGCTTCAGAAGTACTGTGTGCATTTATATTCCTGACATTTATAAAACTTTATGTAAATTTTATTCTCTTTGTCTATAACTCTTGCCAGTATGAACATCTCTGGTACACAGTAAGTGTCAGGTGTACTGAGTTTGTGTAAGTGAGTTTGACTGTCTCCACCTATAATTGTTCAGTCACTAAGTAGCCTCCAACTCTTTGCAACTGTATGGTCTGTACAGTTGTCTCCAACTCTTTGCAACTATATGGACTTTCCCTATGGATGTAGCTCACAAGGCTCCGCTGTCCATGGGATTCTCCGGCCAAGAATACTGGAGTGGGTTGCCATTTCCTTCTCCAGGGGATCTTCCCAACCCAGGGATAGAACTCAGGTCTTCTGCATTGCAGGCAGATTCTTTACCATCTGAGCCACCATCACCCACTTTTTTTTTCTCTCTCTCTCTTCAGGTTTAACCAAAGGACAGACTTTGCTGTCCTTTACATATCATATAGTTTGCTCAAATTCATGGCCACTGAGTTGGTGGCACCATCCAACTATCTCATCCTCTGTCACCCCCTCTCCTCCTGCCCTCTCCTCCTACCCTTGGAAATGCCTATCCAAGCACAAGGTTCTTTTCCAATGAGTTGGCTCTTTGCATCAGGTGGCCAAAGTATTGGAGATTCAGCTTCAGCATCAGTCCTTGCAATGAATATTCAAAACTATAATTAAGTGGTGTCTATTCTTCTTGTTTTCATTCAGTGTTATATATTTTTTTGTGGCAAAAACACATAACATGAACTCTCTACTCTTAACAGATTTTTAGGTGCACAGCCCAGTATTAAGTATAAGCACAATGTCATACAGCAGAGCTCTAGAACCTTTTCGTTATGCATGACTGAATCTTTATACCCTGAGCAATCTTGTCAGGAAAATAATTTATGAGTTAGAAAATTCAGTATAATATTGGATGCAGTGCTGTGCTGTGCTTAGATGCTCAGTTGTGTTCAACTCTTTGCAACCCCATAAACTGTAGCCCGCCAGGCTCCTCTGGGATTTTTCAGGTAAGAATACTGGAGTAGTTTGACATTTCCTTCTCCAGGGAATCTTACTGACCCAGGGATCAAACCTGAGTTTCCTGTGTTTCGTGCATTGCAGGCAGGTTCTTTACCTGCTGAGCCATCCAGGAAACTGAAGTTGGATGAGTCAGATTTCTTTCTTTTTTTTTTGGTAAAAAACTTTGCTATATAATATTGCCTGATTTCACAACTGAGCATATGTCACAAATCAATATTTTAACATATATATATGTACTTATATTAATACTAGGTGAATATAGATATACACAAACATAAATCTATATATATTAGATACATATATTTATATGTGTGTGTGTGTTTTAATTTCCATAGCCAAGGTACATTATATGATCTGTTGAGAATTACAGAAATGCATTTTGAGGGTGAGAAAATAGAAAATTTTAAGTACTGCAAAGATACAGTTAAATCAATTCCTGTTTATTTTATAGTGACAAATAATTTAATTTTCCATTTACAAAGTAATTTTATTTATGTTCTATATTACATTTTAATTTATAGAATAGTTCTATTTTACAAAGTTAATGTCATGCCATGAATTTACCACTTAAAATTTCTTCTAAAATTTATATTAATTCAGATTAAAAAGTGAGGCAATGAGATTAGGAAATGAAAAGAAAAATCTATAAACATTCAACTGTTGTCAATAATGACTAAGGCATGATTAATAAATTGTACTACATTTAGAGCTCAATTATTAAAGCTGGCAACCTAATCAGGAAATCAAGCTGTACAACCTGTAGTGCAGCTTAAAACTCAACAATTGTAACTTCAAAGTGTTCAGCTGAACTAGTGAAATTGTTGGTTGAATTATCAAAAGTGCAGTGCAATTAGTTAAGTAAGAAAATCCCATGGTGCTATCATATGGACATGAATCAGCAAAGACCCCTTGTGATTGCTAAATAACTGATTACTTTCTCAGTAACTATAGTTCTTGAATAATTCTATAAATAAATATGGAAATGAAGTTTAATGAAATGAAATAGTGAATAAAAGACAATCTTAGTTAAATTTAGAAAATTGGTAAAACTTGAAAGTAGCTGGATAATTTTCTTTTACATATGCTATTGATCTACTAGACTTCCTAGTATTTGTTGCATATTATTCTTGTTCTTTAAAATATTTTATTTTTGTTAAATATCTTCCCTCTAGAAATTTGCTCAAAAGATAAAAGTCCTTTCATCCAGAAGAATTAATCCAAAGGAATACAGCATTTGAATCCCTCATTTCAATAGACTGATTAGCTATATCAGGTATAATTTACAGACCTCCCACAAAGTGTAAAGTTTTACAGACTTTCCTAGATGAATGACTAGCTATATGATTTATAATGGAGATTTGAAAAAGAATTCCTAAAGACTGAAAATCCTGTATATAGAAAATTTCACCTGTATGTGAGTTTGAAACATATAAATAACAGTATTTCTAAAATTGCAGTTAGGAAACATAGAGAAGTACATTTGTGGTTATGTGGAAATTCAAAAACTATATGGTATGTTTTCTTTCACTTCATAAATTTATGTTTTCAGGTTCTACACTTGAGGAAAAATTTCCACTTTCAATTGGATTATTTAAATATCAGGTAACTGTTTTTTTCAACTGACATAAAATTTTATAAATTTTGAAAAAAATTATAAAATCATGTTCATATGATCAAGTTACAGATAAGCACACACAGTTTTTAAGAACTCTAATGTTTTATAATAATTAATCATTTGTTATGTTAACCCTGCCAAAGAATAATTAATCATTTGAAGATATTGTCACAAGCTGCATTTTAAAAGTCCTTACAAAGCATGGAAATTTACAGTCAGAAGAATTTTTTAGGCCTTTTCTTTATATCTCTAGTCTGGGAAACAAAAATTCAAATGCCTCTGGTATCTGGGTGGATAATATAAAAGAGTGAAGTTTGAAGACATGGTAGGAACTGATGTGACTTCTGAAAAGTTATAGTAGATCTGCTCTAAAAGGGTAAGCAACCCTCATCCAGCTGAATGTTTCCACTCAATCCAATAGAACATGTGGTTTCCATGCTGCTGTTTTTTCTTAAGTGAAACCAGAAAAACATATTTATTTTAAACTCATGAATTAAGTATTGAATTGAAAGTCACTCAGTTGTCTCCAACTCTGCAACCTTATGGACTGTAGCCTACAAGGCTCCTCTGTCCATGCAATTCTCCAGGCAAGAATACTAGAGTGGGTTACCATTTCCTTCTCCAGGGGATCTTCCTGACCCAGGGACTGAACCCAGGTCTCCTGCATTGCAGGCAGATTCTTTACCATCTGAGCCACCATTGCCCACTTTTCTTTTTTAAGAAATAATACAGTGCAGTCCCAATACAGTACAACTGCTGTTTACAAATTTTCCTCTAAGTGGAACGTTATTATAAGTGTCATCTTCTATTGACATAGTGACAGGATGATGCATTGAATACTTCATGAAACAGTTCCCTTACCTAACATGAACTCTGACAGTTTTTCCTTATCACAACTAAGAATTCTAAAGTAGAAAAGTCAAAAGATGGTTCAACTCATTCTTTTATTTTTTAATGGGAAAACTGAGACCAGAAATGTCTTTCACCCAAAGTCATGGAGCTGTTTAATAAGAAAGTGAATTCACTCAGTTGTGTCTGACTCTTTGTGACCCAATGGACTGTAGCCCACCAGGCTCCTCCATCCATGGGATTTTCTAGACAAGAGTACTGGAGTTGGTTGCCATTTCCTTCTCCAGGGGATCTTCTGACCCGGGGATCGAACTCTGGCCTCCCGCATTGCAGGCAAATGCTTTACTGTCTGAGCCACCAGGGAATCCCTTACTTTTAATAAGAGGTTCATGGGGAAAAAGGCAATGAAACCTATCATGTGAGAAAACTCATGGGGGATGCCTTCATAGGTGTTATAATATTTCCTTTTAAAACAATTTTGTGATGTCGATACTCTTAGCCACAGTTTGGAATTGAATACATAGCTTCAGTTCTGTTGCCCATTATTACACAGCTACTAAGTAGCAGACTAATGATCCAAACCTTTTGATTCCTAGCCTAGGTCTTGCTATATTTTCCATTAAATCATTTCATTAAAAATAAGTAGGTTTCTATCATATAAGAAATAAAAAAAAAACTCTTTGGAAAAAAACTTCAGATTAGGGCTCTTCATATTTTGTCCTCTTCACTAGTCATATTGATTAGTATTTATAGTAAATGCAGCTGATATGATGTTGTAAATTATGATGGCCTTTTGGTTATTTCAGTCATCATCTCATAGAAGGCTGTAGTACTGATCTGTGGTTAAACCTGAAGAGATAATACACCTATTTCCTGCTGGGCGCAAAAGAGATAGATAGACATTTAAACCTAGTTTCTCCAAAACAGGCCTCAGCGTGCATTGCTGCCAAATTCATCTTAGTCACTACAGGGTATCGTAGCTGGGATGCACACAAGAGAGTCTCAGCTGACAATAGACACCAATGAGAATGTGCCCACCAGTGCAGCTCCAGCCATTCTCCCTGCATTTGGGAATTACTGCCCAATATGACAGAAGCTAAATATAATTAACAAACCTTGAGGGTTGACATATATTTTTAGCAATGGTGCCAGTCATCCAAATTAAACAGATAGTAGGTGAAACCAAAATACATATAAAAGAATCAACTTGAAAATGTATTTATTAAACTTGGATTTATCATGTACTTGGAATAGGGGTTAAAAATAGAATTTGTATGCCAGCGGTATCCAATGGTTTAAAAGTTAATTTTAACACATTTGAACAAATACACTTATGACAACTTATCTAAATTTGGCCACCCTACTTACTTTATCAAACTTCATTATTTGTTTCCTTCCCTAGATGTAACAATTTGCAGCACTTTATTTAACACATGTAAGTAGTCTCCCTTTTCATATTAGAATCCAGATGAGATGAAGGCAGAGGCCTTGTGAAGCTTGGCACAAAGTTTAATAAAAAATAATGAATGAATAATGCAAAATGAAACATGGAAGTTGCTAAGGAATAAAGAAATATTAAATAATCACTCTTAATCTGAAAGAGTTCAAATAGTGATAGACATATCAAAACTAATAAGAAATTAAAGTTGTCCACTAAGAAAAGCAAAGGAATATTTTAGAATTTTTGAATAGTTGAAAGGAAAAAAAAAAAAAACTACAGGAACAAGTCAGGAAAGGGAAATGGGAAAACAAGCAAACTTGTATGAAATTAGTTCTTTTAAACTTTAAGTGGCAAGGAGTGATGGGAAAGAAGAGAGTGAAAATACTCTCCATTGATCCAGAGTAACTGGGAAGTCAGGCATGGTAATGGTAAATTAGCATATCTAAAAAGAAGCTTCCATACAAGAATAAATCATCATCATGAGTCTGTTTCTATCACCATATGGTATTTCTCTCTCTCTGGCTTACCTCACTTAGTATGATAATCTCCAAGTCCATCTATATTCCGAAATAGCATCATTTCATTCTTTCTTATGATTGAATAATATTCCATTGCTTAAGTATCCTACATCTTATTTATCAATTCATCTATCAGTGGAAAGCAAGACGTTTGTTTCCCCTAGTTACTAAGGAGCCTGGTATAAATTCTTTAAAAATTCACATTCATTGCCTCCTTATAAAGCCATTTCTAAATGAAAAGCAACAAGTTTTCCCATTAACTAGTGTCTTCTTGATTCACGAATTACGTGCAAGATTTCTATATAGAGAAAATAAATATGTATTTAACCTAGATTTGTAAACAATGGAGAAGGAAATAGCAACCCACTCCAGTGTTCTTGCCTGGAGAATCCCAGGGATGGGGGAGCCTGGCGGGCTACCATCTATGGAGTCACACAGAGTTGGACACGACTGATGAGACTTAGCAGCACAGATATGTAATCACTGTTGACTATAGTGGCCATGGAAATGTACTACTCAGACCTCTAACTGCAGGAGCTGTGATAGCAACCACTGCAATCTGAAATTCATCATAATGTTTGCACCAGGCAGTGCTCATTGACTGTTTTCAGCCCATGTCTGGAGTTTGCTCAAACTCATGTCCATTGAGTCAGTGATGCCATCCAACCATCTCATCCTCTGCTGTCCCCTTCTCCTCCATCAGTTCTTCGCATCAAGTGGCCAAAGTTTTGGAGTTTCAGCTTTACCATCAGTCCTTCCAATGAATATTCAGGACTGATTTCCTTTAGGTTGGACTGATTTGATCTCCTTGCAGTCCAAGGGTCTCAAGAGTCTTCTCAAACACTACAGCTCAAAAGCACCAATTCTTCGGCACTCAGATTTCATTATAGTCCAACTCTCACATCCATACATGACTACTGGAAAAATCATAGCTTTGACTAGATGGACATTTGTCAGCAAAGTAGTGTCTCTGCTTTTTAATATTCTGTCTAGATTGATCATTGGAGAAGGCAATGGCACCCCACTCCAGCACTCTTGCCTGGAAAATCCCATGGACGGAGGAGCCTGGTAGGCTGCAGTCCATGGAGTCGCTGAATGTCGGACACGACTGAACGACTTCACTTTCACTTTTTACTTTCATGCATTGGAAAAGGAACTGGCAACCCACTCCAGAGTTGTTGCCTGGAGAATTCCAGGGACGGGGGAACCTGGTAGGCTACTGTCTATGGGGTTGGACAGAGTCGGACACGACTGAAGTGACTTAGCAGGTTGGTCATAGCTTTTCTTCCAAGGAGCAATATTCACTCACAGTAAATATCCAATAAATATTAATTGCTTTTAAGTTGTTATCAATCTACCCAACTCAAAAAATATCGTTTCCCTACTAGGCAACTGATATTTTAAAAATATATAAAATCTCATGAAATGATGAAGAAAGCAACAGAGAAATAGAGGGTGCATGCATTCCTGGAAGACTGAGAACTCCATACAGTGATGTTAAAACTTGGCATTTTGCAAATTTTATATCTAGATATTGATATTCATATCTTTATTTCAATTGTGTGACAAATAAAATCTTTAAAAATATTAGTAAAGCAGTAACATTTTTAGTTTTCTTTACAAATATATTAAGCTTTTCAGCAACCAAGGGAAAACAAACAAACAAACTGAGAGCTACTCCTTATTGTAAAATACCTTGTGAGCCATGAGAAAAGCAATGTTTGCAGTTTGACTGTGAGCAGTTGATGTCCACAAAAAATGTGTGAACATTCAAGTCTTCTCATTGACATTGTGTTCTATATTCAGGTCCAGGAAGTCTTTTCTCTTGTCTGTCTACCTTTACCCCAGACTCCTAAATTTATTTTTCCTGATACCCTGAAATTACTTTCATTTTATCATTGCCTATTAATTATATTGCCAGTGATTCCTTAGAGAAGCTTCACATTTCATCTGCTCAATTTGAAGTACAAAAACTCGAATGATAGCCGTACTTCTTAATTAGTCAGGGAAAGTGAGAAGAGGCCACGGGCTACCTAGGGAGGCATGCTGGCAGATGGGGGAGGTTGAGGCAGTGCTGCAGCAGGAAAGCTCCTACCAAGCCCATCCCTGGGTTCTCAGTCAGAATCAGGTGGACCAGGAAGTATGAAATGGAAAGATGCTTTCCAACGTTTATGATCTGTTTTCTGACAAACAGCCATTTCTGAAGTCATTTCAAGTAATAAAAACAGAACCGATGTATTTTCTCAATCAGAGGAAAAAACAATGAATACCATTAGCAGTACATAGTCTGTGCTCAATTATTTGATACCTATAACTTTCAGGGTAAGAATGCTATTCCTTCATTGCAAAAATCAAATGGTTACATGTATATGGTCTCTACAAGAACCCCAAACTGCTCTATTTGATTATCTCCAAGCCCCTAATCTAGTCAAACCCATGTGCTCAGTCATGTCTGACTCTTTGTGACCCCATGGACTGTAGCCTGTCAGGCACCTCTGTCCATGGGGATTTTCCAGGCAAGAATATTGGAGTGGGTTCCATGCCCTTCTCCAGGGTAACTTCCCAACCCAGGGATAGAACCCAGGTCTCCTGCATTGTAGGCAGATTCTTTACTGTCTGAGCCACCTGAGAAGCCCATGAATACTGGAGTGTGTAGCCTATCCCTTCTCCAGGTGATCTTCCTAAGCCAGGAATCACACTAGGGTCTCCGTACTTCGTATAAAATCCATATAGACTTGTGCTTTGCCAGCCCACTCAGAAGTCTCTACAGATCTTCTAAGCCTCTCACTCACTCTCCCTTCTCACATAAAGAGGTACAAAATGCTACTGTTTTCATAGCTCTCTACGTTTTGGCTCTTCACAAGCTTCAGTAAAACAGCTGTGTGAGGCTTTCTCATGAGGTCATAGGTCACAGTGACAGCTGTGCAGACTGAGCTGTGCATTCTGAAAAACTACTGATCTCATCAGGAGACTTGTGATGTATATATAATAACCATCATAGATCCTGGCACATATTTGACATTCAGTGTATTTTAAGTGAACAAATTAACAACTTTGATTGGTCTCCCTTCTGCTCTCATTCTACTCTGTGTAATCAATGTCACTGCTCAAATACTTTCTAAAGCACAAGTCCAATTATGTTTCTTCCCTGCTTAACACCATTCATAAGTTTCCCCATCATCTACTGACCTGTTTCTCAAGTAATATTATGGCTTAAAATAACCTTCAGGCTTGGTTAAATTTCAGAATCCTGAGTTTTAACCAGATCTGCTAAATGAGAATCTTTGAAATGTGAATTCCAAGATTTTCATTTTTAGTAATCTCTTTAAGGTTATGTTTTCATGCTGAATTATGAAAACTACTGACCCACAGGATAATTTTAAGCTGACGGACATGTTATGTGAGTGACATCATTGTTTAGCCCTTAAATTTCTAGTTCCAGATCCCGCATTGCTGACCTGCTGTACTGATTTTATACCAACAGCACTGTATCACTTTTGTTTTTTACTTCAGTTTTATTTATTTATTTACAATATTGCATTGGTTTTGCCATACAGTGACATGAATCTGCCATGGGTGTACATGTGTTCCACATGCTGAATCCCCCTCCCACCTCCCTCCCCATCCCGTCCCTTTGGGTCATCCCAGTGCACCAACCCCAAGCACCCTGAATCATGCATCAAACCTAGACTGGTGATTCGTTTCACATATGATAATTTACATGTTTCAGTGCCATTCTCCCATATCATCCTACCCTCTCCCTCTCCCACAGAGGCCAAAAGACTGTTCTATACATCTGTGACTCTTTTGCTGTTTCGCATACAGGGTTATCATTACCATCTTTCTAAATTCCATATATATGTGTTAGTATATTGTATTGGTGTTTTTCTTTCTGGCTTCCTTCACTCTGTATAATAGGCTCCAGTTTCATCCACCTCATTAGAACTGATTCAAATGCATTCTTTTTAATGGCTGAGTAAGACTCCATTGTGTATATGTACCACAGCTTTCTTATCCATTCGTCTGCTGATGGACGTCTAGGTTGCTTCCATGTCCTGGCTATTATAAACGGTGCTGCGATGAACACTGGGGTACACGTGTCTCTTTCAATTCTGGTTTCCTCGGTGTGTATGCCCAGTAGCGGGATTATACCAGCAAATGATGCTCTCTTCCTGTTTTTGAATTTGTTTCTTCTTTTGCCCAGGCATTCTTCTTCCCTTTAATACTCTTAAAAACTCAAATTTCATATTTTGTAATCCATCTCAGGTATAATCTCTTTCGAAAAGCTCATCTTGTGTCCTATAAACTGTGATAGACTTGATCACTCCCTCTAATGACTTTCCTGCATATTATTATAGCTGCCTGGGGTTCCCACAGGGTATTATGATTTATGTTTCCTCTCCTAGACTTAGAATGTCTTAAGTCCAGGGCCTATGTTGTATTCTTCTCTTTAAATAAATCCCTAATACACCTAGGACGTTAATACATTTTCCATGGACATTTGGTGGATGATTACAGGCAAACACAGCATGCTTGGTTATGCATGCAGTGTTTTTCGTTTCTTTTTTACCTGTCAAAATTATCTCTGAAACACAAATCTGTTCATGGAGATCTCTCCTTCTAAAATGCTTCCTAAATGACATCTTCTCATTAAGAAAAGTAAAATCGATATTGAAGAAGATACTAATTTTTACTCCCTGATACTCTGATGTTAGAGATTAAATTAGAAATTCAACCTTTAAAATTGACAAGAAAATCAGGATGTGCTAATTGTGTGATTTCTGTTAAGAAGAAAGCTGCTTAAGCTGGTTCTAAACTGGGATTTAATTTTTAATATGTATTAAAAATTAAGGTTAGTGAGGGAAAGTCATGTATTTGTTTATTCATCTATCCTCTTAAACTGTAATACAAAATACTTCCAACTTCTCTTTACAGAGAAAATATGCCAAATGTCTCAGCACTTTAAGTACCAGATTAGCACCTGCTTTAAGAACTTAGGAGGCACTAATTGACCTGAAAACAGCCCAACATGAGCAGCAGGCATGGAGTTAGCTTGCTTCAAAATCAAAGTCTTGCTGCCAATGTTTGCCTAATGTAAATATAAGAAATGCAAATTGAATGGTACCATCATTTGCGTACTAAAGTCATCTCTCATTGAGCCAGATTCTCCCTTGGAGCATCTTATTCCTTGGAACCTAGATAAGCATCCAGTGAGATGGATTAACACTCTGAAGTCACTAGGGTATCATCAAGGCTTTTTTGTTGATGATACTGTGTCCTTGGCACTGGGAAAAATCTGGCTCATCTTGTTAGTAGCAGGAAAAATGTAATTTAAGTGAGTTGCCAGGATAATTAGAGCAGGTGAGCAGTAGACAGAAATAATGCCCTGAAGAGATGAAAGAAAATACTTAGATTCTTTTTCATTTTATTTCAGTGCTACTAAATGCTACTGGTATCTGTTTGTTTATGTGTCTCTGTCAGTCCTGGGTAGCAAATTAAGCGTTTAGGGAGACATTAACTCTTCCAAGCCACTTGGAGACTATTTAGTACATTTCTGCGCAGTGCTAATTGACAAAGTTCTAAATGAAAACATTACAAAAATGTGATATTTATCTATACTGACTTAAGAATGTTTGAAATTCACAGGAGAATGATTCATTGTCATCATTTTTAGAAAGAAACACATTTCCAAATTCTTTTCAATATTTAATTACATGAGAACAGTGATTCAGTAGCTTCTTATATTTAGGGAATTTAGACTAAGTATATGTTAAAGGTTTTTAGGCTAAAGAGTTTACTTTCCAAAACTTTAATAGCTCCAAAACCCATATGAATAAATTCCAAAAGGTATTTGGTTGATTTTTCCGAGGGAATTGGACTACAATATATTTGATTGGTATTATTTCCAATAATTCTTCCATGTAAAATGAACCAAATGCTCCACAAAGTCTAGTCTATCAACTCCTCCCTGAATACATTTTATGCATTTGTTTTCCTATATATTTTTGTGTGTATTGCCCTTAACTGGAAAGATCATTTCTTCTTTCCTAATGAACAGTGAACTAGACCAAAACAAGTCATTTTAACAATGATGCAAGAGAAAAATATTTAAGACAGTGAAACTATTTTGTAGATACAGTAATGGTGAACAAATAATGCTATGTATTTGTCAAAACCCATAGAATATTACCAGAAAAAAATATAAACCTTACCAAATGCAAATTAAACTAGCAGGCTGATGGGTCCACTTGAAGAAGGCAACAAACTAATTTAATTCTATTATAATTGCATAAAACAACACTGAAGGAGTCAAGGAAAAGATACTGATCTAAATAAGTCTGGTAATGAGTGGAGTTTGTAAAATTAAGGGCCCAATGAAGTTTACTCTGGCCACCTGATGCAAAGAACTGTCTCACTGGAAAAGACCCTGATGCTGGGAAAGATTGAAGGCAGGAGGAGAAGGGGATGACAGAGGATGAGATGATTGGATGGCATCACCAACTCAACGGATATGAGTTTGAGCAAGCTCTGGGAGTTGGTAATAGACAGAGAGTCCTGGCATGCTGCAGTCCATGGGGTCACAAAGAGTCAGACACAACTGAGTGATTCAACTGAAATGGACCACTGTACTCTAGTTTAGAGTTGTTTCCTTTGCTGCTGCTACTGGTGCTAAGTCACTTCAGTCGTGTCCAACTCTGTGCGACCCCATAGATGGCAGCCCACCAGGCTCTGCCATCCTTGGGATTCTCCAGGCAAGAACACTGGAGTGGGTTGCCATTTCCTTCTCCAATGCATGAAAGTGAAAAGTGAAAGTGAAGTCACTGAGTCGTGTCCAACTCTCAGTGACCCCATGGACTGCAGCGCACCAGGATCCTCCATCCACAGAATTTTCCAGGCAAGAGTATTGGAGTGGGATGCCATTGCCTTCTCCCAAGGGTTAACAATGCTCATATCGCCAACTCATGCTTGTTAGAATTAAACTGCTAAGTAAATGGATGGTGTCTATACATACGTGTGTGTGTGTGTGTGTGTATAGATTTGTATATACTAATGTATTTCGTTACTGTCAGATAAAAAGACAGAGGCAAAGACTTTCCAGTCACAATGAGTACACCTAGTGCCCAGATATTCCTTCTAATATTATGCTCCTATAAAAGGAACTAAGACTCCTTGGAGAAATGGCTGATTCTAGGACAGAATCAAGCAATATATAAGATGGTATACAATATCTTGTATTCTACAATTAGAGGAGTGCACAAAGCAATACAAAAATAGTGATAAATAAAAGAGAAATTGGAACCAACTGAGAGAACCTTCAGTAGCCAAAGCTGAAACAACTTGTTTAATAAAGAAGTGTTGTTATAATCAAAAGAATAAAATGAATAAGCATGATTCCATATAGATATAAATCAATGACTGAAAAAGACTAATGTGGAGAATAAAGATAAATCTACCACCAGCAAAATATTGTTTTTAATTATATAGATTTTTTTTTAACTTTCAAGAAGGAGGTATGTAACACCCCAGTTATTAGTTCTGAGCTGTACATAGTGAAATCATAAGAATTCAGAAGAATAAGAAGAATTCAGAAAAATCAGAAGACATTACTATGAACAATTACCCATCAACAAATTAAGTAAAAGAGGAAAAGTGGATAAACTTCTAGAAAAATAGCTACATAGACAGAATAATAAAAAATCTAAAGAAACCAGTAATGAGTAAGGAATTTAATCTGTAGCAAAAACCTACCAACAATAAGCCCGCAACTTGATGTCTTTACTGATGAATTTTACTGAGTACTTAAAGAACACCAATGCCTCTCAAAGTCTCCCCAAAAAATTGAAGAGGAAAGTAACCACACCAGCTAAAAAAGAAAAGAAGTAAACAGTAGAATGAAAAAGCAATCTACGGAATGGGAGAACTTCAAAATTGTATATCAGATAAGATGTTTTTATCTAAAATATATAAGCAACACCTACAACTTAATATCAAAAAACTAGGAATCCAATTAAAATTGAGATAAGGACCTGAATAGACATGTCTCCAAAGGAGACATGCAAATTGCCAACAGATACATGAAAAACTGTTCAACATCACCTAGTATCAGGAAAATGAAAAGCAAAACCATAGTGAGTCATTACCTCACATGTGTTATGATGGCTATTATCAAGAAAAGAAAGAAAGGGAAAGAAAAAAAATTGTAAGTACTCCTTCCCGAGGATGTTAAGAAATCGTAACCCTTGTACATTGTTGCAGAGAATGTAACATGGTGTAGCCACTGTGGGAAACAGTATGGAACTTCTTCAAAAACTTAAAAATAGAACTACTGTAAGATATAGCAACCCCACTTCGGAGTATACATTTAAAAGAATTGAAAGCCAAATCTCAAAGGGTTAGCTGCGTTCTCATGTGCATTGCAGTATTACAACAGCCATCAGTAGAAACAATCTATTCATTGATGGATAAATGGATAAAGAAAATGTGACATATAATTAAATGAAATATTGTTCAGTCTTAAAAAAAGAAAAAAAATCTTGTCATAAGGGACAGCAGAAGGAACCTGAAGGATATTATGCTAAGTGAACTTAGCCAGTTACAAAGGATAAACACCACAGGATCTTACTTATGCTAGGTATCTAAAATAGTCAGACTTATATATGGGATAGAATAGAATGTTGGTTACCAGGGCCTGGGAGAGAGAGAAATGGGGATTTGTTGTTCAACATTACAAAGTTTCTATTATTCAGTATAAATAATTTCTAGAGACCTACTGCACAACACGGTGCCAATAGTTAATACTGTACTGAAGACTCAAAATTTTGTATTGAGAGCTTGCATCTAAAGTTGTCTTCACATACAAACAAATGCACACACAAATAAATAGGAAAAAGGAAAGTTTTGGAGGTGACAGATATAGCTATTATCTTGATTGTGCTGATAGTTTCATAGGTAAGAGGATATGTACAAATCCATGAAATTGTATACATTAAATATGTCCCATTTTGTGTAATAACTGTATTTCAATTAGTCTATTTTAAAAATGAGTAACCTACCATTACCATGTGCTTAGTAACCTACAACTAAGCACATTTATAAAACAAAGAAACCTCTAATACATTTCTGAAAACAAAAAGGGCATATCTACAAAAAGAAAATGTTTATATTCACAAATGACTTCAACATCATCTATGACAAGTGGAGGAATATTCTGAAGTAAAATCTTATATCCAGTGGAAGTTTTATTTAATTGTAAGGGGAAACTATTCTGAGAAATATAAGGTCTCAGAATGCTTAATTTATTTGAAAAAAATTTTATAGCAGGTATTCATAGAATTTATCATCTAAACTAAACTTCCTAGCATTAATTTTAATTATAAATAATAATTAATGTTTATAACTTACTGTTCCAAAGGAAAACTAGTTCTGTTCCATTCAAACTCTAGGAAAAAATTGGCCCATTTCTGAGATACACACTCTTTCAAGAAGAGAAAAATTGAGATGAAAGTCTATGAGCAGAAATATGATATGTAAAGAAATTAGTATAATGTTATTTCCTATAACAGAGTGCCAACAGAGTGCCAAAACATTACACTGTATTCCAGAACTGAAATTCCAGATGGTAATAATGCAGTAGTAACGATGGTAGACAGATGATGGGGAAACAAGAGTGAGGTGAATATGTTTTCAACCGGTGATTTCATTTAACTACATCTCATTGCATAAATTATATAACTGTAAGACATACATAAACAAAAGAATTACTTCCAATAATTTAGAGGAAACACAAGAAAAATTAGAACAGAGCACATGGTTTTCACAGCAACTGAATAGTCAACCCACCCAATGAAAGGCAGAAAAGGAAAAATATAGGTAAAAGTAATGTATATAGAAGCAAATATGAGGGCAAAATATGGTATATCACAATCACTGTAATAAATTGATGAAATATACTATAAAATCAGGAAAGAAATCTCTCTCTCTCTCCCACACACACACACACACACATATATACACACACACACAGATCCATCTCAGATCCATCAATTTGCCCCAAGAAATAGTAAAGCAAATATCTACATAGAAATGGGGAACAACTAAGAAACTGAAAAAAGTCATGCAGGGAAATATAAACCAAAACACTGGGAAGCAGTTTTAATATCAAGCAATATAGAATATTATAATGACACAAAAAAGAAACAAAACATGTTATATACAATAAAAGAAAATGGTTAACTACCATGACTACTCATATTTAACACACACCTACACATATGCACACATATCACACATCTCAAAATATATGAAGTAACAATTTTCAGAGCTATAAGAGAAATAGTAATAGAAATAGATAAATAGTAATTGAGAATTTTAACAAAACCTCAGGAAATATCAGGCAGAAATACACAAAAAATATTGAAAAATATAATAGTAGAATTAACAAAAGTCCTAGAAGTATATTCAAGGACTTACATCCAAGAGAAGAAACTTGGATGTTTCTTTTGAGCACACTTGGAATATTCTCAATAAAACTAACACATGCTAAGCCACAAAGAATGTTTTAATGTTTCAAATAAATTAAACCTCTGCTTTTTAAGTTTTCTGAACGTAAAGCAATAAAATTAACTCAGAAAGAAAAAAGATGTTAGCTAGATTGATGTATGCAGATACATATTTGCACAAATTCATAGTTTTAATATCATCTGTGGCCTTCAATTTAAAAACTACATCACAAAAGCCATCCTCAATGAAATCAGTTATTTTAACAAATGATTTCATTACCTTACAGCACACAATTTCCTGAGTATACATTTTAACCAATCCTCTCTTATTGGATATTAGATAGTTTGCCACATGCTTACATACAAAGCCTTTTAAACATTTTTTAGTGTTTTGTGTGTGTATGTGTGTGATAATAAGCTTTGAAGGAACTGCCCAGTAATTAGATATGAAGTGTTATTCTTGTATCCATAAGACTTCTGTAACAAAAATAGCTCATACCAATTTATGATTGCTTTATCATTCCCTCTTATCAATGTCAAAGTGATTTTTTATTACCAGAACAACAGATATTATTCATTGTTTAATCTGAATTTCCAGGCTTCAAATAATTAACAAGCAACATATGTATCTTCACTTTAGTGATGCTACCTGAGGCGGTTTTTTTCTCAAAAGATAAAGGGGGCCATTTCTTGGTTTGCTTTCTTAATGTTACTGGATTCTTAACTATGAATATACCTCAGTGCCCTTTTCCCCATCTCCTCTCCATCATCCTGTGCATGCTATACTATGCTTATGCAGGCAGGTGTGCACAGTTGCTCAGTCCTATCCAACTCTTTGCAACCCCATGGACTGCTGGGCTCCTCTGTCCATGAGATTCTCCAGGCAAGAGTAATGGAGTGGGTAGCCATTTCCTCCTCTAGGGGATCTTTCCGACCCAGGGATCAAACTCAAACTCTTGCATCTCCATTCTTCACCACTACACCATGTAGGAAGCCCCTAATTATATACTCATAACACTATATACTATACTCATAACCCTATATACTATACATAAGCCCCCTATATACTCATAACTCCCAAATGCACTCCTTCTAAACCTCTCCTATGAATTCCAAAGCCATAGTCCAAATTTGCTTGTTTCTTCTACTGCGACCCCGTGGACTGTAACCTACCAGGCTCCTCTGTCCGTGGGATTCTCCAGGCAAGAGAACTGGAGTGGGTTGCCATTTCCTTCTTCAGGAGATCTTCCCAACCCAGGGATCAAATCTGGGTCTCCCTCATTGCAGGCAGGCGCTTTACTGTCTGAGCCACCAGGGAAGCTCTTGATGACTGTAAGCTACATCAAATTTATTATTTCCAAACTGAAGTTCTGGTCTTTACCATAAACTTGCTTCTCGCCAGTTTTTCCTTAGTAAAAGGCAATAACATCCACTCAAATACCAACTTAGAAACAACAGCATGCTTCATTCCACTATCTGGCCCTCACCCCTCAATTCAATGTCAATTCCATCCTTTCTGACTCTACACTGTGTTCTGATTCATTTTACTTCTCTCCATCTCTCCGGGCAACACTCTCGGCCAAGCCAAAATCAATTCCTGGACCATTGCCAAAGCCTCTTAACTGCTTTCTTCAGTGACTATCTCATACATTCTTTACTGGAGAGTGATTTTTGAAAAACGTGATTTAAATCATGCTAGTCAACTTCTTAAAATCTTGTAATAGATTTCCATTCGATTTTGAATACAATCCAAATTCCTTGACATGACCTAGCGACCCAGCCCCAACGTTTTTCTGAACTTTTATTTCTGGAGGTTTCCCGTTTCTCAGTGGGCTCCAGCGAAACACTCTCTGTTACTTCCTAGAACATGTCAGTCCATATCCAGCTCTAAGTCTTGCGTGGCTATTCATTCTCTTTACCTGGAATATCCTTCTAGGTTTTGATTTGCTTTCTTTTTACCTTTCAGACAAACCTAAATAACCCAGTGATGTTGTATCTCTCCTTTACTTTCTAGATTCTTTGGTAGCATTTGTTTTCTTATCATTTAATATAATTCACTATTGTTCTTTCTAGTTTTAGGTTTGTTTTGCTAACGTTGTCTTTTAATTTGCACAATTTTTGCTTCTTCTTTTACTACAACATAGGGCAAGAAGAGTAGAGTTTGTATTTACCTTATTCCTGACTGTGAACAATTGTTTATTGTTTACTACAGTATATGGCAGAGAGTGAGTGATTAAATTATTAAATACTTGACTATATGAAAGACATTTCTGTGGACATTAAACAACAATGTGTATTTTAAACATACTTATAATTTTATTATAAAAATTCTTATAAGTAGAATGGCAAGAATAAAAATATGTTTTATTTTGTTTTTATCCAATTTTCCTTGAGTATTGTCTATATTTATTTTCTTTTAGTTTTACTGAGATTTAATTGACAAATAAAGTAGTAAGATATTTAAAGTGTACTTCATAATGATTTTATATATGTATACATTGTGAAAAGATCCCCCCATTAGTTAATTAGCACACCTATCATCTTAACTTTTTGTTTATTTATTTTTGTTTTAGTGAGAGTTCTCGGTTATAAATTTGAAATATACAACAAGGTGTTATCAACTATAATCACCATGTTCTTAGACCTTATTTCTCTTATAAATGAAAGATTGTGCCCTTTCTATTTTGCATTTTCTCTGTTCATTTTTTAAAAGCTAACAGTTTCATTCATTTTTTAATACAAAGCTTAAATATTTTTATTATTATTTCTAAAACTTCCATTGGAATATTTAACAATTTTAACTTCTCAAGTGTTTTAGAAAACAATATAAAAATTTCATCTGTATCACTTTTTTCAAATATTTTATTGCTTAAAAATGTTTTATTTCCTCATTATGAATCCTGCTTATTTCTACTAAACATATTTTAGCTACTTTATACTGTTTCTATTACATGTTTCATTTTTACTTCCAAATTAATAATTTAATAACTCCTTTAGCATTAACATAGCATCTTCAGAGATGTTCAGAGATGTTCAAAATTATGCTATGAATTCCAAAATCTTCAATTTATTTCTTTAGATTGTAATCATCTTTAGAATGTAAATAGCAATATCAACTGCAAATTATAATATCTCCTTTTTCAGTAGTAGTTTGTCTTCTAAATTTTACATTTCTGGAAATATCTCAAAAAGTCTTGCAAGTGGTTTGAATTTGGAAATACCATTTTATGAACATTTTCTCTCTAAGCCACATAAATGGCACTCCATTATTTTTTCTACTTGAATATTTTAGAGTTGATTTAATGGAGTAAATTATTTCCATAATATACTGGTATTAGTACTACAGGGTTTTTCTTCTTATCATTAAAATTCAAAATTTGCATCAAATGTGCTTAGTAATGTTGTTAATTTATTTTTGATAATACTTGATAAGCCTTTGCCATTGTGATTAGTCAACAATCTTTACCTCAAGAGTATTTGGCTTCCTTTTCGTTATATCTTTGATCATTGTTCATTTCTCAGATCCCCGCCTTTCTAATTTTGCAATACTTTTACATGTATTCTTATATTACTTTTTATTACTCATTATTTTATCATCTCATTTCTTAAAGTCTATAACTTCTGGACAATATTTCTATCTTCCCTTTACTGAGTCTAATTATGAAACATCTATATTATTGGCTCAATTCTGCTTTTCAATTTGGTATTGCTATTTTTATATCTATACACTCTCTCCTGAGTTCATACAGTATATTATTTACAGCAGTAATTTTATATAAAATATTTTAATCTTCAATTTTAATCTAAATATGTTATGCGTTGATATAACTGTTTATGTGAAAAGATGTTGTGTGATACCTGACAATTAATTTTTCAAAAACTTTTGTATTATTGCATGTATCTGATGCTTTTCCTATATTCATTCCCATAGAATAAAGTTTATTTTTGCTGTATATCAAGATTTAACTTGATCTAAATCCTTAATGTTAGGGTTCATTATTCATAATGCCTTAGGTCACACAGAGGCTATTACATTTTGATTGAAATATGTGTGTACACACACACACACACACACACACACATTTATATCTTTGTTTCCCAATCCCAAAATTTTAGAAGCCTTTATGAAACTGAGATACAGGGCTATAGTCAGTGGCCATAGAAATAGGTCCTGAGGCCTGAAGAGTTTGTCTCACTTAATGCAGACCATATAGATCGTCCTGGAGAAAGAAATGGCAATCCACTCCAGCACTCTTGCCTGGAAAATTCCATGGACAGAGGAGCCTGATAGGCTACAGTCCATGGGGTCGCAAAGAGTCGGACAGGACTGAACGACTTCACTTTCACTTTCACTTTCACATAGATCACTTAGATTTTTGCTTCCCCGTTGGATTACATAATATGTTATTGCCCCCATAGAATTTTCAAGAAACTTAACTAGAAGGATAAATTTTTGTCCTTTGAAGTTCTAATGAAATTTTAGTAGGATATAATTTTGAAAATGTAATTGATCAGAATTTTCATTCCCCCCATCACCCAGGCCCTATCATCAATAGACTAGATAATTTAAGAAGTCTCAAAGATAAATGAGAAAATAAATCAATATTTAGAAGTGGTTAGAGCTTTTATGAAGTCACTCTACTTCCTGGTCCTCAATGTCATATTTAACACTTAACCCACGTGATAGGTACCAACAATTTGAGAAGCCAAGGACACGGACACATCAAACTGTACACCTTTCCCCTCTGGACAACTGAGAAAGAATTCAGTCAGTATCACTATCGCTGAGCTGAATAACTGAATGTCCCAGTGATACTGAAGAGGAGGAAAATTGCTCTGAGGAGAGGAACAATTTGTTCTATAGTAGTCACAAAGTTGTAATGAGGGGACTCTGTAGCAGAAAGTGGCCTAGATCTAAGATGGCAATATAATTTGCCAACCAAACTAAGGTACTTTAGGATAAATCAGAAGTACTGTTAGTAACTGGGTTTCTCTGTTGGCTCAGTGATAAAGAATATTCTTGACAATACAGGAGACACAGGTTCAGTGTCTGGTTTGGGAAGAGCCCTGCAGAAGGAAATGGCAACAAACTCCAATATTATGGCCTGGGAAATCCCATGGACAGAGGAGTCTAGCAGGCTACAGTCCATGGAGTCTCAAAAGAGTCGGACATGACTTAGTAACTAAACAACAGCAACTATTAGTGATCAAGCTGGTGCAAAAGGCATTTACTACTCCAACAAAACCAGGATATATGGTCACTCTCCAAGGCTCTACAAGTGGAGAACTAGTAGGAACACAGATTATTTGTTGGGGACAGTTGACTACATCTGCAAGTAAAGTGCAGTGAAACATCTCAAGGCACCATAGTTGGATACATAATTGACATTTTAATCTACTCAAAGTCTGGCCCTGCCTACCAGGACAGATGAGTTTCCTAGAAATATAGTCTCTTTGCCTCGGTGACCCTTATGTTCAACCAGAGTAAGGTAACATGAAGAGCGTGAGTCTCAGTTGACCAAGTTTTATTTTGCTTTTTTTCCAAATTGATGAGTTTACTTGAACAGATATGATTAACCCATTTTAAATGGAGTG
Source organism: Neotragus moschatus (assembly GCA_006410615.1). Taxonomy (NCBI): domain Eukaryota; kingdom Metazoa; phylum Chordata; class Mammalia; order Artiodactyla; family Bovidae; genus Neotragus; species Neotragus moschatus. The sequence goes on from SJYA01001829.1 coordinate 459,244, forward strand.
TCAAGACAGTAATTAGGTTCAGTAAAAAAAGAAAAAAAAAACTGGTTTTGATTATCTCAGTAAATTTTATCTCATATTAAAAATATTGAAATGTTAATGAAGCCACCTGCTGATGCAGGAGACACAGATTCAGTCCCTAGTTTGGGAAGATCCGCTGGAGAAGGAAATGGCAACCCACTCCAGTATTCTTGCCTGGAGAATCCCAAGAGGAGACTGGTGAGCTACAGTCCATGGGGTTGTAAAAGAGTCAGATAGGACTTAGTGAGCAAACAGCAAACAACAGTGGTAACTGAGAATGAAGTAAGTCAGTGTCCTCATTTTTCTATGGTGGAATTAGTTATCTTTGTTTCTAGCTTTTTGTCTGGTGTGCATAGCTAGTTCAAATATAGGTCAGAAAGAGGTGTTATTTCAGAGATGATGGTATATTCTATACCTTTGGTCCTAATCCTTCACCCTTGGAGTTATAACTTGACTAACAAAGTGTTTGGAGTGGGCATTTCTATTCAGTTCCCAAGCAAGCTCTTTCTATTTATGGGTAGTGGATGGTCCATTGACTTTTCTCTTAATTTAGTAGTAGCTATATACCATGTTGTTCTTCTTATTTAGTCATGAAGTCGTGTCTGACTCTTTTGCGACCTCACGGACTGTAGCCCATCAAACTCCTCTGTCCATGGGATTTCCCATACAAGAATACTGTAGTGGGTAGCCATTTCTTTCTCCAGGGAATTTTCCTAACCCAGGATTGAACCTGAGTCTCCTACATTGCAGGCAGATTCTTTACCAGTTGAGCCACCAGTGAAGCCCATAGCTATACCCTACCTAGGAGAAATTCCTCAAAATTCTACTGCATGGCTCCTCTGCTTCTTTTGCCAATACAATGCCAATTTCCTCTCTAGTTTTATTTGCATCTTTGTGTTTAATCCATACTTGAAAAGAAGGTAAAATGGACTAAACATTTCACTTTATAACCCAGACATCATCATAAATTCTGTTTGGGAAGATAATCCAAATCTAACTGACACTATTGTGTTTCCAAGACTCCTTTATGAATACAAAGGAAATGAGCTTGATGGAAGTACCTGTAGAACAGATGTGGATTCTATAAGGGGAAAGGGTACTAATATATAAGGGGCATGGCAAAGATATCTATAGAGCCATATTTTTGTTGAGTTATCTCTCATTTGGCCAGCTAGACTCTAGAGAGGTTTTGTGATGATTTTTCCCCAGCACTTATTTATAGAGGCCTTGGTGAGCTGCCATACTGAATCTTCCTGAAACAGTACTTGAATATAGCTGGCCACATAAAATCAGTTTGAGAGGGGGAAAAAATTTTGTTAGAAAAGGTTTTTTTCTAAGTGTCAAGAAATATATTTCCTATTTGAGATATTTTATAGTAATATTATGATACATTTTATCACATCAGGAGGTAAGGTGTCTTTCAAATATAAAAAACCTCCTTAAAATGAACCATGTGCCATGTAATGTATTTTGATGCTACATTAGCAAAGCCTGTCTGATAGTGTCAAGAAATCTAATATTACTGAAACAGAATGCTTGTAGGAATTATGAGCTTGAATATTAAGTGCTAAGAATTCTTCAGTTTAATGAATAAAAGAATTATCTTGTCATTAAGGGAATAAATTCAAGCCAATAAGCACCATACACTGTAAGTCTGAGTGAAAATAATTATTTCCTTTGAGAAAATCAAAATAGATACTTGAAACCTGTAACCTGCATTAGATTTGCTTTTTTTCTCTAAATCCTGCATGGATTTTTTAGACACCTTTCCAAAGTAGTCTATAGTTTAGTTTTATGCAGTTATAGTAAAGGTCATTAAATTAACCATCATTTCTGCCAGCACATGCATTCAGTAAACTGAACTTTTTCCTACCTATCCTAGACAAAGTATGTGCTCTTCTGGAATTGTTTAAAATAAGTGCTTTTTTGGAACTATTTAAACAAATTTCTTAGAGGTTTAATTCCTTCAGAGATAAGAATTTAGAGAAATGAAAACTATATCAAAGAGTCACAAGAGTCTGTGTTTGTAAGATTATAGCTGTTTCCACTTACGCACCATCTTGCAGGATATATTCAACAAGATGTGACAAATTTAAATGCACCTGCTGAAGGAGATGGGACTAGATACAAATTGGTGGTACTTTAATAAATGGATGGTTAGATTTAGCAATGGGTACCTGTGTGAGCCAGTCTCCCAAGTGTGCACCAAAGGGTAAAGGGAACTCAAGGAACTGAACCAGGGGATGCTAGAAAGAAATACTCTCACCTATACTAATAGAATGGGATTGCCAGATGGCTTTAATGGTAAACAACCCACTTGCCAATGCAGAGGACACAGGTTTGATTCCTGGATAGGGAAGATCCCCTTGCAGAGGGCATAGAAAATCACTTCATCATTCTTTCCTGAAGAATTTTCATGGACAGAGGAGCCTGGTGGGCTACAGTCCAAAGAATTACAAAGAGTCTCACACAACTGAAGCAACTTAGCACACATACATACTAATAGAATGTTCTGGTTTTATATTACTAGGCAATCAAATATGTTTTGTTGTATTAAAAGGCGGCTCTTGCTGTTGATATGTGTCTTATTCAGTTTTGAAACTTCAAAAGGCAGCAAATATTTCAGATGAGCATTGACCCATGTGTACGAGAATGTCTTCAGATAAGCTTTTGGATTGCCAGCCACCCACTACTCAACTATTCAATGCAATAAGGACCTACAAAACATTCCTTTCAGATTGGAGAATTCAGTTAAGGCATGTAAGAAGAATTGTAAAATGAAAGTAGTGTATTTGATTAAGCACATGGCAGACTCAAGAGAAAGACAAAAGAAATGGAGAAGAGACAAACTGCCTGTATTAGACACAGTCATTAGAAAATTAGATCTAGAAAAACACATGAGAGGCTCTCAGACTATTTTTTACATACAATAATCAAGAGAATAAAATTTAAAGGGCTGGAATTGGGTACAAGTAATTGGATAAAGCATTTTCAGCTGTTAAAAGGAATTAGGATGGTGTTTAGAAATATCCTAACTTTTAATGGTCCAGATCTTTTGATGGAAATAAGTAGAGACAAAATTGATTTGAAATATATTTTTTAAGTTACTAAAGTTTTTTTTTCTTTTTTTATGCCTGCCTAAGAGATAGCATGTCACCGTGGTAAGCATCATTTGATTCAGAAGCTGCCAATAGCGTTGGATGCTTTGTTTTGTTTCTATAAGGTCATGCTGTCCTCAGGCAAGTTACCTATTCACTTGTGTCTTAGTTTTCTCAACTGTAGAATAAAGATACTTATGCTAATTAGCTCAGAGAGTTGTTGGGAGCAAATTGTTTAATCTAAAATGCTTAGGTTAATGCTTGACACCTAGAAACCATGTGAATAATAATTGGAAATACTGTTATATTCATTGTATGCAATTTATTTTAGCTTTATTTTAATATTTAAAGCTCATATGCAAATAGTGCTAAATGATATATTAAAGAAGTGAAAAAGAGAGAGAAGACTGGTATGTTTATAGGACTTCTTATTTTAGATTTCTTTATGAACACCTTATAAAAAAAGGCAACAGAGATCTGAAAGGAATAATAGAGGGAGCCTGCACATGTTTATAGGAAAATTATTTAAAGGAGAAGAAATATTAGGTAGAAACAGTGAGGACAGAATAAACAATAAGAATGGTGACAGAAGCTGAGGTCTGGAACGTGAGATAGACCACGTTCAGACTTTTAGTTTAAGTTGCTAAGTCAGTTCAGTCATGTCCGACTCTATGCGACCCCATAGGCGGCAGCCTACTAGGCTTCACTTGGTTACAATTTCCTTTGGGTGTTTTTCTTTTTAAATTATTTATTATTTGGCCACGCCAGGTCTTTTGTTGCAGCATGGGGACTCTTTGGTGACTGCATATGAACTCTCCTTTGTTTTTATTCAAGCAATTAAGAACTACTAAAACATAAAAAAATTGTAAAAAAAAAAATTCTGTTTAACAATATTTAACTACTACATAAAAAATTGTAAAAAAAAATTCTGTTTAACAATATTTAACTACTATATTCATGATATTTTTAAAAGTATTACCCCTTTATATCTCATAAAAAGCAACGCAAACCTAGAAGCCAAAAAACAAATTTAAGTTTACTTATACACAAAAATTGAATTCCCTTTTAATAGATGAACGTTAATTGATTTAAGTTCACAGATATCTTACAATGTTATACCTGGAAACTTGTAAGTTGAAGATTAAGCAGGCATCAGTGTTTAGTAACAAAATCTAGCACATCTACTTTGTAGGTACATGCACAGCATATAAAAGGTATTAGCCTCAAATCTTTTTATCTTCAGATGGTGTTCATGGCTCATGCCCGCAGAAATCTAAGGTAAAAGAAAGCATGCACTTTTCGGGGTATGGTATTTTGTGTGCAAATTATTTTCAGCTGGATCCTTCAGTAAACCATCCTTGGGAAGGAAACGTTGGAAAGTGGTTTTTGATAAAAGAAGTATTGGATTAGGCAAAAAGTTTATTCGTGTTTTTCATGCTATCTTATGGAAAACATGAACCAACTTTTTGGCCAACCCAATAAATTCAAAAATTCAAATAAGAATAAAAGAGAAAAGAAGAGTATATTGAATATTAATGTTTTGGTCTCATTTTTTGCAAGTCAAACTATCTGACTTCATTTTACCCATTGTGACCATGAGGAATTTGGATTAGAAGACCTTTAGATTCCTTTCCCACTTCAGTGTTTCTGATTCTGTGCTTCCATATTCCCTTCCTAAAGGTATAACTGTGTTACAGTTGCTCTGCCTGCCATGTGGGGAAAGAATATATAAAAGACCTCAGGTACTCAGGTACCAAATAACAGCAGTATTTATCAACTGTTTATTCTCTCTTTTCAGGTCTTTGTGCTATGAAAACAGTGGGCTTGGGTCAGGTTAGGAATTTCACTTTTGATCAGTAACCTCTGTCTTTATTCAGAGTTAACTCTTTTCTATAAAACTTGTCTCTTGAGTTCTTTACTTTTTATTTTCCATCTACTCCTAATATAACTGAATGTGTTGCATGGCTAAATATGTCTAGGAAGAAAGGATAATGTATAAGGTTTTAAAATAATAACTTTTCAAACCAATTGTATTGAATAGATATTCATTTAAGGCCTCCTTATGTTCAGAGCATTTTGTGAGATATTTTAAGGCAGAAGTGATGAGAATCAATGCTGATTATTTTAAAATAGTAGAGTAGAATCTCAAATATGAATACTATCAGTTTAAAATGCTAGTCACTTACCTATGTCATCACATTTGTCTAATACATACACGAAAGATTAAAAGTGTTTATATAAATAATATAAAACCCCAAAGCAAATCCAAGACTGAGTTGCACAGTGCTGAAACCACACCATTTAGACTGGGACTTGAACCCATGGGCCAAGATTTGAACCCTGCCAAAACCCAGATTGGGATTTAAATTCACTGTCTTTTAATAAAGATCCCACACCAGCAGGACCTAATTTTAGAATCTTGATGTCTCCTCAAAGAAATAATTCAGTAAGACACAAAATGATAGATAAGAAGTGAATTTATTTAGAGAGATACACATTCTACAGACAGAACACAATCCATCTCAAAAGGCAATAAAGGCTTGAGGAGAAACACATTCCACAGACAGTATGTGGGCCATCTCAGAAAGTAAGAGGCACCAAAATATGGGATGATTACTTTTAATGGGCTCGGTAATTCCATAGGCTAATGGGTGGGAGGATTATTCCAACCTTTGGGGGAAGGAGCAGAGTTTTCTAGGAATTAGGCCATGCCCATATTTTGGTCTTTTATGATTAACCTCCAAACTGTCATGATGCCTATGGGGTATGTCATTTAGCATATGCTAATGCATTACAATGAGGCTCAAGGTCCACTGGAAGTTGAATGTTTCATCTTGGATCTCATTGGTTCTGGCCAGTTTATGTCTGTCCTCAAGGGCTATGCTATTCTTTTAAAGATCGCTCCCTGCTCCCTTCCCTCATTTCATTTTGACCATTAATACACTTAGTGCCCATATACTAACAGAAATGTAATAACTTTAATGCCCATATTACAACTAAGATCATATAAAGTTAGTAAATGATAATGCCATAATTTACTTTGTGAGACAGTTGAGACTTAGTATAAGGTATCTAAATGTCATCATTTTCTTTTAGACACGAATATAACATAAATAAGTTAAACAATTTCTACCAATTGATTTCTATATTTCTAAATGTTTAGGGAAAAAGTTCACATGCACTCATAATTTATCATATACATCTTTACCTTATGCTTTTTATGCTGTTAATACTGTGTTAAGACTACTAAGTAGATGGTAAAAGCAAATCACCCATTTCTAAGATCCCTCCTTTGAACAGGCACTATAAAACTGGGAAAGAAAGAATGAAACACAAAAAGTCTGTGGCAAGATTTTATATGTAATTGTCTTTTTTAAATTGCAGTGTTTTTAATCTGTATAATGTAAGATGGTATCTATTATAAAAATATGATTAACTATAATGCACAAAGCATATCCCTTCAGAGGCTTGCTTCATGGCAAAGAAAATGTGTTTAAAATATGAGGCATAATTTCTTAGTAAGCCTAGGGATGTAAACAAGACAAAAGAGAAAAAGAAAAAGGACAAATCATCTAGGGCAAACTCCAAAAAGGGAATAAAACACCCTCTTAATTGCTAGCACACTAAGAAGCCGCATGTGTCTTAAAATAACAATCCTATAAGAAATACTTAAGTGTGGTGTTTTATGTTAGGATAGTTTGGCTGTTTAACATGCAGTGGTATTCATACACACCTCATCCACCCTCTTTCTAATAAAAAGTAGTCTATTCAGAGTACAGAGAAATATAAGAGACTGAACTGAGTATTTGTTGGAAAAGACAATAGGAGATTTTGTGTTCTTCAAATGTGCTGTTTAAGAAAAGGCCTGGCTTCCAGCTCTACTCCTTATTGTAATTCTACAGGCCCTGAAACCTTGTTATAATGTATCAGACTACAATGTAACTAATTATGCTGATGGCGTTCATAACATGATAAATGTCTTATTTTCACTCTGCAAGCAGTCTGTTTGCTAAAAGAAGTGGAAGAAAATTAAGATGACTAGAGGGTTTTCACCTCTAATGTTAAAGCATTTGTGATGAGGACATGCAGGCAATCAGAGCAAGCCCTAGTTTGCAAAGATGACCTCAATACTCCTCATTAAAATGCTAACTTCTACTGATTTTGAGATGACTGCAGAAATAAATAGAATTTGCTATTATATTGAGGGCAAGTCTCCCCTGGAAAGAGTAGTGACCTTAGTACCTTAGTATTTTCTCTGCCTATTCAATCAATACCACTAGGGGTTTTACTCAGATTTAAGAAAATGCATAAAGATTCATATTTATTACATAAAAATACAATGAATCAATATTATATCCTACATCTTAGTCTTCCTTTGATATTTAGGTTTATATTTTTGAATGAGTGGGGTTAATTATCTCCTACTTATGCATGTGAAAGTAGCTTGTTATTTTTACTATTTTGTTTTGTGTTCTATAGATCATTTATAGAATTTAATCTTCTATATATAAATGGAAAGCAGTTCTGTTCCTCTTTGTGTTCATATATACCTATTGTTGGGGAGGAAGGCATTTTATTCTACTCTCCTATGTTTTCCTAGGTAGATTGCAGAATTAAGTTGATGTGAGTCTGATTAACAGGAGAAAATCAAAAATCAAAGTTTAATAACATGTATACATATGGGCGAGATCTAGAAAAACTGAGTAACTAAAGAAAATGTTCAGAGTCCTCATCTTAAATACCATCCTCAGCTAAAGAGGCTTTCCTGGTGGCTCATAGGTTAAAGCATCTGCCCACAATGCGGGAGACCTGGATTCTAACCCTGGGTCAGGAATATCCCCTGAAGAAGGAAATGGCAACCCACTCCAGTATTCTCTCCTGGAGAATCCCATGGACGCAGGAGCCTGGTGGGCTACAGTCCACAGGGTCGCAAAGAGTCGGACATGACTGATCAACTTCACTTTCACTTTTCACTTTTTTAGCTAAAGACAAAGGAGGATGTTGAGGGTAGTGGTTTTGGACTTTTTAAATGGGAGTGATGAAATTCACATGGAGATAGAAAAGCAAATTATTGATAAACAAATGTTTGTTGTGCCTGTTGAGATGACAGGGCAGAGTGGACACCCATCTCTAAGCCCCATTACCGCATTACCCCTACCACACCGAACCCCTATTCATGGCAGATATCTCTGGTGAGAGCTCTATTCTGAAATAGGCTCTCCATCTAAGTTCTTTAAGCACCTAAGGAGGAGGTACAAATTTCTTACTTTTGGATCTTGATAATTTTCAATGTGAAGTAAGCCACATGCCTGTTGACTGAAGAAAAACACACAACCTAAAAGTGCAAGTTTATATTTTATTCAGGAAACTTACTGAGGACTGCAGCCTTGGAGACAGCCTCTCAGATAGCTCTGAGGAACTGTTGCAAAGGGGTCGGGGAGAAGTTAGGTGCTTTTGCGAAAATGCATAAACAAAAATAAACGTGTAATTAAATATCAAAAGATTACTGCTAACCACAAGAAAAGATATCTCAAGTTAATGATTTTAGTGCTATTCTACATATAGGAAAGTATGAGTCTGGATTTATTAAAATTATTTCTTAAACATCTTAACTATGTAGGGTCAATATGATGTTTTCCTCCATCCTGAATTCCCCTCAGGGAATGTCATCAAAGGTGAATGCAGTGACTGTTGGACTGATGGAGGGCAACATTCTTTGTTTATAGGAACTCTAGGCAACTTCTTTCATTCACTGAAATGACAGGCACCTTTTTTTTTGTCTGCCTGTCAAAGAGACATTTTTGGGTGGCAAATATCACTCCCCTACAGTTTATATTAGAGCAGAAGAAAAACTAAACTAGATTCAGGGAAAGAATTTTGTTCATCATGTCCATGGTATTTAATGTGTTCTTTGGAAAATATTAAGTATTGTATAGGTAGAAATGTAGCTTTCATAGGACTTAACTTCTAAAATATTTATAATATGTAATTATTTGTCTTTTTTGTCCTTTTCCTTTTTTTTTCTTTTTTCTTTTTACACAATATTAAACCAGGTAGTGGGAGAAAGCAAGGAAGAAAACTGTAAATATGGTTACCTTAAATTTTTGAAGTCAATTCTGGCAGTAATATTCTATAAATTCATGTGCATGTGGAGGAAATATTCTTAACTCAAAAACCCTGTTAGAATTGGAGCCTCCCTATTAGAGGAAAGAATATAAAAACTCAGCAAGCCACTCAATCCACACTGTTAATTTGGGACAAAAGCCATGTTTAGGTTGATAACATGTGAAAAGACATTGCAAATTAAATATATATATACATATATATATATATGATAAAAAGAAATGTCACAAGATACCAGATTCTATTTGAGTAATTTTTTAAAAAGTTTTATTGTGTAAACTTATAAGCAATATTACATTTGTACCTATATGCCTAGCTTATTTTATTTAACATAATTTTCTTCACAGTTAACCCATGTTGTAGCATATGCCAGAATTTCATTCCTTTTAAGGCTGAAAACTATTCCATTGTATATACACAGCACATTTATCTGTCAATGGACAATATATTGTTTCTACCTTTTGGCTACTGTTAACAATGTTAGTATGAAAATGGGTGTATAGCTAGCTATCTTAGTCCTTGATTTCAATTCTTTTTGGTATATACACAGAAGTAGAGTTACTGGATCGTATAATAATTCAACTCTTAATTTTTTGAGAACCTGTCATTATTGAAGACAAAATTATCCCATTTGCTATTCTGGGATAATTATCATTTATTTTCATAAATATTTAAGACTTCAAACTTAACTATATTAATTTGTTAAAAGGAGTAAAAGGTGAACCTTTTTAAGGTATTGCGTGTATTTGTACCAGGTCAATCTGAGAAAACTATTTTCTTTGAATTTCATAATGGTACAGTGAAAATGCTTAATACTTAGCTTTTTACAGTGTGGATATTGGTTACATGTTTGTGGTGACCCAGCAGACGGTTAGACCAAACCCTCACGTATAATTGGTTTGAAAGTCAAGTCTGAGGCCACACATGCATCAAGGATATGGAATGTTTTATTAGAACTCAGAGCACCTATTTTCTCTCCTTACTTCTAAAATTTATTGGCTATGTGATATTAAAAAAGCTGATAAACCTAATCATGTTGCTTAAGATGATTCTAAAAGGATATTTTAAGGGAATTTTCTGGTGATCCAGTGATTAATACTCTGTACACCCAGTGCAGGGAGCCTGGATTCGATTCCCGGTCAGGGAACTAGATCACACCATCCTCAGTTAACAATCCTATCCTACATGCCACAACCAAGACCTGGTACAGCCAAATAAATAAGTAGTATTGTAAAAGATTTAAAAAATGTTAAAAGATATTTTACATTAAATATCTTAGACTCCTTTGAGGTATTACAAGAGTTGATCCCAGGCAGTCTGTGCCCCAGAATCCATGTGCTTAAGCCTTTCAAGCCTTTCGTGACACTATCCCACTCAGATACTATCCACGACTCTTATTCAGCTCATACTCCATCCCTTATTACTATCGACTAAAATAATAATTTTTTCACAACCTAAAAGTTGAGAATCTGTTTTATTCTGTCAGAATTTTTAGGACTTCAAGACCAGGAGACAGCATCTCAAAGCATTTCAAGTGACTCAAAGAACTGTTTCAAAGAGGTGGGGAGGAATCTGGCTATAAAGAAGTTTGCAATAAGGGGCAGATAGTCTGAGCTTATTGTTAATTAGGGAAAACCAGATATCTCAAATTAAGGAATTTAGTGCTTTTCTGTGTATGAGAAGATGCAAGAGTCTTGGCTCACTGAAATCATTCCTTTCATATACATTTCAGCTATCTGGAGCCAAAATCCTGCATTGATTCACATCCTTAGTTTCTTGCTCACCATAGGGAGTGGTGGCAGCCTGCTAACTGCCAGATCACAGGCTTTGTTTCTCTGGGCATCCTCTGGGTTCACATTTGGAAGACCACAATAGCTGATGACTGTGATATCCTTGTTTATTGATATGGCAAATACTCCATTTCAAATTATGTGATCTTGAACAGCACCCATAACCTTTCCTGAGCTTCTATATCTGTAAAATGGAAAGAGTAAGACCCTACCTGATAAATTTAAAGTTAATATATGTAAGAATTAAAGTTAATATATATAAAACACTCAGAACATTGTCTGGCATATAGTACAACTTACAAGCACTATTTATTTGTAGAGAGTTGAAGAAAAAACACAAAAAGTCCCACTTTTATGAAGACCACTTTTTCAAAACAAAGTAAATGTATGTATTTAACTTCTCAGAAGAGCAGTTCTTCAGTTCAATTTACCTGTTTTTTCTTAATGTTTTGTTTTATAAGGAATTTCAATAAACTTAACTCAGAATAAAAGTTAAGAACTTAATATGCCACCTTAGAGCATCTTTCATACTTTTTCTAGAAGTAAATAAATCATCAAAGAGATCCTATTGGTTCTCTTTATAAATATCACTTATTATTCCACCCCCTGTTGTTCTGAACTTGACAGCAGGTTCTTTAAACCTAGCAAAACTGTCAAAGTAGTAATTACAGGCAAACTGCTTCAATAATAATTTCAACACATAGGCATCCTGGATCTACTTTTTAAAATGTGAATAATGGTTATTTGCCTTGGAGTTACCCACACTGTCATAACCAGACCTATAACTCTAGTGTCAGAGTTATGATTCTAATGTCATTAACACAAATGTCTCTTCACAATGCTATGGACCAGAACCCACCAGGCTTCTCTGTCCATGGGATNCAAACCCTCACGTATAATTGGTTTGAAAGTCAAGTCTGAGGCCACACATGCATCAAGGATATGGAATGTTTTATTAGAACTCAGAGCACCTATTTTCTCTCCTTACTTCTAAAATTTATTGGCTATGTGATATTAAAAAAGCTGATAAACCTAATCATGTTGCTTAAGATGATTCTAAAAGGATATTTTAAGGGAATTTTCTGGTGATCCAGTGATTAATACTCTGTACACCCAGTGCAGGGAGCCTGGATTCGATTCCCGGTCAGGGAACTAGATCACACCATCCTCAGTTAACAATCCTATCCTACATGCCACAACCAAGACCTGGTACAGCCAAATAAATAAGTAGTATTGTAAAAGATTTAAAAAATGTTAAAAGATATTTTACATTAAATATCTTAGACTCCTTTGAGGTATTACAAGAGTTGATCCCAGGCAGTCTGTGCCCCAGAATCCATGTGCTTAAGCCTTTCAAGCCTTTCGTGACACTATCCCACTCAGATACTATCCACGACTCTTATTCAGCTCATACTCCATCCCTTATTACTATCGACTAAAATAATAATTTTTTCACAACCTAAAAGTTGAGAATCTGTTTTATTCTGTCAGAATTTTTAGGACTTCAAGACCAGGAGACAGCATCTCAAAGCATTTCAAGTGACTCAAAGAACTGTTTCAAAGAGGTGGGGAGGAATCTGGCTATAAAGAAGTTTGCAATAAGGGGCAGATAGTCTGAGCTTATTGTTAATTAGGGAAAACCAGATATCTCAAATTAAGGAATTTAGTGCTTTTCTGTGTATGAGAAGATGCAAGAGTCTTGGCTCACTGAAATCATTCCTTTCATATACATTTCAGCTATCTGGAGCCAAAATCCTGCATTGATTCACATCCTTAGTTTCTTGCTCACCATAGGGAGTGGTGGCAGCCTGCTAACTGCCAGATCACAGGCTTTGTTTCTCTGGGCATCCTCTGGGTTCACATTTGGAAGACCACAATAGCTGATGACTGTGATATCCTTGTTTATTGATATGGCAAATACTCCATTTCAAATTATGTGATCTTGAACAGCACCCATAACCTTTCCTGAGCTTCTATATCTGTAAAATGGAAAGAGTAAGACCCTACCTGATAAATTTAAAGTTAATATATGTAAGAATTAAAGTTAATATATATAAAACACTCAGAACATTGTCTGGCATATAGTACAACTTACAAGCACTATTTATTTGTAGAGAGTTGAAGAAAAAACACAAAAAGTCCCACTTTTATGAAGACCACTTTTTCAAAACAAAGTAAATGTATGTATTTAACTTCTCAGAAGAGCAGTTCTTCAGTTCAATTTACCTGTTTTTTCTTAATGTTTTGTTTTATAAGGAATTTCAATAAACTTAACTCAGAATAAAAGTTAAGAACTTAATATGCCACCTTAGAGCATCTTTCATACTTTTTCTAGAAGTAAATAAATCATCAAAGAGATCCTATTGGTTCTCTTTATAAATATCACTTATTATTCCACCCCCTGTTGTTCTGAACTTGACAGCAGGTTCTTTAAACCTAGCAAAACTGTCAAAGTAGTAATTACAGGCAAACTGCTTCAATAATAATTTCAACACATAGGCATCCTGGATCTACTTTTTAAAATGTGAATAATGGTTATTTGCCTTGGAGTTACCCACACTGTCATAACCAGACCTATAACTCTAGTGTCAGAGTTATGATTCTAATGTCATTAACACAAATGTCTCTTCACAATGCTATGGACCAGAACCCACCAGGCTTCTCTGTCCATGGGATTCTCCAGGCAAGAATACTGGAGTGGGTTGCCATGCCCTCCTTCAGGGGATCTTCCTGACCCAGGGACTGAACCTACATCTCATGTATCTATTGCACTAGCAACAGATTCTTTACTACTAGCACCACATGGAAAGCCTACATGTGCTAGGAAAACAACCTAGGTCCAAAAGATCTAGGAAGAAACTTTGACTTTCCCCTATCAGCCTAAAACAATTTGTTAAATAAAGAACTCCCTGATTACAGCTATCACCAGAAATATCTGTGAAGAATAAAGACTAACAGTGAGGGCAACTCAGCAGGACCTAGAAATTAGTTTACACTGTAATCCTTTGTCTCTACATGACCCAGTAAATATTTGTTTACTCAAATACTTTCATTCCATCTCTTTGTGAATTTCCTCCCTCTTTTGAAGTTTCAGTCACTCATTGTGTCTGACTCTTTGCAACTCCATGGATTGTAGTGAGATGGAAATCCGAGTTCTCGTCTGCAGAGGTGAAGAATGGAATCCATGAACACACAAGCACTCACGGTAGCAAGTAAATCAGATTTTTTAAAGAGGAGGAAAGTACAAAGCTCTCAGCATAGATACTGAGAGGGGGTAAGGAAACTAAGTCCCTCAAGGTGGGACTTATAGCAATTTTTATATCCTTCTTTAAATCACATTATTTCTAACCAATAAATTTAAAGGTCAAGATACTTAAATCTTTATGGCTTCTCTTGATCCTGGGATTAAGTCACCACATTTTTTTAGCAGCTGCCACCCCACCGGCCAACCAGCCATTTTACCATTGACTAGATCTATGGGTTTAAGATTAATGACCACTGGTTGGTTTTTCCTCAGGCATATGGGACAGAAGTTAGTTACTGCCCTTCCCTGGATCTGAGTGATGATAATTTATCAGACTAAAGACACATTCCAGGAATTCAGGACAATGGAGTGGGATGTTTACTAAAAATAAGACTGAGGTCTCAGAGTTCTACACTGACTGCCTAGTATTTCTACCTCAGTAGTATGTCAGGCTTCCCTGCCCTTCACTATCTCCTAGAGTTTCCTCAAACTCATGTCCATTTAGTCAATGATGCCATTCAACAATTTCATTCTTTGTTTCCCCTTTCTCATCCTGCCCTCAATCTTTCCCAGCATCAGGGTTTTTCCCAGGGAGTCAGTTCTTTGAATTAAGTGGCCAAAGTATTCAACTTCAGCTTTAGCATCAGTCTTTCCAGTGAATATTCAGGACTGATTTCCTTTAGAATGGACTGGTTGGATCTCCTTGCAGTCCAAGGTAGTCTCAAGAGTCTTCTCCAACACCACAGTTCAAAAGCATCAATTCTTCAGCACTCAGTCTTCTTTATGGTCCAACTCTCACATCCATACATGACTACTGGAAAGCCATTACTTTGACTGTACATATGCACCTTTGTCAGCAAAGTGATGCCTCTGCTTTTTAATATGCTGTCTAAGCTTGTCATAGCTTTTCTTTCAAGGAGCAAGCATCTTCTAATTTCATGGCTGCAGTCACTGTCTGCAGTGACTTTGGAACCCAAGAAATAGATTGTCACTATTTCCAATTTTTCCCCTTTTATTTGTCATGAAGTGATGGGACCAGATGTCATGATATTCATTTTCTGAATGTTGAGTTTTAAGCCAGCTTTTTCACTATCTTCTTTCACCTTCATCAAGAGGCTCTTTAGTTCCTCTTTGCTTTCTGCCATTAAAGTGGTGTTATCTGCATCTGAGATTATTGTTATTTCTCCCTGCAATCTTGATTACAGCCTGTGCTTCATCTAGCCCAACATTTCACATGATGTACTCTGCATATAAGTTAAATAAGCAGGATGACAATATACACCCTTTACCTACTCTTTTCTCAATTTTGAACCAGTCCGTTGTTCTATGTCTAGTTCTAACTATTGCACACAGACCTCTCAGGAAATTGTTAAGGTGGTCTGGCATTCTGATCTCTTTAAGGATTTTCCACAGTTTGTTGTGATCCACACAACCAAAGGCTTTAGCATAGTCAATGAAGCAGAAGTAGATGTTTTTCTTTAATTCCCTTGCTTTTTCTTTGAGCCAATGGATGTTGGCAATTTGATCTTCAGTTGACAATTTTATCTCTCCCATGTATACGTGTTATTAAAATTTGTTTGGTTTTCTCCTGTCAATCTGCTCCTGCTGCTGCTGCTGCTACATCACTTCAGTCGTGTCCGACTCTGTGCGACCTCATAGACGGCAACCCACCAGTCTCCCCCATCCCTGGGATTCTCCAGGCAAGTGCACTGGAGTGGGTTGCCAATCTAGCTCATGTCAATTTCTTTCTTACAACAGAAAGAAAAATTAGAATGGTAGAGGAAAATTTCTCCAACAACTTTATATTAGTGACTGTCTTTCATTCCACGGGTATTTACCTACACTAAGGATAATCTTCAGTTTAGTTGAGAAATGCAAAAGAGATACACTAGACCTCAGAGCAGTGAAAGGCACATATCAAATTTGTGTTGGGCAGCATCTACCAGGGTCACAAAGCCCATACTCAAGTCCTAAGAAATAGCCTGGAGTCAGTGACAGACACATGGATAAGGTGGACTTTACATGTCTTGAAACGTCCTGGAGTGACACCCCATCATGTACAGCAGAAGGCAGGAAAAATGAGGCTGCAGTCTCCCCACCCTGAGCAAAGAGAATATTACCAATTATGGGGGAATTGATATCTGGTTAGCTCATTGATTACTAGGAAAACTGCCGGGGTCCAGCCCTGGTGGATCCAGGGTGATTCGAAAGGGAGACAGATAGGCGAGAAAAAAACTTATTTATTCAGAAATATAAGATTAGGAAATAATAGTATTGTAGGAAAATTAAGTGGAGAAAAGAGGCTGAATAACTTGGTTTACGTGGAAAGCCAATAAAACCTCAAGACAAGAGGTTTGCACCATCTACGTGGGCCACCAGCATCCTCTTGAATATCGGGGGGTGCCCCACCTTGGGCACCCCCTCGCATGGATCTTAAAAGCCAGGGCAAGTAAGTAGACCTGGCGAGCCGCCACGCCTTAGATGGGAATTCAGCTAGAAATTAGAGTAAAGACACGGGGGAAGCCAGTCCAGCAACTAGCCCCGGCCCCTATTGTCCTTCAAGGCCTTTTATACCTTTTTTGATTGTACATAGAGATCAAGGGGTAATACATATTTATCCAGTGTTAGCAGCCCAAACTCTTATCAAAAACCAGGCTTTTCTCTCTGCATACCTAGTTGTATACACAAGTCTTAGGTGATTTACATCATCTTTAGGCCAAAAGGGCCAATTAACATTTTACAGCCCTTTTCTGATAATGGTTTGTTAACCAGAAGGCGTATTTGTGTTAAAAGTGTTGTTAACATTAAAACTACTGTATATATTTTTCCATATCCCGTTTACATTGATTAACATCCTCCCAGGTGCCCAAAAGAGGAATAAGAAAATCTGGCAGCAATCATTGAATCAACAGTGAAATCCTGTCACCAATATGTTTTTTAGCTCTTAAAAAAAGGCTCTATAACTTTAAGATACTTCAAGCTTTGTGTCCCTCGCAGTTGGGGGCTGTAAGCAATTCACAAGCTGTAAAAGGTCCAGGGAACCTGTTAGGCAAATGAGAACATTTTAAGTTAGAGCGTTATCAGAGGGGGTTGAGCTGAAACACTCCTTTCAAATGCAGAAGACTAAAGCCTGAATTAACTTTTTCCAGAGAATGTCAGAAGAATTAGAAAAAAGTACAATGTCAGGCAGATTCTTATTTTCTAGGTACATGCTCAGGAAATGCCAGGGGGAAACTCTGAGACTCAAATCGTCCTTGCCCATCAAGTCTGCCACATGACCCTGTCACAGGTGGGAATCCTCATGCTGGCTCCTGGCAGCAGGCATATTCGGGTTTCCCCATTTTTGGGGTGTAGATGCTCAGGGAAACACAGGGGGAAATCTCTGAAATCTGAATCGCCTTGCGAATTGGATTTCTGCCACGTGACAGTGTCACGGGTGGGATCCCCACGCTGGCCCCTGGCAGAAAACTATCAGAGGGGCACACCCCTCAACACTCCTTTGATAAGACTGACCACTGGCTAGGGCCTGCGGAAAGTACATAGGAAGGTGAGTCATGTGAGAAGGAGTAAGTGAAGCAAGAACTGGTCTGGGGGGGGACATACAGAGAGCAAGAGAACCACCACAGAGTGGCCTGACCATACAGTTTGGATATTAGAATTGCAGTTACAGATCAACTACCTTATGTGTTCATGAAAATCTTCACTGACAAGCATTGTGTGACACTCGAGGCCTCTGCTTAAACTTCAGAGTATCTTCAGAGTATCCTCTCTCCTACAACAATCCCACTAAAATAAAGTTGTAATCTTGGTAAGATTGTTTTACTTCATTTCAGATTCCACAGCTTTAAACTCGGTTTCTGCAGAAATGTCAGTCAGAAAACTCTCAAGGAGATTTCACTTCTGCCATCACCATGCACAAATGGAATTTTGACTTAAAGTGAACTTGTTTATAGACAGAGGAGTTCTCTTCATTTTACACACACACACACACACACACACACACACACACACAATTCAGGTATTACTTTTAGTTCAATTCAGTCACTCAGTCATGTCTAGAAAAATGCTAACTGTGGACCTCCATGTATTCATTTAACAAGGGCTTATTCCAAGTTTACTGAGTTTTATCCCAGGCTGCTGATGCTGCTGCTAGGTTGCCTCAGACGTGTCTGATTCTGTGTGACCCCACAGATGACAGCCCACCAGGCTCCCCTGTCCCTGGGATTCTCCAGGCAAGAACACTGGAGTGGGTTGCCATTTCCTTCTCCAATGCATGAAAGTGAAAAGGGAATTGAAATCGCTCAGTCGTGTCCAACCCTCAGTGACCCCCATGGACTGCAGCCTTCCAGGCTCCTCCGTCCACGGGATTTTCCAGGCAAGAATACTGGAGTGGGGTGCCATTGCCTTCTCCGTTAGCCCAGGCTATCCCTCTGTAAACAGAAAAAAATAAAAAAGTTGCCTGCAAGTCCAGTAAACAAAGAATGTTATCTTTCATCAAGCCATCAGCCTCAGCAGCCACTCCTGATGGTAAACCCTGAGGGGAATTCAGGATAGAGAAAAACAGAATCCTGGCCCTAGATAGTCAAGCTGCTTATCTAAGGAATAAGCCCAGAGTCTTGCATCTTCCCATATGTAGAAAACCACTATAGTCATTTATGTGAGATCTCCTTTTTTGTGTGTGATTAGCAGTAACCTTTTGATGGCTTCCCTTGTGGCTCAGCTGGTAAAGAATCTGCCCACAATGCAGGAGACCTGGGTTCAATCCCTGGGTTGGGAAGATCCCCTGGAGAAGGGAACAGCTACCCACTCCAGTATTCTGGCCTGGAGAATTCCATGGACTCTACATTCCATGGGGTAGCAAAGAGTCGGACACGACTGAGCGACTTTCACTTTCACTTTGATGTTCAACTGCATATCATTTTTTGTTTTTCCTTTTTTCCAAGCAAAATCTTCTCTATACTCTTGCCTCTTTGGAATAGTTTCTAAAAGTAATCAGAGTGACTAATTCCCAGGCTATAGTCCTCAGTAACGTATCCAAATAAAACATAACTCTCAAATTCTGGGCGCGCATTGTTTTGCTTGATTTTGTTTTTTTGATAGGGACTTCCAATGCTGTACATCTGCCTGTATGATGTCTCTTGAGTAGAAATGTAAAAAATTAGAAAAGGTCCCAAACTGTCAATATTGTACTTGTTAAATGTAACATGCACAAATGTTTCTGAACTGCATTTATATTTCCACATCATTTCTGAGGTATATTTTTATATTGAATATGATATTTAAGACATGGGAATTTATGATATTCTGAAAGCTCCTATAATTTGAAGCTGACTAAGGATTAGTGAGAAAAACCCAAAATATAATAATGCTTACATATTCAGTGACAACCGTGCAGCCTGCCCTTAGCAGCAAAAATATTTATGACTGTCTCATGTTTGCCTGTAGAACTTTTGTATCCTTAGAAACAAAGATTCCCAAAGGATCAACTGGATAGCATTCCAGAAATGCTGATTCCAGAGGCTATTGACTATGATTCAGTAATCCCTAATACAGGGATTGAGAATTTTGTAAATTAACCTTCTTAAGAGATAGATAATGATGATCGTTCAGATCTGGACCTGAAAGTCTAAAAACACATTCAAGCTAAATATATAAAGCACGGGGATGAGCAGCTCCCAAAGTGTCCTAATGTGTGCTCATTATTCACTCCATGCTAAGACATTTCAAAAGGTCAAATGTGAGATAATAGATTTATACAACAAAATCGGATCTAATGTGCTTCTGCACTTCACTTTCTGCATCCAACACATGGAATATATGATTGAGCATATTTACTTGGCCATGAATCTCCCATTCACATTTGTCTGGAAGAACAAATGAAAATGCTTTGGATAATGTGTGCATTCTTTTGAATCAGCCTCTTATATGCACATGCCCATACACAGATATATGTACATAAACACAGGCACACTTTGTGCACCCATGTGTATCTATTCTGAGAAAAGTCTTCATTTCAGAATGAATGAAAGATTGACTATTCCAAAATATTTATTTATGAAAAACATTAGGAAATGTAGGGATAAAATAAGATATCAGAAATACAGATGGCAAGACTGTCAAATATATCTTAAGAATATCAATTTAGTAATCAGCTTAAAATCTCTAAGTGTTAAACATTTGGTAGAGTTAACATTTATTGCAATTAAAGAAAGAAGAAAACTTGGTAAGGGCTAATGGGTGAGGCTTTTAAATGGCATTTTAATTTATAGCTTAAAAATAACCAAGGTTCTGTCTGAAACTGGAAATATCTTTTAGAGATCATAGGTTGAAAGGCACAAAAATAGGAAATTCAAATCATTTTTGAGGAGTTTGTGAAACAGTTGGTTTGAAGCAATACTTATGTTGGAGATTAGTCTGAGGAGGAAAAAATGGAAAGTTAATCTGAGTCCAGACTCAGAATAGATATGGCTTAAAATTATTTATAAAGGGGCTGAGAACAGCAAATTTTAATAATTTTAAAGGGGAATTGTTCAGTTGGTAAGTCATATCTGACTAATTGTGACCGCATGAACTGAAGCACGCCAGGCTTCCTTATCCTTCACTGTCTCCTGGAATTTGCTCAAATTCATGCCCATAGAGTTGATGATGCTATCTAACCATTTCATCTTCTACCACACTCTCCTTTTACCTTCAATATTTCCCAGCATAAAGAGGGCAATGTTGGAAGGGAAACAAATGTGACAGATTGTACTTAACCACAGTAGTGAAGGAAGAGTCAGGGGAGATATGAAGTCTCAGAATACAGATTATTAGGAGTGTGTTGTCATCTTTCAAGCATGTCCTTTTATTTTTGCCAACTATAACTATTAACCTTTTTGTTTTTCCTCATGAGCCCTTAAAGGTCCTGCAAGAGGCAATACTCAGCACAGACTAACACTGGGTCACAGTGATGTGTGGTACCACATTTTAGTAATAGTTACTCAAAGAAGGTAGCATATGGGAATTTCTAACAAGTATCATAGCTAAGGGTAACACACAGAACTAGAGAGTGACAGTATACAACTGGAGAAATTATCAAATTTTATTCTGAGAAATTAAAAAGTTAAGGCACATATCTATAACAGTACCTACTTTTAAATTATTGAGTGATCGCAAAAAGGTATGAATTATGATAATACACTTATTCTTCGTCTTGGAGATAAGAAAAACCTAGGTTTACAATGGTTAAGTATCTGCCTGGCAATCTTAGTGTGTTGGTGCTACTATAACAAGATGACATAGATTATTTGGGTCATCAACAACAGAAATTCTCATATTTCTTGAGGCTGGGAATGCAAGATCATGGCATAAGCTGATTCACTGCCTGGTACAGAAATGTCCGGGTTCCTAGAGAATAGTCTTCTCGTGTGGTGAAAAGACAGTAAAGCTCTCTCCAGTCACTAATTCCATTCATGAGGGCTCTGTCCTCATGACCTTATAACCCTCCCATACTATCATGTTGGTGACTGGCCTTCAACCTAAGAACTGGGGTATACAAACAGTCTATATTACAGGGGTTGACAAATTTCCTAAGAGGCTAGTTTAGGATATGAACAGAGGCAGTCTGTTCACAGTTCTACTCTCTTAACTATTAAACTCAGAGAAGGCGATGGCATCCAACTCCATTATTCTTGCCTGGAAAATCCCATTATTAAACTATAAACCACAAGAAAAGCATAAGAGCTTCCATTGTTTGTCAGGTATAGGTCATGGTTTTGGAAATCTTTCTTATTGACCTCTGAGGAATGCTTAAATGTTTTGCTTAAGTTATAGACAGAACTATCATCAGAATTCAAGATGATTCTTAGGAGGCTGTGAAGATATATACTCTCTATGCTTTCAATATCTCAAATCGGTACCTCACGTTATAAGATACTGGTACATCTTAATCTTTAGAAATTGTGAGTAATGAAGTACAAAAAAATTGATTCACTTACAGTTTTTACTATTAGTGAACTCCATATCATCCTTCTAAATTTGCTATCTTCATACCAATGATTTCCTGGGAGACATGCTGACACCATTACAGGGCACATTTAAGAATGTTTTTATTATATAAATCTTATCTGTACCAAAGGGTATTTAAATGATTGGTTTAATCACACACATATTGTAATATGCTTTTGTGAATTTCAAGTTCTATTAGAAAAGGATATTTAAGAATAAATATTTGAACTAATATTAAAATCTCCAGAACCATATAGTAATTAATATGGTTACTTGTATAAGGCAGGAGAGTAGGATGATTGACATAAGGAAGAAGATATCTCTGTGTATAATTGTAACATAATTTTTACCTTTTAATTACATATTACCTGCTTATAGAATACTCAATTAAAATGCATATTACCTATCTTTTTTATATGCATAATTGAAGGTATAAGAATCTACCTCCATTCTTGGGAGTATTATACCAATAAACACACCAACTTGCCTGTCTAATAGAGAGTGAAGTAGTATCGATTTTCTGCGTGGAAGTTGTGGTAGTTAATGTGTCTTTTTTTTCTTGACTCTCCTCTTTCTGGGTATATTGTAGGACTACAATTCCTTATCTCCTTTAAATAAAATAGGATCTTGTGACTTTGTGTAATAAAATATGAGATTTCAGAGGGTATAAGCTATCTGGGGAGATACCATGAAGAGGTGCTATCTCCTGTGTCATGTTTTTTATCCCTGGTTGTGATGCCTAGAAACACTGCACATGATGGAAAATTGATCATCTTGGCTTCCTAAGAGAGGACACTGTAGTCAGAACTACCACTTACCTGAGATTGGTTAGTAGTTACTGCTTTCAAGCTAGTGATATTGTACAGGTAGACTTCCTGTAACCTTATCTAACCTGACTGAAAGAAGTTTTTCAAGTATTTAAAGAAGTATGTCTAATTGTCTCTTTCCTAGGTTAAACAATTCCAATGCCTTCAACCTGTTCATGTTTGACATATTATCCAAACTAATAATGTTTCCTACTTTAGTGGCAATATGATCCTTGAATCTCCAAACATTCTTGAATAGTTTTAAACCCAACACATTTGAAATTTTCCTTGTTTGGATTTTTCATTCTTATTTATAGGCCATGTTCAAGTTTGGTGTATTTCATTTGTGAACATATTTACGTAGAATGGAGGGCCAAAGGTGATTCATAAAATGTAACTGTCAAGAGAGGTAATTTTTTCCTAGAATGAGTATTCATAAGCTCAACTATATATTATTGTTTTATGGATCTTAGGGATTAGTCACTACACCAGTAAATGCACTAATCCTGAAACTAAAACAATCTGTTGGAAACTTTAAAAACTTTACATAAAGAAATTTTTATTTTATCCTGTGAAGCTTGAGTCATCGCTATGAACATGAAGTATGTTAAAAACTAAGAAGATCATAACTGCTTTCCTTATAATTTCAGATCATTATGCTTTTTAAAATGAAAGATTATAGATTGGAAAGAATAACAACAAATAAATCTGAATGAAATAGAATAGTAATTTCAGAGCCTTGGAGACTTGAAAATATGATATTTTTTGAAAGTTTTGATTTATCTATTCTTGGTATTATGTTTGTTTTCATTATTAAAATGAATTCAAAGGAAGAAAACTAAGAGGATCATAGATAAATTATGGGGCTAGAAGTGAATCAGACTGGACTCCCTACCAATAATGTTCATAATAATCAATAACTTTGAAAAGCTCCTTCACTTTCCTTTTAGTTAAAATCTTTAAAAATTGAAAAATGACCCCTAATTGTGTTTTCAAGCTTAGACATTTTAATGAACTCCCAGGAAGCTCTCCAGAGGTAGCCTGGATTCCACTGAGGAGAATGAACAGAATTAGTTTCCACTCTAGACTTGGATCTGACAGAAATGGAATAAAAGAAAGTCAGAAAAATTGAAGTATTCCTTCAATCATCCTATAAAGGAAGTCTTTGGCTAAGAATTTTGTCTATTTTTTACTAGATATATTTATATACAAATGTGACCATGTGATCACTGAGCCCCTTAAATATAAAATTCTATCAACAAAGTTTACTGTGTTAAACATATTTTTAAAATCAATTTTCATGGAATTCAGAGTGAAAATGTAGTATTCTGGCCAACAGATTCAAGCAGAGAGGTTTTTTGTTTGTTTGTTTGTTTTTTTTTTACTGTTTTTGATTCTGAAGACAGATGGCGTATGGAGGTATTTTCTATGAATTATAGAGATGGAGATTGCTTTTGTTTTGGTTACACAGCAAAGGAATTTCAAATGTTTCTAACAGGCTACTCTTTAGGTGTTTTCAGAAAAAAAAAAAAAAAAGGCTAGACACTTCAGAACCTCTGTTCCCAAATATAATGAAGTCAATTCATTATTCATTTATAAAACATACTTTGCATTAAGGAAGCAAAATCAAACCATTCCTTTCAGTATAGAATTTTAGTGTAACATGCACCTCAATTGATGTGGCTTGGTATCTGGTTTACACCCTTTTCTACCTTGGTCCCCACAGAGAACCCCATGAGGGACAATTTTTGGAAGAGGTGATTCTTCCATATCTTCTGACTCTAGATATCATTACATAGACAATATCAACATCTTACTACTCCCCATAACTGAAGGCAATACAACAGGAGAGAAGAGCACAAGACAGGCAAGGGGTACAATATAAACTTTTATTAAATAAAACTATGTATTTAAAAAGTTATTTTTTCCTCCACATCTAAGCCTAAATGATATGTATTACCATGCTGGTATAATTCCACTGTTAAACATCTGCTAAACTGACAGGGTTAAATCTCCTTTACCAGATGGTTTAAATGTTTTTGTTAATAGTTTTCTGTTTATTTTCCTGATATTATTGAGAAAAATAGTTCAGTATATTAAAATATGCAAAAAGAACAGGGGCTTTAGTTTAGGACATAACAAAGAATTCATATTTTTTGTAAATAAAAAGGAGGACAACTGACTAATGAAATAATCATGAATTTGTATCAGTACTTAATCAGTATAGTTAAACTTTAAAGCATTGTTTACTTAGAGATTAAAGAAATTTGTTTTTAATAGTCTGATGTACTAAAGTAGTTGCTATATGTTGGGGGAAACTTTAGAATTATGGCAGAAATATTCATCAAGTGACCAAAGTATATGGTGAAAAGATTAGGACATTTTGTCTTTTATCTATTTCTGAATACTTCCTCACAAATAAAATAGCAAATCACAAGGGAAATAAGATTGTTTATAGGACATCTGTCCTGGGGCAATAAATTGCAGAAATGTAGCTAAATATGTGCCATCTGTGAAGGGGTCTGCCTGGCAGAATCAGCAGTGTGGCATTTAATAAACATCCAGTTGCTCTGGGAGTTTCTCTTTGCAAGCATGACACCTAAAAAGGGTTGCTAAACTGCTATGGTTTTAAGATTGTGATTGACCTCATCTGCTGCACCATGGGTCATTATTTTACTTATGAAGAAAGATTTAGTCATTTATCTTGTTAGGAAAGAGTCTATTTATTCACAAACAGAATGTGCTACCATTCTGTTTGTGAATAAAAATTTTATTTACTTCATAAAATAAATAGATACTTCATTTATGATACATCAAATGACATGTTTATTAGTTTAATAAATAACAATGACATGTCAAGCTAATTTTTGTCCTAACACCATGCCACACAAAAGAAAACCAATGGCTAAAATGTCCATAAGATGAAAATACTTGGTTATTCAGAATTACCCCCTTGGACACTGACAGACTTTTTAATTTCTGATTTTTATTAATTTTCAGCAACATGATTTGTATATATGTAAAATTCTTGAATACAAAAATGGTCAAACATGGTTTTAAAATTTGTATATAATTTAATCTCAATATAATTCTTCTCATACAGTGGCTAAGTCATGTCCGATTCTTTGCAACCCCATGGACATGGACTGCCACATGGCAGGTTTCCCTGTCTTTTACTGTCTTCTTAATAGATGATAAATGGGCAAAATGACTTCATACATAAATACTTGCTGCTGCTGCTGCTGCTAAGTCGCTTCAGTCGTGTCCGACTCTGTGCGACCCCATGGACGGCAGCCCACCAGGCTCCCCTGTCCCTGGGATTCTCCNAAAAGGAGGACAACTGACTAATGAAATAATCATGAATTTGTATCAGTACTTAATCAGTATAGTTAAACTTTAAAGCATTGTTTACTTAGAGATTAAAGAAATTTGTTTTTAATAGTCTGATGTACTAAAGTAGTTGCTATATGTTGGGGGAAACTTTAGAATTATGGCAGAAATATTCATCAAGTGACCAAAGTATATGGTGAAAAGATTAGGACATTTTGTCTTTTATCTATTTCTGAATACTTCCTCACAAATAAAATAGCAAATCACAAGGGAAATAAGATTGTTTATAGGACATCTGTCCTGGGGCAATAAATTGCAGAAATGTAGCTAAATATGTGCCATCTGTGAAGGGGTCTGCCTGGCAGAATCAGCAGTGTGGCATTTAATAAACATCCAGTTGCTCTGGGAGTTTCTCTTTGCAAGCATGACACCTAAAAAGGGTTGCTAAACTGCTATGGTTTTAAGATTGTGATTGACCTCATCTGCTGCACCATGGGTCATTATTTTACTTATGAAGAAAGATTTAGTCATTTATCTTGTTAGGAAAGAGTCTATTTATTCACAAACAGAATGTGCTACCATTCTGTTTGTGAATAAAAATTTTATTTACTTCATAAAATAAATAGATACTTCATTTATGATACATCAAATGACATGTTTATTAGTTTAATAAATAACAATGACATGTCAAGCTAATTTTTGTCCTAACACCATGCCACACAAAAGAAAACCAATGGCTAAAATGTCCATAAGATGAAAATACTTGGTTATTCAGAATTACCCCCTTGGACACTGACAGACTTTTTAATTTCTGATTTTTATTAATTTTCAGCAACATGATTTGTATATATGTAAAATTCTTGAATACAAAAATGGTCAAACATGGTTTTAAAATTTGTATATAATTTAATCTCAATATAATTCTTCTCATACAGTGGCTAAGTCATGTCCGATTCTTTGCAACCCCATGGACATGGACTGCCACATGGCAGGTTTCCCTGTCTTTTACTGTCTTCTTAATAGATGATAAATGGGCAAAATGACTTCATACATAAATACTTGCTGCTGCTGCTGCTGCTAAGTCGCTTCAGTCGTGTCCGACTCTGTGCGACCCCATGGACGGCAGCCCACCAGGCTCCCCTGTCCCTGGGATTCTCCAGGCAAGAACACTGGAGTGGGTTGCCATTTTCTTCTCCAGTGCATGAAAGTGAAAAGTGAAAGTGAAGTTGCTCAGTTATGTCTGACTCAGCGACCCCATGGGCTGCAGCCTACCAGGCTCCTCTGTCCATAGGATTTTCCAGACAAGAGTACTGGAGTGGGGTGCCATTACCTTCTCCAACATAAATACTTAACAGAAGGAATAAAAATGTATATGTTTGATTTTATAGTATTTTTAACCAAACAACTCAATGGCCAGACTGTAAAGTTACTTACTCATTTTATAATTGATAAATGTGTTGGTATAAGTATTGAGGTTATTCAAATATCTTATTTCTATTCAAATTTTCTCACAGATTTTGTTTTATTTCTATAATTAGTTTAAATTTTATATATTCAGTGCTTATAACATAGTTTCATACACATATACATAGTGAAATGTTTATTACAGTCACTCTAGCTAACATATTTTTCTTACATAGTTACCATTATTTTTGTGTGTGTATATGATAATACTTGAATTCTATCCACAGAAAATTTTCACTGTTCACCACAGTTTTATGAACTGTAGCCATCATATTATACATTAGCTCTCTACACTTTTTCATCCCTACTGATTTTAGAATCCTTGGTTGACTGTGCCTGGAAGAATCATTGCTGTGATGTTTGCTTAATAGTGATTTAGGGTTTTTTTAATTCCTTCTACATAATATTAATATAAATTTTTCTTTAATAAAGAGCTACCTCTCCTCTTTCCTATGCTTGATTGAATTATTCATATCTATACATACTCATTCATATTTATCTTATGTTATATGGTCTAAAGGGCTTCCCTGGTGGCTCAGAAGATAAAGAATCTGTCTGCAAGGCAAGAGAACTGGGTTTGATCCCTGGGTTGGGAAGATCCCCTGGAGAGGGAAAGGGCAGCCCACTCTAGTATTCTTGCCTGGAGAATCCCATGGGCAGAAAAGCCTGAGAGGCTACAGTCCATGGAGTTGCAAAGAGCCAGACATGACTGAGCAACTAATACTAACTAACTAAAGGAAAAAAATTAAGGCAGATAAAGGTCATGAAGAAAGAAGAAGTCCATAATGCAATGACTACTGGCAGTGTTTGGGAAATAGTGGCAGAAAATGCTAAATGGTTCACAGATTTTGCAAGCAGGTAATCTCCAGAACAGGTTAAACTATCAGACTGTGAGTAAAGACAGAAGACTTTAGCTTGGTAGGCAAGAGAAAATTATTGGATTTTTTTTTTAGCACTAAATATCATTTTTATAATTTTCTCTTAAGATAATCAGGCGTTGATGTGAGAGATGAATTGTTTAAATGTTTAAGAAGATATAGGAATTAGTGAAAGGCAAAAACTTTTCCTGTTTCCATTTAAGAATCATTTCTTGATCATCCACTGAATGCTGAAAACAAATACAATGCATATGAAATCATCTACATCCCCAAGGAATTTCAGTGTAAGAGACCAAAAGCAACTATATGGTTATGATGATAGAAGTAGGCTGAGAATGCTACACTCTACCATGAAAATAGAACAAGGATGCCTGGCCCAGATTGGAAGGGAGTTAGGAGCAAGTCTTAATACATTAAGGTTTAAACAGAATAGTTTTGGAGTTGAAGTGGACCCCATGGGGAGAATGCATTATGTCTAGAAGGAAAAGATAAGAATGTAAGTGAGATTATGACATGCATAGAGAAAGTTTCAATTTGAGGTCTGTGGCTAGAATTTAGAAGACAAAAGATAAGAAAAGAGTTTTAAAGTTAGCAAAGCTGGGGAGAATCTACAGTCTATACTTCTTCCTGTAGGATATTAAAAAAAATATTCAGGAGACCCATTTGAGGTCACTGTGAAGTAGGTAGACAGGAAAGAGGTTGTATGTCTTATCTCTGGGCCCCTTCAAATAACTGGGTTGCTGAACTTATTTTTCATTTATAGCTAAAACTTATTTTTTGTTGAAGTTTAAATTTTGTTTGGAGGGCTTATTATTCCTACCGGAAGAGTTTCTAAACTACTGTGCAATAATGAAAGACTACTGGGAGTAAGTAAGCATAAGGTAAGACTGAGGAGTCAGAGTGAAATAACTGGCACTTGAGCACTTGAACAGAAATTGCAAACTGAGAAGGAAGAAAAAGTGTGCCCACATGGTCACTTATACTAGTATTCAGGAAAACAATAATTAAAAGAACAGAAAAATTGCTTTCTTTCTATTGGATTAGTAAAAGTAAAAAAAAAAAAATCAGTAATATTGACTTTCATATAAGAAGTTGAGCAAGATGATGTACTACTAGAAACCATATATAATGTTTCATGCATACTGGAAAGGAGACCAATATTACTTACTAATATATAAATAGTAACTGTTAACACAATAAGTCTACATTTAAATGCTTATTCTCAGGAAAATATTAGGGGTATGGACAAGTCTTACACTACATAAGATGGCAGCAATCCATTTATATCATGAAAAAGTTAACCTGAAAATCAAACCATAGCCATCTAAGTAAATATGACTGCACATAAATGCAGAGGTATACTGTAAAACCATTAAAATAGACATTAAACTTTTAATGTGGAAAGTGCTCCCAATATTTACATCTCTGTACTTTTGCCCCACTATTGAGGACTCTTCCTCTGCAATGCTGACGTGGAAAATTCTATCCCAGTCCCCACCACTATCTTCCCCTTACCATAGTTTTGTTTTCGTTGAATTCTGTTCTGGTATATTAATTTTTTTGTTGTTGTTTATTGCCTGTCTTTCTCACAATGGAATGAGAGCTCCATGAGAGCAATTGATTTGTGTTATTATTGGGCCTGAGATCTTGATGTCAAGAACAGTGCCTGCAAATATAAACATATGAGCAGAATAGGGCTTTCCCGGGTGGCTCAGTGGTAAATAACCCACCTGCCAATGCAGGAGACGTAAAAGACATGGGTTCGATTCCTGGGTCAGGAAGATCCTTTGGAGAAGGGCATGGCAGTCCATTCCAGTATTCTTGCTTGGAGAATCCCATGGACATAGGAGCCCTGTAGGCTAAGTCCATGGGGTCGCAGAGTCAGACATGATTGAAGTGACTTAGCATGCATGCATGTCCAAAATAAATAGTTCTTAATTATATATAGTTAGACATCAAATATGCAGGCATAGGTAAATAATACAAAAAGAAATATTAAAAAATGCTGTCACTAATTATATTTGAAATTATGAGCATTTTTGTTGTATCATATTTAGATATAACAAGATTTTAAAAGAAAGAATGAATGCCTTTGCTTGGAGAAAAAAAGTAGCAAAACTTAGACTAAAATTTTTTTCTGATCTTAGTGTAATGAGGGGCACTTTGAAATCCATTATGAAGATTAGGAGTTAATACAATTGAAAAATGTTGCAAATGTGTACTAAGAAATGGCAGAGATAAAAGATAGCCTAAGACTATTATTTTAGTCTTGTTAAAATATCCATGATATTATGCAAATTCAGTGATTAGGGCACTGATGTTTCTTTAGGTTTCCCAGAGATCTCCCTGCACTTGTTGGATGCTTTATCTTATGCTAACATAGAGATATTACTTTGCTGACTAAGGTTCCTCTAGTCAAGGCTATGGTTTTTCCAGTAGTCATGTATGGATGTGAGAGTTGGACTGTGAAGAAGGCTGAGCGCCGAAGAATTGATGTCTTTGAACTGTGGTGTTGGAGAAGACTCTCGAGAGTCCCTTGGACTGCAAGGAGATCCAATCAGTCCATTCTGAAGGAGATCAGCCCTGGGATTTCTTTGGAAGGAATGATGCTAAAGCTGAAGCTTCAGTACTTTGGCCACCTCATGCGAAGAGTTGACTCACTGGAAAAGATTCTGATGCTGGGAGAGATTGGGAGCAGGAGGAGAAGGGAATGACTGAGGATGAGATGGCTGGATGGCCTCACAGACTGGATGGACATGAGTCTGAGTGAACTCCAGGAGTTGGTGATGGACAGGGAGGCCTGGCATGCTGAGATTCATGGGGTCACAAAGAGTCAGACACGACTGAGCGACTGAACGGAACTGAACTGAAAATAGAGAGAGTAGGCAGAGAACGGCCATGCCTGAGCTGTTCTCATTTTGTGGAATCACTGCTTTTGGTTTCTCTCCCAGTCCTTTTCCTCTGAGCCTGGTAAATGTGGTTTGTCCTCAAACTGTGGTTTGTAAAAACCTAGACTTTGTGTGTTATCCTGGGCTTACTTTGGTTTGTGGAATCTTAGAACTATTGAACAGAAAACAAAGACATTATCTGATTCTACCCTGCATTCAGAATTTTCACATTGGAAATTTCCATGCGGCTCACTTCTAACAAAAGACCATGGGGCTGAATCTGTGTTTTCATATTTTACTATCTGTGAATATTGTTCCCTCACGGAGCTAAAGGAAGAATAGAGTTTCCAATGTGTATATCTTGGCCAAATTCTATGTAATATAATTTTTAGCCTTTTAGTAGTTTTAATAAGAAAGAAAACTCAATTATTTAGATTTTATTTCAAATATATTTTCATATGAAAGTTTAGTTTGCTGCTGCTGCTGCTAAGTCCCTTCAGTCGTGTCCGACTCTGTGCAACCTAATGGAAGGCAGCCCATCAGGCTTCCCCATCCCTGGGATTCTCCAGGCAAGAACACTGGAGTGGGTTGCCATTTCCTTCTCCAGTGCATGAGAGTAGAAAGTTAAAGTTTGCTAGATGTACTTATTTATCTAATGGTGCAGAAGAGGATATAAAGTGAGGATAAATCTTGTTCATAGATACATATAAGACAGGTAAGTTTTTATTGTTTTAACAAAATGCTATTCATTACACATGCACTATGAGTCAAGAATAGCTTGGATAAAGATTTGAATCACAAATTTGGGCATACTTAGAGAAAGATATTGAATTCCACAGACAAACACAGCATTGACCAAAACCCTGTGGAGATATAATCTTGCCTCAAATTAGGCCTAATAATAATAACTTCTTCCCCACTTCAATACATAGAAATTAACAAAAATATTTTATTAAGGCAATTAGGTTAATAAAATGCATAGTTTACTTAAAATTTTAACTAATAAATAAATACATGTATTCATTCTCAAAAATTCTCCTTGAAATAAAATCTTAACATGAAGCTAGTTCAATATTGCTATAGCTAAAAACTACTGAATTTTGTAACTATCACATTGAATGATTTCTGTTTCAAAAATGTATTGAGGGTAAGAAATTCTTTTCTCCTGCATAATATAACCTTCAATTTCATGAAGATGTTAAACTCATCTTTAGATGATTCAGATAGATATGACTTGTGTGAACATTCTACCACCTGAAAGTATCAGTTACTACCTGCAACATATCTCTATTTGACGGTCTTATTAGAGTCATATCTGACAGATACTTGTCCACAAATGAAATTTTAGTGTGAGATGTTAGTTAGGAACCTCATCTCCATTACCTGAGATTTTCTCCAAGCAAAAGAAGGAGGGAAGGAACTGTCAGCACAGCCCATCATTTTTAGAAAGCAAAATATTTAAAGCATGAAGCAAATAGGCTAGCAGGAATACAAAAACTTTTGAGGTGCACTAGGGTAAGGGAAATCTCATTTTCCAAAAATTTCAATAGCTTTCACTGCAAATTAATATATTTCATTACTGGGAATATTTTACTTTCAAATGTAATTGATATGGCTCATGGTTTACTGCCAGCTACACTTTCACTGTGGCATAGCTGCGGCTTATAATGACATTCTGCAAGGAGACCACTGACACTAGTACTTTGTCTTCCATAACAGCACTCAGGGGCATATTTTCAACACAGAATGAATCAGGAATCACACCCATAACTTTGGGAATGTGATGCTGAAAATTAATTCCACTGAGTTCTAACCAGATGGTTCCTCACTCATAATCTAGAATAATTTATTGTGAGAAGCCATTTACACTTGAGAACTGATTATTATTTATGTTAAATCACAAATTAACATGGCCATATAAATAAGCTTAGGAAAATAAGTGATTCTTCCATATTCTAAAAGAAATGAAAACAAAATTAAAACAGGAAAATATTAAGATAGACATCAGGCAAGGAATTACCTGAGGCATATGCTATTGAGTTAACAAACAAACAAAAAAAAAATGAGGTAATATAAGGAAAAAAAGACTTAGAGATAAAAGTCATCTCAAGAAAGACCCTGCCATGAATAAACGTTGACTGTAACTGCAGTAAATATATGAGATAACTGAGTGTTCACTTTTTCAGAAACAGAATTAAAATAACACAATTCAATGTGAATGAGGTAGCAAGACATATATAAGATTTGAGTTTCCAGAGTATCTAAAGCATTCTTAATTATTCTACAAATTGGGAATGTTAAAATAGCAATCGAATGTCACAAACAAACATGAATGGAATATTTAGCCACAAGCTTGGCTGCATGACTTGAGATTAATTGGGAATGTATTCCTTCATTCAAAAAATCCTCATTATACACCTGCAAGCACTTGAGCAGGCACTTGGATACATCAGGACAAAATAAGGTGATATCTAATGTTAAGTTTTAGTGGAGA
Source organism: Neotragus moschatus (assembly GCA_006410615.1). Classification (NCBI taxonomy): domain Eukaryota; kingdom Metazoa; phylum Chordata; class Mammalia; order Artiodactyla; family Bovidae; genus Neotragus; species Neotragus moschatus. The sequence goes on from SJYA01001829.1 coordinate 493,363, forward strand.
CAGACAAAAGAGAATTAACAAAATAAAACTGGTATAATATAGAAGATCCAAGGTTGGTAAATGCTGTAGAAAGAGCTAAATAAGATCAGGGGTGTATCACTAGGGAAGAGGGAAGATGTAGAGGATGAAGGTGTAAGGATGTATCTTTGTGAAATAAGGTGGTCAGGGTATGCCTCCCTGAGAAACTGACAACTGAATAAAGACTGAACTGGGGCTGTTGACCATATGCATATCTTGGGAAAGAGTGATCCATACAGAGGGAATAACTGGGATAGAGTCCCTAAGACAGGTGTAAACCTGGCATGTTCCAGGAATGTCAAGGAAAACTTTGTCTACATACCGAGAGAGGGTTTGGATGGGTGGTAAGATAATAGGGACTTTGCTATGTAGGGCCTTGCAGGAAATACAACCTGAAATAAAGGGGAGTGAGCAAAAGTGTTATGCCATGATTTGCATTTCAAAAAGTCATTTGGCCTATAAAGACTGGCAGGTAGGAGTAGCAATGTAATTAAGGAAACCTCTTTGAAGGTAATTCCAGTGACCACATGGTAACTTTGGTGGCAGCAAGCAGTAGACGAGCTTGAAATGGTCAATTCCTGGTTACAGACAGCTCTGATGAACACGGATGATACCAATATCAGCCCAAGTAACTGGAAGTATGGCCACTGCCTCACGCGAGACTGCAAAGAGGTGAAAAGTGAAGCCTGTTTGGCAAGAAAAGCAAGTTCAGTCAGGGCACACAGGATATGAAACAGTCAGCATTTGAATAGCAACAGTAAGTGTGAATCTCCAATTTGAGTGTGGATTTGGGGAGGAAGAACTGGACTAATGATGTACATTTCAGTAATGTGAGCATGGGTTAATTCCTGCATTTAATTCCAGGAGGTGCGATGAGGCCACCAAAGGAGAGATGCAAAGAAAGATAGACAATAAAAAGACCAAGTTCCCAGGAACGAGGTTTCTCCATTGAAATTGCCATTTCCTGTATTTCTGGGTTAAAACCTATAATGAAATCCAGGTAGCTAATTATACTAAGAAATACCTCATATCAAATAAGCCATTCACGTGAAAAGCACTGTACAAATCATTTCAGTAGTGTTCCAGCTCTTAATTCTATAATTCAAGAGAACAATGTTAATAGGGATAACCAAAAAGCTGTCAAGAGCAAGGTAAGATCATGTTAGGAGTATAATATAGATTGACTGTGTCGGAAAAGAATGCTGCCCTAAACTTAAAAGAACATTGTACAAAAGTGAGAGCACCTCACAACTATGATTAGAATTATCTACAATGAAATTTAACCTCTGTATTATAATAAAATCACAACTATAAGGATAGTAAATGCTAAAATTTAATATCAAGTGAAAAAAGTATTTTCATACTGTTTACACTCAAAAGATATTAACATAAACAAAATGTGAATTTTAATCAGCACAAAGCAAATTTCCAAGTCTTGTCCTATGGGTTTTAAATTTAAACAAAAATTATATAAAATAGTCAACAGCTTTTTCCTGAATGGAGGGAGAACAGGGAAGCAGCTATATGGAACTTAGCATTCTGTACTTGACTTAGAGTTGAGTGTTTGTATTAAGTGAATATTTGGTACTGCAGTTACTATAGGTGCTGATTAAAGAAATCTACTTATTTCTCCCAGAAACAGGAATTTGTCTTTGTGCTTTCTACACCACTTATGTAACATCTAAGTGAACTGTCAGCTTTGTGCGATGGGACAGGAGACTTCGTTTTAATCAAAGTCCAAAATTAAAAAAAAAAAAAAAATTGAGCTCTGAAATATTCTGATTCCTGTGAGCTTCCTTGTTGGCAAGGGGGGGGAAAGCTGTATTTATTTTTCTAGTATTACATTGACCTACTGAAGAAGTTAAATCTACTCTGTAACCTCAAATTGTTAGATAAATCTATGACATTTTATTCTATTTCCCAAATTACTAATGAAGGAAAAAATTGAATTTATTTCCCTGAAAAACGTAGATTTCTCTCCTCCTAAAAATGCTGTCTTATCCTACAAGCAATTATAAAGATATATTTGCTATAAGTCACAAGAATTATTAGTGATATATGTGGTGGGAAATCAGGTATGGAATAAGCATCAGCCGTGGCTTTCAAGTAATATAAAATAGAAATACAATCAGCTATTACAAGAGAGCTTTTAGGGAAACTTTCCAAATAGAAACTCAGTGCCCAAATAACTTAATTAACTTCATGTGGGATCAAATCCATCACTCTTAAGCACCTGTCACATATAACCATTGCCCAGAGTGAGGTTCAATAAATGTTTTGTATTAATGCCAATATTATTTATGCCTCCATATTACAATATCTAGGGAAATAAAACATTTGCTATATTAAAAAGAAACTTTCATAATTGAACTAGCAACTACTGTGATATTAAAATAAAACTAATATTGAATGTGAAAAATGGGGGACATACTAAATGGTTTATTAGGGGTTAGAAACATAAAGATACTTCTCTACAATACTGTTGCCCTCTACATATTTCACTATGAGGTGGAAAGTTCTGTCACATTCCATAAATGCCTTCACAATCATTCATGACTGTGCTGGAAGCTAAGCCTGAAAAACCATAAAGCACAGTTGTTTCAGAGTTATTCACAAAATACTTTCATTTATTCAATAAAATCAGATTTGGATTTCTCGATGTCCTAAATTATACGTCCAGGTATAAGTCACCATGCCATCTTTCAAGATGAAGTATGTTGTTTGAATTCTCCAAAATCAAAGGTGGAAAGTATTAAAATAATAATGCAAGCCCAAGATATTTGACCGTAAACTCCATACTCTTAAACACAGCATTTTAATGGGGATAAAAAATAGAAACAACAATTTTGTATTCTAGGTGCGTTCAGATCTGCTGTAACAGTTGCTTTCAGATCTCACTGAGATAGTGCATAGCTAGGTTGTGCTTTGAGCATGATACAATTCAGATTTAGGGATTATGAGTTTCTATGGCATTGATTTATCATAGAACTCATTTTTTGAAACTGATACTTTGAGCAATGTAAACTGATACAACATAGAAATGTTGGCAAAGTTGTAATAACAAAAGACCTTAACAGCCATTTTGACTGTTAAGTGGGAAGTAGGCTTTCTAAGGCTATACACTGAAGTCTGGGGCTCTGTGGACAAATGTATGTGTAAAGCATCCCATCTTGGGGAATTTTTTATTATGTTAACTGAAGTATTTTGCAAACTGAAAATGTAAGCAATATTTACAACCCACATTTTCTTGTGCTTGTGTTTTATGTATATTTCAATTAAAACATATCTAGGCAGCTTTATCCCAATTTTAATAAGAACAAAGAGCTTAAACATTTATTTAAGTTGTTCAGGGCCACACCATTGTGCAAGAGTGGAGTCAAATCAACTCTTAATTATGTGCCTCACAACTTAATGCTTTATTTAATTTAGCAGGATATTTTAGTGAATTTTGCTTCTCAATATTTTGATATGAATCTCTGCAAAGGCAAAAACTGCATCAAAGTAATTGGCTTTAGGACATTCTTCCTTGATGGTATTTAACATCATAATGTCCTCAAGGCCTATCCATGTTGTCAAAATGGAAAATGCCATTCTTTTTTATGGCTGAATAATATCCATGATACATATATACACTACATCTTCTTTATCCACCCATCCACTTATGGACAGTTAAATTGTTCCATACCGTGGCTGCCATGAGTAGTGCTGGACTGAACGTGAGGATGCATACGTCTTTTTGAATTAGTGTTTCCATCTTCTTCAGATAAATACCCAGAAGTGAAATTGCTGGATCATGTAGTAATACTATTATTAATTTTTGAGGAGCTACTATACTGTTTTCCATAGTAGCTACACAAGTTTGCATTTCCACCAACTGTGCATGAAGGGTTCCCTTTTCTCAACATCCAGTTCGATATTTACCTCTTGCCTTTTTGTTAATCCTAAAGGAAATCAATCCTGAATATTCATTAAAAGAACTAATGCAGAAACTCCAATACTTCGGCCACTTGATGCAAAGAACTGACTCATTGGAGAAGACTGATTCTGATGCTGGGAAAGATTGAAGGCAGGAGGATAAGGGGACAACAGAGGAAGAGATGGTTGGATGGTATCACCAACTCAATGAACATGAGTTTTAGTAAGCTCCAGGAATTGGTGATGGACAGGAAAGCCTGGTGTGCTGCAGATCATGGGGTCACAAAGAGTAGGACACGATTGAGCAACTGGACTGAACTGATTCTAACAGACATGAGGTGATTTGCATTTCCCTAATAACTAACAGTGTTCAGCACCTTAATATGTACCTTCTGGCTATCTGATATTTTCTTTGGAAAAAATGTATATTTAAATCTTCTGCTCACTTTTATTTTTTTTAGTTGTCCTCACTTTATTTTTTTTATTTTATTTAAATTAATTAATCAATTTTCATTGAAGGGTAATTACAGTGTAGTGGTTCTGACCATACATTGACTTAAATCAGCCATAGGTGTACATGTGTCCCCCATCCTGAACCCCCTCCTACCTCTTCCCCATCCCATCCCTCAGGGTTGTCCCAGTGCACTGGCTTTGAATGCCCTGTTTCATTCATCAAACTTGGATTGGTGATCTGTTTCACATATGGTAATATACATGTTTCAATGCTACTCTCTAAAATCATCCCAACCTCACCTTCTCCCACAGAGTCCAAAAGTTGGCTCTGTATATCTGTCTCTTTTGCTATCTTGCATATCAGGTCATCATTACCATCTTTCTGAATTCTACATTATATGCAATAATATACTGTATTGTTTTTCTTTCTGACTTACTATATTCTGTATAATAGGCTCCAGTTTCATCCACCTCATTAGAATTGATTCAAATGTGTTCTTTTTAATAGCTGAGTAACATTCCATTGTGTACATGTACCACAGCTTTCTTATCCATTCATCTGCCAATGGACATCTAGGTTGCTTCCATGTCCTGGCTATTGTAAACAGTGCTGTGATAAACATTGGGGTACATGTGTCTCTTTCAGTTTTGGTTTCCTCAGTGTGTATGCCCAGCAGTGGGATTGCTGGGTCATATGGCAGTTCTATTTCCAGTTTTCAAGGAATCTCCACACTGTTCTCCATAGTGGCTGTACTAGTTTGCATTCCCACCAACAGCACAAGAGGATTCCCTTTTCTCCAGCATCCTCTCCAGCATTTATTGCTTATAGAATTTCTGACAGTAATCATTCTGACTGGCATGAGATGGTACCTCATTGTGGTTTTGACTTGCATTTCTCTGAGTGAGGTTGAACATCTTTTTATGTGTTTCTTAGTCATCTGTATGTCTTCTTTGGAGAAATATCTGTTTAGTTCTTTGGCCCATTTTTTGATTGGGTCATTTATTTGTCTGGAATTGAGCTGCCTGAGCTGCTTGTATATATTTGAGATTAATTCTTTGTCAATTGCTTCATTTGCTGCTCAGTTCAGTTCAGTCACTTAGTCTTGTCTGACTCTTGTCTGACTCATGGGGTCATGTGTGACCCCATGAACCACAGCACGCCAGGCCTCCTTGTCCATTACCAACTCCGGGAGTCCACCCAAACCCATGTCCACTGAGTCAGTGATGCCATCCAACCATCTTATCCTCTGTTGTCCCCTTCTCCTCCTGCCCCAATCTTTCCCAGCATCAGGGTTTTATCCAGTGAGTCAGCTCTTCACATCAAGTGGCCAAAGTACTAGAGTTTCAGCTTCAATGTAAGTCCTTCCAGTGAACACCCAGGACTGGGTGGATCTCCTTGCAGTCCAAGGGACTTTCAAGTCTTCTCCAACACCACAGTTCAAAAGCATCAATTCTTTGGCACTTGGGTCTTTATAGTCCAACTCTCACATCCATACATGATCACTGGAAAAAAATAGCCTTGACTAGACGGACCTTTGTTGACAAAATAATGTATCTTCTTTTTATTATGCTGTCTAGGATAGTCATAACTTTCCTTCCAAGGAGTAATCTTTTAATTTTATGGCTACAATCACCATCTGCAGTGAATTTGGAGCCCAGAAAAATAAAGTCAGCTCATTTGCTATTATTTTCTCCCATTCTGAAGGCTGTATGTTCACCTTGCTTATAGTTTCCTTCTTTGTGCAAAAGTTTTTAAGTTTAATTAGGTCCCATTTGTTTATTTTTGCTTTTATTTCCATTAATTTGGAAGGTGGGTCATAGAGGATCCTGCTGTGATCTATTTCAGAGAGTGTTTTGCCTATGTTTTTCTCTAGGAGTTTTATAGTTTCTGGTCTTACATTTAGATCTTTAATTCATTTTGAGTTTATTTTTGTGTATGGTGTTAGAAAGTATTCTAGTTTCATTCCTTTACAGATAGTTGACCAGTTTTCCCAGCACTATTTGTTAAAAAGATTGTCTTTTCTCCATTGTTTTATTCTTTCCTCCTTTGTCAAAGGTAAGGTGTCTACAGGTGCATGGATTTGTCTCTGAGCTTTCTATTTTGTTCCATTGGTCTATGTTTCTGTCTTTATGCCAGTACTATACTGTCTTGATGTCTGTGGCTTTGTAGTATAATCTGAAGTCAAGCAGGTTGATTCCTCCAGTTCCATTCTTCTTTCTCAAGACTGTTTTGGCTATTCGAGGTGTTTTTTTGTTTGTTTGTTCTCTTTTTTTTTTTTTTTGTATTTCCATACAATTGTGAAATTATTTGTTCTAGTTCTGTGAAAAATGCCATTGATAGCTTGATAGAGATTGCATTGAATCTATAGATTACTTTGGGTAGTATACTCATTTTCACTATATTGATTCCTCCGATCCATGAACATGGTATATTTCTCTATCTATTTGTGTCATCTTTGATCTCTTTCATCAGTGCTTTATAGTTTTCTATATATAGGTCTTTTGTTTCCTTAGATAAATTTATTCCCAAGTATTTTATTCTTTTCATTGTAATGGTGAATGGAATTGTTTCTTTAATTTCTTTGTTTTCTCAGTAACATCTCACTAACTATACGCATTGTTAGTATATAGTAATGCAAGGGATTTCTGTGTGCTAATTTTATATTGTGAAAATTTACTATATTCATTAATGAGCTCTAGTAATTTTCTGGTGGAATCTTTAGGGTTTTCATGAAGAGGATCATGTCATCTGCAGACAGTGAGAGTTTTACTTCTTTTTTACCAATCTGGGTTCCTTTTATTTCTTTTTCTTCTCTGATTGCTGTGATTAAAACTTTCAAAACTACATTAAATAGTAGTGGTGAGAGTGGGCACCCTTGTCTCGTTCCTGACTTTAGGGGAAATGCTTTCAATTTTTCACCATTGAGGATAATGTTTGGTGTGGGTTTATCATCAGTTCAGTTCAGTTCAGTCACTAAGTCGTGTCTGACTCTTTGCAACTCCATGAATTGCAGCACGCCAGGCCTCCCTGTCCATCACCAACTCCCAGAATTCATTCAGACTCGCATCCATCGAGTCAGTGATGCCATCCAGCCATCTCATCCTCTGTCGTCCCCTTCTCCTACTGCCCCCTATCCCTCCCAGCGTCAGACTCTTTTCCAATGAGTCAACTCTTTGCATGAGGTGGTCAAAGTACTGGAGCTTCAGCTTCAGCATCATTCCTTCCAAAGAAATCCCAGGGTTGATCTTCAGAATGGACTGGTTGGATCTCCTTGCAGTCCAAGGGACTCTCAAGAGTCTTCTCCAACACCACAGTTCAAAAGCATCAATTCTTCGGCGCTGAGCCTTCTTCACAGACCAACTCTCATATCCATACATGACTATCGGAAAAGCGATAGCCTTGACTAGACGGACCTTAGTTGGCAAAGTAATGTCTCTTCTTTTGAATATGCTATCTAGGTTGATCATAAGTTTTCTTCCAAGGAGTAAGTGTCTTATAATTTCATGGCTGCAGTCACCTTCTGCAGTGATTTTGGAGCCCCCCAAAATAGTCTGACACTGTTTCCACTGTTTCCCCGTCTATTTCACATGAAGTGATTGGACTGGATGCCATGATCTTCGTTTTCTGAATGTTGAGCTTCAAGCCAACTTTTTCACTCTCCTCTTTCACTTTCATCGAGAGGCTCTTTAGTTCCTCTTCACTTTCTGCCATAAGGTTGGTGTCATCTGCATATCTGAGGTTATTCATATTTCTCTCAGCAATCTTGATTCCAGCTTATGCTTCTTCCAGTCCAGCGTTTCTCACAATGTACTCTGCATAGAAGTTAAATAAGCAGGGTGACAATATACAGCCTTGATGTATTCCTTTTCCTATTTGGAACCACTGTTGTTCCATGTCCACTTCTAACTGTTGCTTCCTGGTCTGCTCACAGATTTCTCAAGAGGCAGGTCAGGCAGTCTGGTATTCCCATCTCTTTCTGAATTTTCCACAGTTTATTGTGATCCACACAGTCAAAGGCTTTGGCATAGTCAAAAAAGCAGAAATAGATGTTTTTCTGGAACTCTCTTGCTTTTTCCATGATCCAGCAGATGTTGGCAATTTTATCTCTGGTTCCTCTGCCTTTTCTAATACCAGCTTGAACATCAGGAAGTTCACAGTTCACCTATTACTGAAGCCTGGCTTGGGGAATTTTGAGCATTACTTATATACCTTTTATTATGTTCAGGTATGTTCTTCTATGCCTACTTTCTGGATGGTTTTTATCATAAATGGATTTTGAATTTTGTCACAGGCTTTCTTTACATTTATTGTGAAAATCATGGTTTTTAACTTTCAAGTTGTTAATGTAGCATATCACATTGATTGATTTGCAAATATTAAAGGACCCTTGCATCTCTTGGGCAAAGCCCACTTGGTCATGATATGTAATCTTTTTACTATGTTTTGGATTCTATTTGCTGGAATTTTGTTGAGGATTTTTGCATCTATGTTCATCAGTGATATTGGCCTGCAGTTTTCTTTTCTTGTGGCATCTTTGTCTGATTTTGGTATTAGGATGATGGTGGCCTCATAGAATGAGTTTACCTTCCTCTTTAATATTCTGGAAGTGTTTGAGTGGGATAGGTGTTAGCTCTTCTCTAAATTTTTGGTAGAACTCTCCTGTGAAGCCATCTGGTCCTGGGCTTTTATTTATTGGAAGATTTTTGATTAGTTTCAATTTCTGTGCTTGTGCTGGGTCTTTTAGGACTTCTTAATCAAACTTTTTTCCTACAATAGTGTTGCATGAGTTCTTTTAATACTTATATTTTTATATTAACCCTTATCAGATACATGACTTGCAAATGTTTTCTCCCATTGTTGATTACTTTTTTCTTTTGTTGAATGTTTCCTTTGCTGTATAGAGCTTTTTAGTCTGAGGTAGTCTCACTTACTTTTGCTTTTCTTGCTTTTGATTATGTTATCATTTTCAGAAAATAAATGCCAACACTAGTGTCAAAGAGCTCATCACTTATGTTTTCTTCTAGTAATTTTATGGTTTCAGGTACTACATTTAATTTTTTAATCCATTTTGAGTTAATTCTTATGTATGCTGTAAAATAGTGGTCCAGTTTATTATTTTTCATGTATCTGTCCTGTTTTTCCAACACCATTTATTGAAGACACTGTCCTTTCCCTTTTATATATTCTGGCCTCTTTCATTGTATATTAATTAACCATGAAAGCATAGGTTATTACTGGGCCCTCTATTTTGTCCCATTGACCTATGTGTCTGTTTTGATGCCACTATCATACTCTTTTGATGACTAGAGTTTTGTTATGTGGTGTGATCAGGGAGCATGGTGCCTCCAGATTGGTTCTTTTTACTAGAGATTACTTTGGCTACTTGGAGTCTTCTGTGGTTTCATACAAATTTTAGGATTGTTATGTTTATGTGAAAAATATCATTGGAATTATGATAGTGATCACATTGTCTATGTAAATTATTTTAAGTAATATGGACACTTTAATAATATTAATTCTTCCAGTCAATGATTACAGATTACTTTTCCTTTGTATTCCACTTCTATTATTAATATCTTATAGTTTGCAGTGTATAGACCTTTCAGTTTCTTGGTTAAATTTTATTCCTAAACTATTTTGATGCAATTGTAAATGAGATTGTTTTAATTTTCTTTCTTTCTTAATTTATTTTTTCTTTTTATTTATTAGTGTGCATAAATATAAGAGATTTTTGTTGATTTTTGTACCTTGCAGCATGACTGAATTATTTCAACAGGTCTTTGGTGGAATCTTTAGGGTTTTCTATCTGATATTTAGTCATCTGCAAATAATAACAGTTTTATTCTTTCCAACTTAGATGTCATTTATTTCTTTTACTTGCTTATTTGCTCTGACTAGGACTTGCAATACTATGGTGAATAAATGTGGCAAGACTGGGCATCCTTATCTTTTTCCTGATCTTAGAGAAAACTGTTTTTCATCATATAATACTTTTTTAAGAAATACTTTTTCATAAAAACAATTTCTCATGTAATATAATCATCATTAGTCTCTTGTACTTCTGATGAAAGAAAAGGAAAGTGAGGTTGCTTGGTCATGTCCAACTCTTTGCAACTCCATGCATGGACTGTAGCCTGCCAGGCTCCTCTGTCAGTGGGATTTTCCAGACAAGAATACTGGAACAGATTGCCATTTCCTTCTCCAGGAGATCTTCCCAACCCAGGGATAGAACCTGAGTATCCCACATTGCAGGCAGACTCTTTACTGTCTGAACCATGAGGGAAGCCCATAGCATAGATTAGATGACCTGAGAATCCACTGACATTTACAATTTTAAATGTTTCAGAACATCCACATATGCAAAAGTATCATTAATCCAAATCAATATAAAAACAAAAGCATTTCACAATATTGTTATAATCAGTTTTAACCACATGTGTGTGTATCTGTCCTGTGAGTCAGGGAGGAGGGGGCAGAATGGTGATACATGTGTTAAATTTGCTATATTTTCCATTCTACTATTCTGATTTAAAGGTAATTCTGTTATTATAATATATATTACACAAAGGAGAAGTACCACTGGCAAAACTACTTCAATAACTGAAACCAACTGGAAAATAGATAAAGAAATTATTTAATTTCATTGATTATAACATTTTCTACATTATTTAATCTGAATTTCCTTCAACTAAGACAATATTTTACACGTATGTTTAGTCTTTGGAAATTATTTCACATAATGTTATACCCTGGAAAAGAGGATTGAAATGAACACAAAATTCTACAATGCAATTTCATGCAAGCTTCTAATAATTTGGGAGGAGGCATAAATAACATGGAGCAACAGACTGGTTCCAAATAAGAAAAAAAGTACATCAAGGCTGTATATTGTCACCCTACTTATTTAACTTATATGCAGAGTACATCATGAGAAACACAGGGCTCAAGGAAGCACAAGCTGGNAACACAAAATTCTACAATGCAATTTCATGCAAGCTTCTAATAATTTGGGAGGAGGCATAAATAACATGGAGCAACAGACTGGTTCCAAATAAGAAAAAAAGTACATCAAGGCTGTATATTGTCACCCTACTTATTTAACTTATATGCAGAGTACATCATGAGAAACACAGGGCTCAAGGAAGCACAAGCTGGCATCAAGATTGCTGGGAGAAATATCAATAGCCTCAGATATGCAGATGACACCACCCTTATGGCAGAAAGTGAAGAACTAAAGAGCCACTTGATGAAAATGAAAGAGGAGAGTGAAAATGTTGCTTAAAGCTCAACATTCAGGAAACTAAAATCATGGCATCCAGTCCTATTATTTCACGGCAAATGGATGGGAAACAGTGGAAACAGTGTCAGACTTTATTTTTCTGGGCTCCGAAATCACTGCAGATGGTGATTGCACCCATGAAATTAAAAGATGTTTGCTCCTTGAAAGGAAAGTTATGACCAACCTAGATGGCATATTAAAAAGCAGAGACAATAATACATTGCCAACAAAGGTTCGTCTAGTCAAGGCTATGGTTTTTCCAGTAGTCATGTATGGATTTGATAGTTGGACTATAAAGAAAGTTGAGCACTGAAGAATTGATGCTTTTGAACTGTGGTGTTGGAGAAGACTCTTGTGAGTCCCTTGGACTGCAAGGAGATCCAACCAGTCCATCCTAAAGGAGATCTGTCCCGGGTGTTCATTGGAAGGACTGTTGTTGAAGTGAAACTCCAATAGTTTGGCTACCTGATGCAAAGATCTGACTTATTGGAAAAGACCCTGTTGCTGTGAAAGATTGAGGGTGGGAGGAGAGGGAACAACAGAAGATGAGATGATTGGATGGCATCACTGACTCAACAGACATGGGTTTGGGTGAACTCTGGGAGTTGGTGATGGACAGAGAGGCCTGGCATGCTGTGGTTCATGGGTCACAAAGAGTCGAACACGACTGAGTGACTGGACTGAACTGAGTGAGTTTATGATAGACCATCAGCTGTTTACTATTCAAGTCACGCAAAACATGAAGGATATGAGGCTCTGATAAGAACTCTATTATGCACTAGATCTAGTATGTTAAATAAATTTGCCAAGATATGTAAACTGTCATAAACTGGTTTTTTTTTAGGAGTAAAATGAGTATACTAATACCTGCATCAGAATTTGCTAAAAGGAAATTACATAAAAATTAAGTTACAAGAATTAGTGTTTGAGAGATGCACAGTAAGTTTTCAATAAATGTTAACATACTGGGATAATGCTAGAAATTAATCACATCACAGTCAAAGCTTAGTTTTGAACTAATTGAATAACAGGCAGAAATATAAACTGAGGAGAAACATATTAGCTTTGTTCCAGTCAGGCTGAGTGAGAGAACATGACCTGAACTTGAAGCCACTTCTGCCTCTGGGTCTGGACATTATGGTTGAACTGTGAGGTGAGTGAGGTCTTGCACAGACATTCTGAGTCTGCCAAAATAGACCAAAAACAAGGAGCAAATAAAACAAGCTTGTAATCTCCAAACATACTTAGAGTGAGAAGGAACTAGAACAAGTCCAATTTTGTTCACTCTTAATAAAACAAAGCACCCTTTTTCCTGTAGGGAGGATCAGTAAAGAAGAAACTTATGCCAATACTACTTCCAGAATGTTCTTAAATTCTAGGCTAGCTAAAAGCAAGACCAGGGTACCATAGTGCACTGGTTAAGATGTCTCTTTAGCCTCACTGCCTGAGTGCAGGCACAGTTCTTCCCCATATTGCTGGGTGTCCATCAGTGAGTCTCAAGTTCAATTTACATAAAAAACAAAGTTCATGGTTCTGTAGCACTCAGCATAGCAGAGGAAATTATGTCACCTAGAACTAACTCACTTTATTCCCAACATTGGTGAAGGATTGTTTACATATAGTTTTAGAATACAAATATAAGCAATAAAGAATAATTAATTTCACTTGGAGGAAAAAATAAAAAGTCAGTGTTTATTATATTCACGGTCAATAGATGGGAAGAAAGTACAAGAAGAAAGCTAGTCAATAAATCCAAACCTTTTCTCTCAATATTTAAGTGTAGTGATTCTGAGTGCCACAAGATGAACAATTTAGTCAGAAGGACTATATAAAAAGTTTTAATTTCAGTAGGGGACTATTCAGGTTGACTCTAAGTTGGTTATGCAGGGGAAAATGGAGATATGTTTGAACTCTGATGACCTAGGAATACCTATCAGCTGGGTAGCTGGTGAAAAGCTGGGTAGCTTACTTGGAGAGAACACATTTTAAAAAAGAAAATCAGGGAGGCAGATAAAAATGAGTAAGTAAATAGCTTAACCTGTAGGAAGACTGGCAGTGTGATTTTTGGGGGAACAGTTGTTGTCTCTAATTTGAGTTTATCTATGGTTCAAACTCTAGAAGACTTATATCCCTGACCCAATGAGGAACTACAATTAAATTTTTTAAATAAAATTTCTTTAAGGTATCTAAACTCAGGAAGTACTAATCCTCTAAGCAAACAGTATAACTCAAATAGGGACTATGTATCTGACATTGGTTTCTACAGAACACAAAACAGTTTTGACCTCTCAACATCTTCCACTCAACTTTGAAACTTCCCATCAATATCGAACCAATGTTTGTGAGATTCAGCAATATGCCATGAAAAAGTCAGCCATACTGGAGGAAAATCAGTGGGGAATTTATAAAAATTCATCCCTAATGCAATTATAAAAGACAGAGGATCAAAGCATATCAATCATGGATCGGACCCAACATGCTGATTTGTTTTCTACGTTTCTAATGCACTCAATTGCCACATATTACAGACTGTGCATGTATTTTGTTGTTGTTATGAATAAGATTGGGAAAGATGTTGTTATGCCTGAAGTCCGAGTCCCCAAGACTGAGAGAAATAAGACACCCACGGCAATACAAAAGCATAAAGGGGTTTATTGCTAGCTCGAGCTAGGGCTCAAGTCTCATCCAAAACAGTGGAGTCTTGACGAGAGCCCCAAGCTATGACTCACAGCTGTTTTTATACAGGCGATTCTTTGTCTCTGTGACAACGTAGCTGGTGGATAACGATTGGCTAAGCCACGCGGGTGCGCACAACTTTCAAATCCCGCATCCCTATCCGGATTGGCTCGGGTTTGGCGTGAGCGGGACTTGCCCGAGTGTGGAGCTTCCTAGGGTCATGACTCAGGTTTACAAGGACCTTAAACTTAGGCCTAGTGTAGCCTGTTGAGCCGGTCATGGCTCCGGCCTAGTCCCCTAATGTTTCCCCCTGTCTTTCAGTTATATGGAGGAATCTTCCTCTTTAATTTGGGGCAATGCCAGATACTGCTGTCTGAGTACCAGTAGTTGGACGGTATTGATGCGCTGCTTTAAAAAGTTTACAAGCTTGTTTAGGATGCATGGGCCTAAGGTGAATATTAATAGTAGCACTATAAATGGGCCCGCCAAGGTGGAAATCAGTGTTGTTAACCCTGGAAACCGTTGGAACCAGGACTCAAACCACCCCTGTTGGGCCTCTCGCTCTCTTTTTCGTTGAGCCAGCCCTTCTCTTACTTTGGCCATAGATTTTCTCACTACCCCAGTGTGGTCTGCATAAAAACAACATTCTTCCTCCAGAGAAGTGCAAAGTCCCCCTTGCTATAAGAAAATCAAATCTAAGCCTCTCCAGTTTTGTAAAACCACTTCAGACAGCAAAGTTAGTGACTTTTCCAGGTGACTAACTGATTCTTCTATGCAGGTAATGTCTTCATCTATAGCTGCCCACAGGGAAGTAAACCCTTGGCCTTGGAGGGACAAGGAGGCTATCCCAGCTCCTACTCCCGTGAGCCCAAGACTAAACATGGTTGCTATTGTAATGGCAGAAATGGGCTCCCTCTTATTTTTGTAAGCCTCCCTCAACTGGTTTGTTGTCTCTCCAGCCCAATGAGTATACATAACTTCTTCAGAGTGGTATAGGATCTTTGGCATTACAGCAACTATAATACAAAATTCTCTACTCTGATTAAAGACTGCTGTGTGTAGACAAGGAGTCAACCCTGAACGTGAACAGATCCACCAGCCCCCCGCCTCAGGAATGAGCAAGTTTGTCCCACTTGGTTCTGTAAGAACAGCAGTTTGGGTGCACGGGGGGGCCTTGCCAGGTGGGACTGCACTCAGACAAAACCCCTTTCCCCATACCTCTCTCATTGTAAGGCCGACCTTGTGTTCTCCCCAGCGACATTGGGATGAACTTATATCAGCAGACAGGTTGTAAAACACATTTAAGCCTATTGCTTCATAAAAAGCGGGGTACAGATAATAGCACAGCCAACAGGACTTGGTGGCATTTGGGCTGGAATAATTTAAGGTGGCAAAGGCAGCTGTGACTAGGCCCCATAAGGAATCTGGAGTTTTAGTGTCAGGGGCAGGAGTTTCACGGCCTGAGTGTGTGGCCCCTATGCTACTTATAGTACTCAGGGGGTTCTGGGTTTGAATTGTCTCGGCTGCTCTTGGGTGCTGTGGATTTACAACTAGATTGGGGCCTATGCTTGGAGGCAGTGGATGTACAACTAGATTGGGACCTATACTTTGGACCTGAGGTGGCTTTATTACCTGACTGATGATCAGAATTCCACCGGGGTATGGACCAGGCCAGTTAGTGTAGATTTGGAATCCCCATGTCAGCTCAGAGGTCCAGGAGCTCACAAGTTTAACCCTTTCCTGGTTGAACGTTACCTTAACCAGGGCAGCTTGTCTCCTAGCGGTTGGGGGGTTGACGAATGAGAAATTGACCAAATCCCAGTTCCCGACCTCCCATCGCCTTTCCCCATCATTGGAGGTAACACAGCCCCAATCCCAACAGAAGTAGTGCTATAAACCCCTGCAAGTCCCCCAATTTTTTTCCAAGTGACCCAGACATGCCCAAAACCCCAAGGACTGGAGAAATGGTGCCTCCCAGGCCCAGGCTGTATCAATTAGCCCCTTGAGGTCAAAGTACATCTCTGACCACCAAGTATTAGGAGGATGATTGTCAGTAGTCGTGTTGAGTATTTCCCGAGTCAGTCTGGTTTGGAGTTTCCAGGTGATCTTGGCCAGTTGATGCTGGTTGGAGTTGGTTGCTCTGAGGTCGAAGAGGACTTCCATCAACAGAAGAATTAAGAGGTGTCTTGAGCCCCTCGACGGATGAGCTTTAGCTTCAAGGGGTTTGTTGGATGCAGATTTACCTTCCATTCTTCCTGGGTCTTTTCTTGTTCTTCCGAAGTGGCATGGCACACGTGGTTACAGTGCACCCAAGGTCTAATGCTGTCAACCTTCAAGGCAGTGTGGGTGGTGAGAAGGACAACATAAGGACTTTTCCATCTAGGCTCTAGGGTTTTAGATTGATGTCGTCTGACCCATAATATTCTCCTGGTCCAATAGTCTCCTGGTCCAATATTATAAGTGGGGATGGTCCCCTGGCTTTGGCCCTCATGAATATCTTTAATAAGGACCAGATGTGAGCACGCACTTTGCTCAGTGCCAAGATGGCCTCTCGGAACGCCTTAGCAATTTTGAGAGGGGGTTCAGCCTTTCCCTGGAAAATGGGACATACGGGGGGAGGATCCCCGTAGACAATTTCAAACAGTGTCAAATTTAACTTGTAGGGGGTATTTCGTGCCCAGAAGAGTGCGAAGGGAAGGAGGGTCACCCAGTCCCCACTTGTCTCTATTGCCAATTTTGCCAAAGTTTCTTTTAGGGTCCAATTCATTCTCTATACCTGTTCTGAGCTCTGGGGATTGTATTCACAATGCAGCTTCCATTTGGTCCCCAGGGCTAAGGCCAGTCCCTGAACAATCTGGCTCACAAAAGCAGGTCCATTATCAGAGCCAATAGTTACCAGAAGCCCAAACCTAGGCACTATTTCCTCTAGGAGCTTTTTGGCAACCATCATTGCCGTCTCCCTCTTAGTGGGGAAGGCTTCCACCCACCCAGAGAAGGTATCCACTAAGACTAACAAGTAATGGTGCCCATACTTGCCTGGCCTTACCTCAGTGCAATCTATTTCCCAACGTTGTCCTGGCCTCTCCCCCCAGTACCTTATACCTGTGTGTTGTCCCTTCCCTGGTCTCATTATCTGGCACGTTTTGCAGGCACAGGCTATGTCTTGTACAGCCACTCTTTGTTGGGTAAACTGCAGGTGAGCTGTCTGTAGGAGTGATAGAGTCTTTTTCTCCCCTAGGTGTGTGGTCCGATGCAGGTGCATGCAGACATGTTGGCCCAGGTCAGCAGGGAGCAATAAGTTGCCATCTTATTGCAACAGTCCCGATACCATCTGTCTTTACTCATGGGACAATTGATGTTCTCTTGAATCCAGTCCTGATTGGAGGGGGAGTACTCGAGGACTGGTGGTGGCAAGGTCCCCATTCCTGGGACTGGCAATCCCACAGTTAGTATGCGGGCTTCGTAGCTTCCCGTGGCTGCTTGGTGAGCTGCTGTGTCAACGGCTCGATTGCCTAGAGCCCTGAGGTCGTTTCCTTGTTGGTGACCCGGAACATGCACTATGTCTACAGCTCGAAGCTGTTGGACTGCTGCCAAAAGTCTACAGATCCCAAGTAAGTTTTTGACTTCTTTTTCCTCAGCCATTAGGAACCCCCGTTCTTTGTATATTGGGCCATGAATATGCACTGTGCCAGAATCCGCAGAATAGTCTCTTTCATGGCCTGCGTCAGCCACCGTCACCCCTGCTTTATCTTATACCCCAAGTAAGTGACCTCCTGCCTTACAATTTGGGCCTTTTTGGCACTAGCCCAATATCCTAATGTCTCCAGAGTTTGGAGGAGGTCGTCTGTTGCCTCTAGGCATGTTTCCGTGGTGGCAGCAGCCAGCATAAGGTCATCCATATATTGTAACAGGACAACATCAGGGTGGCCCACCCGGTACTCATGTAAGTCATCACCTAGGGCTTCATTAAACAAGGTTGGTGAATTTTTGAATCCCTGCGGGAGATGAGTCCAAGTCAGCTGTCCTGTGGCTTGGCTGTCCTCATCGGCTCATTCAAAGGCAAAAATCTCTTGGCTCTGAGGGGCTAAAGGCAGACTGAAAAAGGCGTCTTTCAGGTCAAGAACTGTATACCAGACATAGTCAGGTGGCAGGCTGCTTAGGAGGGTGTGCGGGTTAGGGACGGTAGGATGAATGTCACTCACCCGCTTGTTGACTTCCTGCAGATCCTGGACTGGCCTGAAGTCCTTTCCCCCAGGTTTCCTCACAGATAGTAGGGGAGTATTCCATGGGGATCAACACCTTTTAAGAATTCCTACCTCCAGGAGCCGCTGTATATGTGGCGCGATTCCTTGCCGCGCCTCCTGACTCATGGGGTACTGTTTTACTCTTACAGGGGTGGCATCTGCTTTCAATTCAACAATAATGGGAGGTCTCCATTTAGCTAGTCCTACCCCTGCCGTTTCTGCCCAGGATAGGGGGTATTTCTGAACCCAAGGTTGCACTGTAGGGTCAATAGTCAAGGAGGGTCCCGGCTGGTACAGCCGATATTCGTTCCTCAGTGCAAAGGACAGGACATGAATCGGATGTTCGGTCCCATCCGTGACTGACATCTCTCCGTGGACGAAGTGAATCTGCGCATTAACCTTGGACAGCAGATCTCTTCCCAGCAGCAGTGCTGGGCATTCTGGTATCACTAAAAATGAGTGGGATACCCGTTGAGCCCCTAAGTCCACCTGCCGTTTAGTAGTCCAGCAATATTGTTTAGTCCTGGTGGCCCCCTGCACCCAGCTGGTCTTTTTGGACATTGGCCCATCCTTCTGGTTAAGAACCAAGTATTGGGCTCCTGTATCTACCATGAAGCCAACCGGTTTCCCCTCCACATGAATAGTTACTCAGGACTCGGGGAGGGGTGCCGAGTCTTGACCCCCACTAGTCACTGTCTTCCCCCGCAAATAACACACGGGTTGCCAGAGAAGATACTTCCTCCCTATTGGGTCTCCCTATTCAGGTTCGTTTGGGGCATTCATTCTACCAGTGTTTCTTTTTCTTGCAGTATGCACATTGGTCCTTTTTCAGTGCTTGTCTGGCCGGTCTCTCCTTATCCCTCCCTCCAGCATCCCTAGTTCTTGGGAGATCGGGTCCATTTCTTACCCCCGCAAAGAAAATGTGAGCCAGTTCTTTCTGATTCTTTCGGTTTTCTTCCACCCTGTATTCTCTCTCTTCTCATCTGATTCGTTCTTTCCTCTCCTCAGGAGTCTCCCTATTATTGAAAATCCTTTCTGCCACCCTCACTAGATCCTGTATTGATTGTTCCCCTAGCCTGTCTATTTTCTGTAATTTTCTCCTGATGTCTGGAGCTGTCTGGTTCACAAATGCTAGGATAACTGCCACTCGTGACTCATTAGCCTGTGGGTCCATGGAGGTGTATTGTCTAAAAGCTTCCGTTAGCCTCTCTAGGAAGGCTGCCAGGCTCTCAGTTGGATCTTTTCTAATGAAATTTACCTTGGCCAAATTTGTTGGTCTCCTGGCAGCTGCTCAAAGGCCGGCCATGAGAGTCTGGCAGTATACTCGGAGACACTCCCTACCTTCAGCATGCTCAAAATCCCAGTGGGGTCGCATCAGAGGAAATCCCTCCTCAATCAAATTAGGCTGCATGGTGGGTCTTCCGTCCACCCCTGGAATGTTTTTCCTCGCCTCTGACAAAATTTGTTCGCGTTCCTCTGTGGTGAAGAGCACCTGTAACAGCTGCTGACAGTCATCCCAAGTGGGATTATGAGTAAAAAGGATAGATTCCAAAAGGTCAATGAGGCCCTGGGGCTTTTCTGAGAACAAAGGGGTTTGAGTTTTCCAGTGATATAGATCACTGGTGGAAAAGGGCCAGTATTGGTGTTCGTTCTCCATCTTGGCAGGCTGGTCCTGCCTGGGTAACTGCCTGGGTAACGCTCGGACAGTTGTTGTGGGGGCTTCCAGGTCACCATCGTCTGCCATACCAAGGACCCCTCTGGTCCTTCCACGAGTCCCCTGGGCAGGAATCCCTTCCTGGGGTGGGGCCGAAGGTTCAGTGTCTCTTCGTGTCCCTCTGGGGGATACCTGTAGCACCTGAGGGGGCAAAGGCGGGGGTATATAGGGAGGTGGTGAGAGTTCGGTTTCCAGGTCAATTAGGTTGGTGTATAGTGAGGATTCCTGGAGTACTGGCTTCCCCCAGCCATCGCAATCCTTATGTTCTTCCTTTTTGGATGCCTCTACAACAAGTACCTATGGAAGTGACGAAGTAGGGGTGAGGGGGGAATAAAAGGTTTCAGCCAGGCTGGTGGATTTTCCACCAGATCCTGCCAGACTAAGATGTAAGGCGTCTGCTCTGGATGTCCACCAGGGCTAGGAGCAAAAAGCACTTTCTCTTTAACCACTTGGATGGTTGGCAGGCTTAAGGTCCCCTCTCGTGGCCAGCTGACATTAAAAGTAGGCCATTCAGAGGAGCAAAATGTTACTAATTTGTTCCTCTTCACCAGCACCGAAAAATTCTGTGCCCTAGACTTAAAATCAGAAAAATAATCAGTCATAAGGGAAAGCAGATTGGAAGTCTCTTGTCCCATGATTACAGAGTAGAACACAGGAGACAAGACGAACACACAGAGAGCAGAGACAATGCCGGCACACACAAAGATACGACAAACAGAAGACAGACAAACTTCGGCCAAAAACACAGTACTAGGTCTTCCTGGGGCCCCCTGAACCCTCCTATCTCTTTAGGTTACCTTTCTGAAGGGCGTCCACTGCCCACCAGATTTGGGATCGAGAGCAAAGCTCTCTCCCCCACAAAGCCAGCTGCCTTCCAGCATGCCTGCTGGGCCTCAGTCTTATGCTAGCTAGGGCAACTAATTCACCCCTGAACAGACCTGACACCAGTGTTCAGATAACTGTCTTCCAAACGAGGAGATCCCTCTGCCAGGAGGGTGTTATTCCTCCCAGTTGAAGGGATCCCGGACGACCCCCCAAATGTTGTGCCCGAGGTCCGAGGCCCCAAGACAGAGAAATAAGACACCCACGGCAATACAAAAGCATAAAGGGGTTTATTGCTAGCTCGAGCTAGGGCTCAAGTCTCATCCAAAACAGTGGAGTCTTGACGAGAGCCCCAAGCTATGACTCACAGCTGTTTTTATACAGGCGATTCTTTGTCTCTGTGACAACGTAGCTGGTGGATAATGATTGGCTAAGCCTCGCAGGTGTGCGCGACTTTCAAATCCCACATCCTTATCTGAATTGGCTCGGGTTTGGGGTGAGCGGGACTTGCCCGAGTGTGGAGTTTCCTAGGGTCGTGACTCAGGTTTACAAGGACCTTAAACTTAGGCCTAGTGTAGCCTGTTGAGCCAGTCATGGCTCCGGCCTAGTCCCCTAACAATGTCAAAGAAATAAATTAGGAAGATTTTCAAATAAGAATGCACTCATATAAATTAATTTGAATCAGTGACACTGAAAGAAGAATTAATCATCTGTGTAGCAAACAAAAGCAAAAGGAATATAGAGCAATAGTCACTGACAGTATATATCAAAACATATTTTCAAGTAGGCTGAAAAAGTCTTTAGAGATACACACTCTTGTCCCCCAGAAAAGCTTCTGAACATCCTCTCTTCTCAGACTATGAAGTAAAGAAATTGGGAGTAGTAGCATAGATAATATCAAATACTTTTATAGGAAATTCTGCAGTTTACTGTAAGCTGTTTATTATTCATATAAATCTAGTAATTGCATAGTTATTCTATGTATGACATGTTTTCATTTGCTATTTTTGCACTAATATACTTGTCAATCTTTAATACATGCTGAAAAAGATTTCCAAAATATTTATTTAAAAATAATTGAAAATATTTGATATATTGTGTGCACCATAACAAACACCAAATGACCAAATTTTCTATTTTACTTTTTTAGTTTCTGAAGTATTTTATGGTTTGTTGTGTTTCAGTAGTTTATGGGCATTATTGTTTCCAAAAATAAGGCAAGGTTAGGTGTACTCATTATCATATAACAAATGAAATTTTTGCTTAAGAGAACTTTTCATGGCCTAGAAATAATTTATTAACAGTGATTCAAATAAATTTCAACATGGCATATTCTACAAGGTTTCTTTGCCCCATTTTATTTTCTAGTCCTTAAAAATCAGTTCATTTCAGTTCATTCCCTCAGTCGTGTCTGACTCTTTGTGACCTCATGAATCACAGCACACCAGGCCTCCCTGTCCATCACCAACTCCCGGAGTTCACTCAAACTCATGTGCATCGAGTCGGTGATGCCATCCAGCCATCTTATCCTCTGTTGTCCCCTCTCCCCCTGCCCACAATCCCTCCCAGCATCAGAGTCTTTTCCAATGAGTCAACTCTTTGTGTGAGGTGGCCAAAGTATTGGAGTTTCAGCCTCAGCATCTGTCCTTTCAATGAGCACCCAGGATTGGTCTCCTTTAGGATGGACTGGTTGGATCTCCTTGCAGTCCAAGGGACTCGCAAGAGTCTTCTCCAACACCACAGTTTAAAAGCATCAATTCTTCGGTGCTCAGCTTTCTTTATAGTCCAACTCTCACATCCATACATAACTACTGGAAAAACCATAGCCTTGACTAGATGGATCTTTGTTGACAAAGTAATGTCTCTGCTTTTGAATATGCTATCTAGGTTGGTCATAACTTTCCTTTCAAGGAGTAAGCATTTTTTAATTTCATGGCTGTAATCACCATCTGCAGTGATTTTGGAGTCCAGAAAAATAAAGTCTGACACTGTTTCCACTGTTTCCCCATCTATTTCCCATGAAGTGATGGGACCAGATGCCATGATCTTAGTTTTCTGAATGTTGAGCTTTAAGCCGTTGTTTTCACTCGCCTCTTTCACTTTCATCAAGAGGGTTTTCAGTTCCTCTTCACTTTCTGCCATAAGGGTGGTGTCATCTGCATATCTGAGGTTATTGATATTTCTCCCAGCAATCTTGATTCCAGCTTGCGCTTCTTCCAGCCCAGTGTTTCTCATGATGTACTCTGTATAGAAGTTAAATAAGCAAGGTGATAATATACAGCCTTGACGTGCTCCTTTTCCTATTGGAACCAGTCTGTTGTTCCATGTCCAGTTCTAACTGTTGCTTCCTGACCTGCATATAGGTTTCTCAAGAGGCAGGTCAGGTGGTCTCGTATTCCATCTCTTTCAGAATTTTCCACAGTTTATAGTGAGTCACACAGTCAAAGGATTTGGCATAGTCAATAAAGCAAAAATAGTTGTTTTTCTGGAACTCTCTTGGTTTTTCCATGATCCAGCGAATGTTAGCAATTTGATCTCAGGTTCCTCTGACTTTTCTAAAACCAGCTTGAACAAAGTTCATGGTTCACCTATTGCTGAAGTTTGGCTTCGAGAATTTTGAGCATTACTTTACTAGCATGTGAGATGAGTGCAATTGTGCAGTAGTTTGAGCATTCTTTGGCATTGCCTTTCTTTGGGATTAGAATGAAAACTGACCTTTTCCAGTCCTGTAACCACTGCTGAGTTGAGTCCTTAAAAATAATTTTACTATAAAAATGCTAGCTAAATATGTAGTATACATATGTGTACCCATATATAGAGAAATCTTTTAGAGCCAGGTGTATTTGGTGACTGTTGACATGTCATCTGTACATATTATGAGTCAACAATGAGATGCATTGTGTTTTTCTCCAGGAAATAAAATCTATGGGGTTTTAACACAAAAATTGAATAAGTCTTTTCATGCCACATATTCAGTGAATCATAAAATAGTTTGGTTTCCAAATATAACAGTGAAAATTAGTAATTGTTTAATAGAGTATTTAAAGAAATCAAGATATAACTGAAGAATATAATCATGTTAATCCACTCGTAAGAGATTTTTCATACAAATTTTAGAAGTTGAATTTTAACAAGTTAATTACTGGTACATATCTTACCTAGGTCCAAGTGAAGCCTGTGGTCTAGGCATGAGTAATTCCTCTTCCTTGGGTTAAGGCAGTGAGGAAAACTACTAAACACATGCAAAAATTTAATCCTCTTCAGGCACTGTTTCTTCTGTTTTACTTGCTTCTGGTTATTTATGCATTCTGAGCTTGAATAATTTCACTCTCCTATTTCTTTTTCCTCTGACCTTTGTTTATAACCTGGTTTCTTTCCCATATTCTTTATCTTGTGTTCTTCAGTTACATTGATTGCCCTCCGGATACTGAATCTGATTTCTGTGTTCTTAATGATTTGAGACAGATTTTTTCACCTTATATCTTGTTTTTGAGCAACCATGATATACAATTAGAAAAGGGGGAAAAAAAAGAATCTGTAAGATGAATAGCTTTTATTTTTCCTTTTAAGAATTGTATTTGTTTCAGTTAATGATGGTTTATGATATGCTTAATTTTGATGATGTCAATGACCCTTAAAGTGTATATAGATCTCAAAGCCTCTTACCAGTTTGATAGTCCAGAAATGTCTTCAAGGACCTGTGAGACATCCTTTGAATTACAACATCAAAGGAACTTGTACTCCTACTTCCTGGTCTCTGTAAGAGGGTAGGAATCTAATTTCAGTAAATTCCAATTAAAAATCAGAGGCCTAATCACATTAGATGAACTGACCACCTAAATAAAACCCTCTGGTATTTTTCACTAGGTCAGTTTTGCACTTGAAAACCCACTCACCTTTTGTTTCTGTGATGTTCAGCTTAATCTTCCTCCCCAGTAGCCTTTGTGAACCTAACTCTGTCTTTTTGCAAATTTTCTTTGACAGCTCTGGTGTCACACCTCAGATAGGATAAGTTTCATCACTGGACCTAGGCCTCTCACCCAAGGTTCCTGGAGCTCAACTTTAAAGCCTCAGTCCTCACTCCTGACTGATAGATCAGGGAACCATTGATTTCTGATTCAGTACTTCAGACATTTGACCCCTGAAGCATGGTAAGTAATTGACTTCAATTCTAATCATATTTTTGATGGTAATGAGATTTTATTTGATTGAACTTTGGTTTTATGGTACTTAGAGTATTTGTAGTGTGCTGAGATTTTTTTTTTTTTAATATATTTTTTGATTAATTTAACTGCACCAGATCTTAGTTGCACCGTGTGGGATCTTTGATCTTATTGCGGTATGTGGGATCTTTAGCTGTGGCATGTGGAATTCTAGATGTAGCATGTGAGATCTTTAGTTGTGATATGTGGGATCTAGTTCCCTGACCAGGGTTCAGATATGGGCCCCCTGCATTGGAGAGCTCAGAGTATTAGCCACTGGAAGTCCGGGGAAGTCCCTGTGTGCTGAGATTGTGTTTGACTTTTGGTCGGTTAGTTGACATGTCTCTCCCCCATGGAAATTTCTTACTCTTCCAATTCTCCTCCTTTAAAGACTCCTGTTGACTATATGATCAGATGTTTTTCCTGCCTCTGGATGGAATTACTAAATTAACTTATAATTTCTGATTAAAGGAACTCTATCTATTACAATAGGCTTAGAGAAATAAATATTACTGAACTTCTCAGATTAAACACACACACACACACACACACACACTGAGCTTTGCATGATATAAAAATAATGTATATTCTTATAAAATTAATTCAAATGTTAAAAAAATCAAGTTCACATAAAAATAAAAACAGTGGTCTTCTGAATTATCATGGTTAAATGTAATAAAACATACTTTTAAAATTCTACTTGGGTTTATGATCAAACAGATATCTACTAGATATTTAAGACTATAAATCTTATTCTGAACGTTTATTCTGATAAACTGTATTTCAACCGTAATTATATCTTATACTTCTGCTTAAAAATACTTTCCAAAATAATTTTGTAAAGGAAAATATTAGACTTATGCTAAATTAAGTAGTATCCATGAAATATCTAGTAATTTCTAAAATAATCTACTAAAACCTTTATTAGGCATGAGTTTAAGTTTGTATCAGTTCAGTTCAGTCGCTCAGTCATGTCAGACTCTTTGCAGCCCCATGGACTGCAGCACACCAGGCCTCCCTGTCCATCACCAACTACTTGAGCTTACTCAAACTCATGTCCATCAAGTTGGTGATGCCATCCAACCATCTCATCCTCTGTCATCCCCTTCTCCTCTCACCTTCAGTCTTTACCAGCATCAGGGTCTTTTCCAATGAGAGTTCTTCACATTAAGTGGGCAGAGTATTGGAGATTCAGCTTCTGCATCAGTCCTTCCAATGAATATTCACAACTGATTTCCTTTGAGATTGACTGGATGGATGTCCTTGAAGTCCGTGGGATTCTCAAGAGTCTTATTCAACACCACAGTTCAAAAGCATTAATTCTTCAGCACTCAGCTTTCTTTACAGTCCAACTCTCACCTCCATACATGGCTACTGGGAAAACTGTAGCTTTGTCTAGATGGAGCTTTGTTGGACAAAATGTCTCTGCTTTTTAATATGCTGTCTAGGTTGGTCATAGATGTTCTTCCAAGGAGCATGTGTCTTTTGTATAGTTTTTTCTTATATTTTTGTTACTTAGAGGCTAAACATATTGGGTCTGTTATTAAATATATTAATGGTGCCATATGGAGAAAGTATGCCATAAGAAAGCATATACCTATAAAAAATTGTGAGATGGTATATTCATAAACTTGTCTGCTATAAAATGCTGATATAAGACTGTTCACAGTGATCTATTTCCTTGTTTGCTCCATAAGCTACTAGTGGTTAAAAAGTATAATCCACATATCTAAATGAATCTACCAGAAAAAATTAGGTTAAAGTGAAACAATTTTGTATGAAAAATATATTAAGAGTGTAGGATGTATTTTTGTTTAAAAAAAAATGTGTAAGTTATGCTGGGTGTATTTTAAGGGGAAAAAAGTAATATTGTGAATTAAAGTGACTGGTTGTTCTTGAGTGAGAAGAAAGTATATGACAAAATCTGAATGGTAAGAATATCTATAGGTTTGCAGAATAATTTTGTGTGGTCAGAGCTAGTTAATACTGGGTTAATTTTTTTTTTTTTTTTTTTTTTTTTACTTTTTTAATGACCTTTAGTATCAGTGATGTCCTGATGCAAAACTAGAGTTTGGTGTTCTCTCTGTTAAATGCCAAAAGTTTCTTAGATCATTGATTTGTTCCTAATACAATTGTAAAAGGTTTTGTTTACCTTATAAGAAACTTTCCTAGAAAATAAAGTTTCATTGTTTAATGAATAACTTCCTATATTTCATGCTGACTTGAATATGTATTGATTATTTAAGTGAGCCAATTTTTCTCACATTTAAAAGAGCTAGAAATTTTTTTTTTTTTTCAATCATGTTACCACTCATATTTCCTTTTAAACTCCTCTGATACTTTGGTTAAATAGGTAGCCAAGTAATGTTTTGGTGACTCATGATCAGATTACAAGTGCCCAAATCTTCTGAATTTTTTAAAACTTTTGATATTTTGCCATCTCAAAATAGAATTCCAAATGAAATGTGCGTGATCTCAAATTGACTTTGGAACTTTCCAGAGGATCCGTGGAAATTCACAAAAATTTTTCTTTTGCCTTGTAAAAAGAGAAATATTGAAAATAATTAGGATTATTTTATATGTTGTCCAATAAGAAGAGATGCCTAACCCTCCCTAGGTTATTTGTATGGGTAAAGTATCATTAATATAAATATTTCAGAAACTTTAAAGTTTCTAGAAAATTTTCAGTTTCTATACTGTCCAAGATATATCCCGATTCTGCTTTGCTGGTATTCAATAAGAGTATAACGTAGATATAGTTCATTGGAAAACTATGAACATCCCTATCCTCTAGCCTTTGTGGGAGGTGAGAAACCAACTTTGATAAGTGCCAGTGAGTAAACACAGATGCCTAATTACACTGATCAACTTCCACTAGCTTGTTCTCTAGTACTTTTCCACTAGTTCATCCTGGTGCTTAAAACTCTCCTGCCTGTGGTTTCAATACAGGTGAATCAATCTTTCTCCCATAGAGAGATTTCAATAGTTTTTAATAAAAACTTTGGTGTCTATTTAGCTTTGTCTGGTATAATTGGTCTTTGACAAAACCTTGACACAAATGTAGTCTAGTTAATACATATTGAATTTCCTTTCTCTGCTACATGCTTTATAAACATTATCTAACTTAATTCTCTTGGTCACCTTCAAGAGATGTACCCAATTTATTTGGAAGCTGAGGAAACTGAAGTTTAGATTAACTAAATATCCTAAGTCACTCAGCTAAACTTGAGGACTCCCCCTCAACATCCAATCCCTTCTTGGCTAGGAGGATCTTATACACAGTGTTGTATTTATGGTTCTATGACTTCCTTTGAAAAAGTGAACCTCCCAGATTGTGTGAAGCCATCATAGAACCTGAATGTGCCCCTAAATGATTAATGTATGTTAAATTCAGAATTTAAGCATGGGAATGGCTGGTCTCAATGCCTGTATGCTTCTTTTGTCAGGTGTGGCTCTTTCTATGTTCCTTTTCTTGTTTTAGTGAAAGAATTAAAATGACAGACCAGGAAAGCTCATGCAAGCAGGATTTATTAAACAAGTAACATGAAAATATCCTCCTAAGATGTGAGAGTGGACCCAGCCCATTTTAGTTTCTTTCTCTTTATGTCCTTTGTTTCTTACCCAATCACTGCAGAGACTGATACATTCTGTTCCATGTCAAACAGAGCTTGTATTTGAGACCAATGAGGGAAGGGGTCATGTTGAGAATGTTTTTTCCCCACCAAAATTTTTTACTCCAGGCTATGGATTTTCCCTTTTTTTGTTTTGTGCAAACTGTTTCATTCCTTCGTCTGCCTTTTAGCTGCCATTTTTAAATGGCTATTTTGGACTCTTGTTTTTTTTTTTTACTCTAACACTTTCACTACAATTATTTTCAGTCTTGTTTTGGAGTACTAGTGTTTAGTAAAATTATCTCAGAGACAACTCTGCAGAACTAAGGACAAGCTTGTGGAAGAAACAGTTCTGGGATTTCCACTGCAATTAACTATAAGACCAGCCTTGCCTCTCTCCCACTCTTCATCTATTTATCTGTCATATGAATCAAACTTATTTTGAAGAAATGATGGAAATAATTCTTGTCCAAAATGGTTTGGAAGTAGTGGCAATGTCAGTCTTCTAGGACATTTTTTATTGAGTATCTGATGATATAAATTAGCAACTGTGGCAAATTAATTATACAAAATGTATTCAATATATTTTGAACTGAAAAGGCCTAAAAAATTATCTAGTCTAATATCTTCCTTTTAAAGACACAAGAAATGAGTCACAGAAAAGAAAGTAATTTACCTAAAGTCAAAGACTAGTTCAGCATAGAACTGTAATGATTAAACTCTTGCCATGCATTATGTCACTAGCTTATTTTAAATATACTTTAAGAAAGCACCAAATGTAACTTGTCTTTGTATTGATGGTAGTCATGCTTTGAAGGTCATCGTTCACTATATGCTACTTGATTCATTTTATGAGTGACCACAAGAAGATATTTAACTTCAATCAAAATAAAAAACCAGTTCTGAGCATCTTATTTATTTTCTCTTTTAAATAACATCAAATGTGTAAGTGGTTGAATTCCCTACTTTGGCTAGCTTCTAGAACTATCACTAACAAATTTGCTATGGACTGAATACTTGTGTCTTAGCCCAATTTCATTTGTTGAAACCCAAACCTCTAATGTGATGGTAGCTGGAGGTAGATACTGGGTAGTAACTTGGTGAGATTAAGTCATGAGGATAAGGCTCTCATGGTGGAACTAATGCCATTATAAGAAGAAATATGAGATATACATTGATATACTTGATATACATTGTTGTTAAGAAATCACTATTAATTTGACCTGAAGCTAGACAGGCACCATGTTCCACGAAGATTTTGGGGTAGTTGTATCTCTATCTCACTTGTATACACATATTTCTCTAGTTTCTAATGCAGTGTCTTGTACATTATGGGCCTCTAACAAATAACAAATGCATGCAGGCATGAAGGCAAGAAGAATGCCAAAGTTCTCACAACTGTGACAAAACCTACAAATGATGCTTTTCAGATTCACGAAGGAAAAAAAAAAAGAGAGAACATATTTTTAGTTCTTATGGTGTTTCAGACTCTGTATTGCATACCTTGTATAAACTATAATACTTAATATTATGTTGTCAGGCTATAAACTTTAATCTGAAGATGAAAAAATTGAGACTCAGAGGCCCCAAGACCAAGTCTATATCTGTGGCTAGTTTAAGAGTCAGAATTTAGATCTTGAAATTGCATTCCCTTTTCACTATCATAAAGTATCCTGTTTTGTAAGATATTATATTTTATAATAAGATTATGGAGAAAGTGCTACAATAACCTAAAGCAGAAAGAGATGTTTTTTACATAGTGAAGTACATGATGTAGCATTTAAATTGCATATTGAAGTTTGGATAGAATTTGAACAATACGTGGAAGAAAGAGACAAATAGAGAGAGCATATGAGCATGCCCTGAGAAGAGATCGTTTCATGGCTGAAACAATTTAGGTGTAATTAAAGTATGTTAAACATGTACGCGAGACAGCAAGAGAGACACAGATGTGTAGAACAGCCTTTTGGACTCTGTGGGAGAGGGAGAGGGTGGGAGGATTTGGGAATAAGGCATTGTAACATGTATGATATCATAAGGGAAACGGATTGCCGGTCTAGGTTCGATGCAGAAGGCTTGGGACTGATGAGTGGGGATGATCTGGAGGGATGGTGTGGGGAGGGAGGGGGAAGGGAGGGGGTCCGGATTGGGAACTCAGGTACACTTATGGCTGATTTATGTCAATGTATGGCAAAATGAGTACAGTATTTTAAAGCAAAACAAACTAAAAAATAAAAATTTAAAAAATAAATAAATAAAGTAGAGTAAAGATTCTCTCCATATCACTCTTAAGCTAATACTTAATTGGGATTTGTGAATTTTCAACATAATTGTGGAGATTAGCTGACAGTCTGTATTATACAGAATAATAATTTAGAAAAAAAGATCTGGAGCACAAATTCTCACTTTGAAATTCACATCAATGACTTACTTACTTGAAGGCATTGCTTGCTTTTCATGCATCTTAGTTTTCTTCTCTCAAGTTGAAGTTCTTTCTAGTTTGTTTATCACACAACTGATGTGCTAAATCACATAATCCTCAAAAATTCCATAGGACAATGCTTGCAAGTATTAACTATTTCTCCTGTTTGTTATCAGTTACATTCAAAAAATGTGTTTTTTTATTTTATAAGTACTTCTATTTATAAATAGTCATATTTATAAAGGCCTTTCCTTTCATGGAAGCCATGAAAGGTTTCTTTTAAATTTCTCTCACCTTAACATTTGTGGTATCTGACTGACTTGAAATTTGATTTCTTTTCTTATTTCAGTGTTGAGCCTGCCACTCAGGTAGACCTCAGTCAAAGGTCTTGTTCAATTCT
Organism: Neotragus moschatus; assembly: GCA_006410615.1. Taxonomy (NCBI): domain Eukaryota; kingdom Metazoa; phylum Chordata; class Mammalia; order Artiodactyla; family Bovidae; genus Neotragus; species Neotragus moschatus. Next base: position 525,120 of record SJYA01001829.1, read on the forward strand.
AACAAGCTACCCATTATCAATTGAGTGATACACTAGTTCTAGTATTATCTATTTTTATTCAATCTCTTTGTTGGCCTTCATTTTAAGATATAATAAAAGATCAAGGAATATAATAATATGTTTCTAATCCACAGGGGAAATTTTACAACTCAAAGATGTGAAGTTAAAAACAAGAAACTGGTGTATATTAAAACTCTGATTTTGAACTGCTCATGCCATAAAACATGTAAAAAACCACAGAAATAAACCAGGACCAGTTTTCAGAGTCAGCACAGTACTGATCATTTTTAAAAGAGTAGCAAAGTCATTCACTATCTAGAAAAATTCACATAAAAATATTTTATTGATGCCTTTGAACTGTGATGTTGGAGACTCTTGAGAGTCTCTTGGATTGCAAGAATATCCAACCAGTCCATTCTGAAGGAGATCAGCCCTGGGATTTCTTTGGAGGGAATGATGCTGAAGCTGAAACTCCAGTACTTTGGCCACTCCATGCGAAGAGTTGGCTCATTGGAAAAGACTCTGATGCTGGGAGGGATTGGGGGCAGGAGGAGAAGGCGACGACCAAGGATGAGGTGGCTGGATGGCATCACTGACTCGATAGGCATGAATCTGAGTGAACTCCGGGATTTGGTGATGGACAGGGAGGCCTGGCGTGCTGCGATTCATGGGGTCGCAAAGAGTCCAACAAGACTGAGCGACTGAACTGAACTGATATTTTATATTTATACTTTTCTTTCATTTCTAGTGCCATTTAGATTGTTACTCTAACTTGTCAGTTTTATGTTAATAGAAGTTAACTCTAAAGACTTGGCAAGGTGAGAGTCTACATTTCAATAATTTGAAATAAGGTTAAATTGTACATTTCAATAATTTGAAGTTAGTTTAATAACTTGAATTTATTCATGTAAAAGGTAATTTCATCTTGTATATGCTAGTAACTGAGAAAAAGCAAAACAAGAGTTTATAAACTACAACTGCTTATAAACCAGTCTGTGGAACAACAAGATGTGTTCTCCCTTGTTTTGTGTGTACTTTTATTTCTTGTTTTTTTGGCAAACTGATGAGCCGAAAACCAATCAGGGATAATAGTCTCCCTTAAACCAAATTAATGTAGATATTAGGTAAAGCAATTTAAATGATCTGTAGGTGTTTCTTAAAATTATGATTTCAGCTGTAAAAATGAATATTCTGTCAAACTTTGAGTAATGGCTACTGGTATCCATCTGTTAGCCTTTCCACTAGTTAAACAAGGATAAAAACATTTTCTTCACCATAATTCCCGTCTTTCCTTTGGGTTGAACCGCATTCCCAGAGGGGCTAAATTGACTATGAAGGCTACTGTTTCTACTTGACTTGCCATCTGCTGGATGACATCTCAGAATGATCACTGGGAATTAATGTTTAAGCAACTGTATCAGACAGCAGAGGAAGGCAAGGATATTTTACACAAGCAAAAACAACCTAGGTAACATTTGGAAAACTCCTCATAGCCAGTATTTTCTATTTATTTGTTTACAGTTGAATTAAATCCACCTAAATGAATTAACCCCATAGATTAGTTTGCCAAATTTTATAACTAACAAGTCTTTTTTTGCTAATTAAAAATGTGGTTGAACTATCTTTACTGAAGTGTTTATCCAGGTATTTATTACACATGCTCATTTCTTGGACATGGAAATATATGTCTATCCCCATCTCCCAGTTTATCCCCCCCATATGTTTGTNAAATGAATTAACCCCATAGATTAGTTTGCCAAATTTTATAACTAACAAGTCTTTTTTTGCTAATTAAAAATGTGGTTGAACTATCTTTACTGAAGTGTTTATCCAGGTATTTATTACACATGCTCATTTCTTGGACATGGAAATATATGTCTATCCCCATCTCCCAGTTTATCCCCCCCATATGTTTGTTTATTACATCTGTGGCTCTATTTCTGTTTTGTAAATAAGTTTATTTGTACCTTTTTTTTTTTTTTTTTTTAGATAGCACATATAAGTGATTTTCTATGATATTTATCTTTCTCTGTCTGACTACCTTCACTCAGTATGACAATCTCTAGGTCTATCCATGTTTCTACAAATGACATTATTTCATTCCTTTTTATGACTTGTAAATATGTACCACATCCTCTTTATGCATTCATCCAGCAAGGAACATTTAGGTTACTTCCATGTCCTAGCTATTGTAAATAATGCTGCAATGAACACTGGGGTGCATGTATCTTTTCAAATTATCATTTTCTCCAGATGTATGCCCAGGAGTAGCATTGCTGGATCATATGCTAGTTCTGTTTTTAGTTTTTAAGGAAATCTCCATACTGTTCTCCATAATGGTAGTACCAATTTACATTCCTACTGACAGCATAGGGGGAGTCTCTTTTCTCCACACCTGCTCTAACATTTACTGTTTGATATTTTTTTGATGCTGATCATTCTCACCTGTGTAAGGTGATACAACATTGCAGTTTCGCTTTGCATTTCTCTAATAATGAATAATGTTGAGAATGTTTTCATGTGCTTTTTGGCCATCTCTATGTCTTCTTTGGAGTAATGTCTGTTTATGTCTTCTTCCCACTTTTTCATTGGGTTCTCTTTCTTTAGATATTGAGCTGTATGAGCTTTTTGTGTATTTTGGAAATTAATTCCTTGTTGGTCACTTCATTTGCTAATGTTTTCTCCCATTCTGTGGGTTGTTTTTCATTTGTTTATGGTTTCCTTTGGTGAGGAAAAGCTTTTAAGTTTAATTAGATCCCATTTGATTTTTTTTTTTAATTTTCATTACACTAGGAGATGGATCAAAACATTTTGCTATGATTTATGTCAGAGAGTGTTCTGCCTATGTTTTCCTATAAGAGTTTTATACTATTTGGGCTTATATTTAGATCTTTAATCCATTTGAGCTTATGTATGGTATTAGGAAGTGCTCTAATTTCACTCTTTAACATGTAATTATCTAGTTTTCTGTCTGATTCTGGAAATGTGTTGCTTTGAGAGATAGTTCAGTGAATTTCAATGTTAAATCTTTCATTTATGAATATCTAAGTTCTAAATTTGTTAACACATTTACACAGGACAGCCTGAATTGTTGGGTGTGTGTTCTGGAGTATAAAAGCAGGACTGTTAAAGTAACTGAAATTATTCTTTTCAGTTTGGTTCTAAGGCTTGCCTCCTTGGTGTCATTTTTTTTCTATAAAATTCAATCTAGTTGTATATCCTGTAAAGGTAGGTTTGGTGACTACCTGTTGGAAATGTTTGTCGTATATGTGAATAGGAGAAATTTAGTTTTAAGGTCAAATGTTACATAGTGACAATGGAGGAATTAATCTAAACCTTATCGGACATCTTATAATGTTATATAATTAAAATTTAAAATATGTAGATTAATAGTCAAGATTAAATCTTGTTATAAATTGGGACAGTTTGATTCTAAAGTATTAGTTTAACCTTTTGAAAACTTTGGAATAATTAGGCATGGAAATTTACTTTTTAATGAGAAACCTTGTATAATTTCTTGGTTATTAAATTGTAAAATAAGTTTCTCTCAGACCAGAGTGATGTATTGAAAATATTTCCCAAGGAAGAAAAACAAAACTGACTAGTCTTTTTGCAAGATCCAGATAAGGGAAAGCATTAATCTATCCAGGAAATTTGTATACTATTACCAAAACATATTGATTATTTCATGAGTAGGATAGCTGATTAAAATCCATTTATAAATTCAAATGGTCCCTAGAAGAGTGTTCTGTATCTTGCCCTACTTTATAGTTTTTCTGCATTTTAATTATAGATAAGGCAAATACTGCTCATCTTTTGAGTCACTCAGATAAAAATTTTTCCATCAATAATTTTTAAAGTTTGGATTACTTGATTAACATGACATTATGGGTGCTTTCTATAACACAAAGTCTCAATGTCTTGATTTAAATTGATTCCAAGTAACCACTTTGTACATGTGAAAGTCCATAGAAGTTGATGAAATAAGATTCTGAGAAAAATATTTTAACTCATTTATAGAGGCAGAAGGTTGTATTGTAATAAATCCTCTGGATTCATAAAAATCGGTTTGAGTAACTGCCTATAAAGTCTCAATAGTAGTAAAATTAGTAAGGGCTGTTTGTTTTATATAGTAGTCATATAAGGATTTATTTCTACCATTTCAATTGTGATTTAATATTAATAAAGTATATCATCAAATGATAAATACTTGTTTAGAGACATTTTTCATGTACAATATTCCTTAGACTTGAATGTACATATAAATCAACTGTATTAAATACTCAAATTCCTAGACCACACTACCAGGGAATCTGATTAGGTATTTGTGAAGTGGCAGCTGAATATGTACATTTTAACAAATATTTTTGAACTCCAAATTGAAATTTATAATACTCAGCTCTCTGGGTTGTTAGAAAATTCGAGGGACTGGATCAGACATTTTCATTCACTTGAAAATCATTGCATATAACTTATATTTTTAAAAAACTGAGTAAGTTTATATTCTTAAACCACTTCTAAACTCTCAGTAACATAATACTGAAAAGGTTAAGAGCTTGAAATCTAAAGATACTTCCAATGATAGTAATAATTCTATCTAAATTTGCTGTAGTTTGAGGTTTTACAAGGTTCTTATCTTCCTTAGAATAATAAAGTTTATATATCTCTGGTAAGACTGATTAAGCAAAAATGAGAGAAGAGAAGTCACAAGTTGCCAAATTCATAAATAAAATGCAAGATGTCACCAGAGTTTAAGATAGTCCACCGAATGTTCAAACCAATTACACTTTATGTAATAAAGAACTTTATCTAGACTATACAAATAACAGGTAAAACCTATTCACAATTTTCAAAACAAAAGAAAAAAGAGCAATATTATAAGTGCATTTTACCAGTGGTATCAAAATTGTCAAGAACGTAAGAAATGCTGTTTAAATTCATGTCATAAGAAAAATGCAAATAGTAACCACAATTAGATACTATTCTACACTTAGTAATGACTGAAATTAGAAACTGACAATATAATGATGTAGAAAAATGAGCATTCTCATACACCGATGACAGAAGCATAACAATGTTATAATCACTTTGGAAAAGTATTTGGCAGGATCTAAAAAATTAAGCACACTCATTCTCTGTAACCCAGGAATTTCTTTCCTAAGGAAAATATACTACATCAAAAGAAAGTGATTGAATATATGCAAAAGAAACGTATAAAGACGAATTCAAAATCATCATTCCTAATAGAAAATCATTGGAAATGCCCTAAATGTCACCAGCAGTAAGCTAGATGGATAAATGTGTGAAGTCTTTATATAATGGGAACTATGATTTATAATAATGTTAATAACACATGTCTCTACATGTTGACTAGAGAAGGCAATGGCAACCCACTCTAGTTCTCTTGCCTGGAAAATCCCATGAGTGGAGGGGCCTGGTAAACTGCAGTCCATGGGGTTGCTAAGAGTTGGACACGACTGAGCGACTTCACTTTCACTTTTCACTTTCATGCATTGGAGAAGGAAATGGCAACCCAGAATCCTAGGGACGGGGGAGCCTGGTGGGCTACTGTCTATGGAGTCGCACAGAGTCGGACACGACTGAAGCAACTTAGCAGCAGCAATAGCAGCAGCTTCACATCGACAACACTCCAAACCACCCTACTCTCACCACTGACTGTCTAGTAAGTGCTCAAGTCTAAAATTAATCCAAGAGGGAAAGGTAGTATGAGGAAGTGGCCCAGGAAAGAGATCCTTGGAATTTATTCAAGGATCCCCATACAGAGCACTGGGAAACTGGTCTAGTTCTCTTTAATTTCATCTGGCTGCATCTTCTATGCCACACCAGCACTTCTCAGATACCTTCTGATATCTAAATAGGTGCCCAATACTTCTCAACCTCTGTTTTTTCTCTTTGCCACTTCCATGTGTAGCCTGATTACGGTATCTGCACACCTCCACGGGACACTGAGACTCTTGTATGATAAAAATATACATATTCAACTCAAGGCATTGCCCTTACCTTGCCTCTTACTCTTGCACACTCCCTTGTCCACTACTCCTGACTTTCCTAAATCACTTTACTTCTCTAAAGCCAAGTTTCTTCTTAGTAAAACGCAGTTGACAAAGTTAGGTGTTTAGATGGTAGGAAAGTGGTTACTTGTGAAAGGCAGGGGTGAAGGAGGACATAAGGGGCTCTAAAGGGAAGCAGTTGCAGTCTGTTTCTTGATCCAGATGCTGGTTACATAGGTTGGCTCACTTTCTGAAAATTTGTATAGGCATGATTTATCCTTTCTTTTCTTTCTTTCTTTCTTTTTTTTTTTCTGCACATTATACTTCAAAATAAAAAGTTTGCTTAAAAGACATACTGGTTTTACTACTCTAAAATTATATTTGACTATAAGTCCTACTATAATAATAAGATGAAGAATATGAAAGTGAGATGCCAAAAACGAATACAGTATTGTAAAGCAAAACAAACTAAAAAATAAAAATAAAAAAAAAAAGAAAATGAGATGCCAAGAATAAGTAATTCTTTAATTCATCTACACAAATAATTCTTAAATAGCTGCAAATTGTAAAACACTGTGTTAGGTATTCACACTGTCAATATAATCCTTGTCCTTACCAATTTTATAATCTTGTTGAAGTGCAAAAATAAACCAGAACTAATAAATGAATGCAATGAAAGGGCTACTGCACTGGATAATAAGATCTATGAGAAATATGAAACTTGTTATGGTATGTAACTAAAATTTTGAGGAACCATAGATTAAGGCACTCACAAATGTGAAATTTGAAAAACCAAGTAGACAATGTTGCTTAATGTTTCCAGACCTCAGTTTGTTTGAAATTATGTTCTCAATCACTCTAGTTTATCTTGCTTTGATACCTGCTTCAAAGGAAGATATCCAGTTCATCTGTTACCTCTTCATTTATCAGTTTACAATTGACAAGTACAATACTCAAATTCCTTATCAAGAGAAACAAGACACAAAGTAATTCAGGTATATTTCTACTAGATAAAGTCCAAGCAAAATCAATCTATTTTCTTACTATTTTTCATGGTGGTTGTCTTTGCAAAGGGGAAGGAGTAGTGATTGTAAAGGGTCAATAGATAAGCTTCCAAAGTACTAGAAATTTTTTATTTATTGATTTGTGTGGTGGTTACATAGGATTTCACTTTTTCTTTTGAGTTATAAATGTATAATTATTGTTTCAGTTTATACAGTTGGATAAATAAGTTTTTAAAGATGTTCATTTGAAAATCACCTAAAAGGTCACAGAAATGATGTAACAGTGGACTTTGCAAACCTCTTATTTGGGAAGAAATAAATAGGAAATAACAACGGTCATTTCCCTAATCCGTCACACTTAAATGAAAGTCACTTTCATGTCATCAGTGTACAATATTCTGTGCTTTAATTTTTAACTTTGTAAGGTAAAAATGACTCCCTAACTATGAAATTTTTTCAAGAATTCAATGCATTCTAGGTTCCATCTTAAGACTGAAATTTCAAAAAACACTATATTTCACAGATATGACAATATGTATCTGTAGTCAATATTATCTTTTTTTCTCTCTCACAGTAATGACTAATTCTCTAGGATGACAGTACATAAAATTAAGTGGCCTGCATATGTATATTCTTATAGCAGCACAAAAGTTCCCAGTTAAGTGGAATCCTTCGGTTTATATATACGAAGCAAAGTAAAATAGCATCAGATAGGGTGAATTTACCTGGACAGAGGAGCCTCGTGGGCTACAGTCCATTGAGTCACAAAGAGTAGGACACAACTGAGTGACTAAGCAGAGCAGCACGTGCTGTATTGTAAGTGTAGTTGAATAGATTTGCTGATTGCTTGTATATAGGGCCAAAGAGAAAGAAAATATTCTCACATGTTTGCCTTGAACAACTGGGTAAATGAAATTGTCATGCTCTGAAATAGATCAAGTTACAGCATATATATATACATGTGCTGTGCTGTGCTTAGTTGTGTCCGACTCGACTCTGTCCATGGAGTTTCCCCAGGCAAGAATATTGGAGTGGGTTGCCATGTCCCTCTCCAGGGGATCTTCCTGATCCAGGGATCGAACCCAGGCTTCTCACACCAAAGGTGGATTCTTTACCATTTGCGCCACCAGGAAAGCTCCAAAATACTGGAGTGAGTAGCCTATCCTGTCTCCAGGGGATCTTCCAGACCCAGGAATCAAACTGGGGTCTCCTACATTGCAGGAAGATTCTTTACCAGCTGAGCTACCAGGGAAGCCCCATATATGTACATATATAAATACATATAGTAAAGAATTTGAGGTAGAATATTTTAAGATTCAGAAACTCATTAACATAAAAAAAATAGAATCCCTGAGTTGGCAAGAAAGAGATCATGGCAAGAAGTGTACATTTGACTGTTTTCAGTCTATATGGGCCTCTCTCATAGCTAAGGTGGTAAAGAATCTGCCTGTAATGCAGGAGACACTGGTTCAATTCCTGGATCAGGAAAGCCCACTGTAGAAGGGATAGGCTATCCAATCCAGCATTCTTGGGCTTCCCTGGTGGCTCAGCTGGTAAAGAATCCACCTGCAATACACAAAACTTTGGTTCGGTCTTTGGGTTGGGCAGATCCCCTGGAGAAGGGAAGTGCTACCCACTGCAGTATGCTGGCCTGGAGAATTTCATGGACTGTATAGTCCATAGGGTCTCAAAGATTTGGACATCACTGAGCAACTTTCACTTCACTTCACTTCAGTCTGTTTGAGGTGACCTAGGGTGAGGGAGGAGATTGTGTCAGGATACAGAGGAGGACCAGAATCTTAGCTCTGCCTAGTCTAACTGGGAGGCTGTGGGCATGATATTTACATCCTATGATCACGGTAAAACCTGTATTCTAGGATTTTTGTAAAGATTGATTAAGACAACCATGGTATGTCAAGACTAGATTATAACTGGAGATTCAGATTTAAGTGCTTGACAAACATTATTTTAATTAGGATATTAACAACTTGATTAGTTTAAATATCTCCAAAAGTACTTTCCAACATCCCCCTTCAGCAAAAACACCACCAAAGAAAGACAGAGACCAAAGAAATGGAAAATAAGAAAAAATTAAAACAACATTTTATAACCATTAATATTTCCTGAAGTATCACCTCTAAAATGTAATCAACCAGGACAGCTGGCTAAAGAGTTTTTCCAGAGTAACACTCTGGAGATATGGAAAGCAGATTTGGTGCTTATGTTAGCAGGAAGGAGAAATGAAGCCATAGACATTAGAGCACATCATGGGAAGACCACTTTACCTACAAGGACTTAATCACTGAGGACATATATAACCATATGTTGAAACATTTCTAAATTCTTATTTGCATAAATTGTTAATAGTGTGGGAAAATACTGCTTGATATTAGACAAATCACTGCAGTTACCATTAACTCAATCATCTAAAACACTGAATCCCTTACATGGAAGGGTAAGGGAATGGCAGATATTTATTAAAAATTTATGTCTAATTGCTATTGCTAAAAGTTTATTAAGTATAAAATTATCATTGAAAAATATAATAGACATTCAATTAATACTTAATTCTAATGTGTTTGTATTCAGAAAAATATATATAAATTGCATATTATTATAGCAGGTATTCATAATGCTTTTTCCCTGCCCCTTTCTCTTTATACTTTTCCAACATCCAAGAATATTATTACATAATCCACTCTTACAACCAGCTGCTGTGTTGTGCAATGAAATATTTGAAGGATAGTTGCATGCCAGATGGTAAAAACAGGTAACAGTGCCAAACAATGTATAATAAAGCCTATTTCTATTTTCATATTCTGGTGGAATCTATTATAATTCTTATAAACTCAGAAAAAAAATTGGTACATGATTTTGGGAACTGGATTGCTCAGAAAAAAAGTAAAAATACCAAGAAAGGGAATGCCACATAGAGCAGACTATAATGTGAAAAAATAAAGGAAACACAATGGCAACGTTTGAAGTAAAATTTCAGTAGATATAAAAAAGTACAGTGTTCTCCTAAGGCAGGTTACTAACGTACTAAAAAAAACATGTAGGACAGTGAAAATACATTGTGGAACTTTGAGTGTAATGAAGAATTTTTAGCAGTCAGCATTTTGTATTGAGGGATTCCCAGGGGTTGGCACTGGTGGTAAAGAGCCTGCCAGCTAATGCAGAAGATATGAGACCCAGGTTGGATCCTTGGGTTGGAAAGATCCCCTGTAGGAAGGCACGGACAACCTACTCCAGCAGTCTTGCCTGGAGAATCCCACTGACAGAGGAGCCTGGCAGGCTACAATCCATAGGGTAGCACAGAGTTAGAAAACACTGAAGCGACTTACCACATGTGTACATACACACACACATACACACACACACATTTTGTACCGATCTCTAATTTTCTAAAATCAGAGCCTCTTATGTTTGCTTTTTACATTTGACATTTCTTATGAGCTAAAGGAAAATGTACCGGAACTCATATTCTCTAGGTAATTCTGAGAGCTGCTGATCTGAAAGTGATGAAAACCATCAGAGACAGTTAGCCATGCTAAAGACTGAGTGCATTTCATGATGCTGGCAAAGTATGGATGATCGTGGTTGGCAATCTAAGGAAACGCGGCAGCAGAAATTAATTATTAGAAGGGAAAGTCTAAGAAACACACAAGAGAAATGGAACATTGGCAGATTATTTTTAAGATGAATTCTGTATGCAATGGGTCACTTCTGGAAGACGAACAGAAGGATTTTCAGAAATGTGGGTTCCTCAGTGATGATCTTTTGTTATCCAGAGTAAGTCTATTTTCAGGAGGGTCTTAACTGAGAGACCTAAGGTACTTGAATTTATATCAGAGGAGAGGCTAATGTCTGGATTATTTTCTTTTTTTTCCATTTTAACATTCTTCATCACCTTGAAGAATTTTGTCCTATTTGGTCAAGAGTTATAAAGAAAATTCTGTTGCCTACTATTTTTTGTTATTGTTGTTGATGATGTACAGTTTATTTACAGTATTGTGTTAGTTTCAGATACACAGCATAGTGATTCAGCTTTTTTTCCCCTCTGATTACATTCCATTGTAGGTTATTATAAGATATTATATACAGTCTCTTGTGCTATATAATAAATCCTTGTTGATTATCTATTTTACATATGGTATTTTGTATCTGTTAATCCCATACTTCTAATTTGTTTCTCCCCATACCCTTCTCCCCTTTGGTGACCATACTTTGTTTATTTTCTGTCTGTAAGTTTGATTCAATTTTGTATATTGATTTCATTTGTTTTCTTTTTTAAGACTCCACCTATAAGTGACACCATATAGTATTTGTCTTTCTCTGATTTACTTTGCAAAGCATAAGTTCTCATGGCTCATGTTGCTGCAAATGACATTTCACTTTTTATAGTTGATAAACATTCTGTTGGACCACATCTTCTTAGGCTATCATCAAGTTCTGTTGATGGGCACTTGGGCCATTTCTGTTCCTTGGCTATTGTAAATAGTGTTGCTATGAACACTGGGGTGTATATACCGTTTAAAATTAGAGTTTTTGTTTTTTTTCCCCAGACATATAACAAGGATTACTGGATCCTTGTTATATGTTGGCTGGATCATATTTTGACTCTATTTTCTTTGAGCTTTTTAAAGAAACTTCATACTGTTTTCCATAGTGGTGTTGTCTACTAATTTAATGACAATGATAGCATCTGTTAATAATATCAGTATTTAACCCCAGTCTCCATCAATATCCTATGTATACAATATCTACATTCTCAAAAGTAACCTAAAATATATGTACTTTTGAGGTTACCCATAAATCTTTGAAATTGGGTTATAGAAGAGTTGAAAATTTATTATAATCATTCTAAAAGATTTGGATTTAATGTGAATGATAGAATTACTAAACTATTCACTGTGGCCTTATGGATACCATTGTATTAAGTTCTGAGTAGTCTCTTTAATAAATGGTGTTGAGAAAGCTAGATATCCTTATGCAAATGAATGAAATATTAATAGGACCCTTATCTTATACTATACACAAAAATTAACTGGAAATGGATTAAGGACTTAAAAGTAAGACCTAAAATCATATAACTTCCTAAGCTTAAGCAGTTTTGATGCCCTGTTGAATTTCCTTATGTGATTATCCTTTAAGCCATCTCTCATCCCCATATTCATATGTTCATTCATATATCAGCATCTAGAAAATACTTAGTACATTTTGCTGAATGTATGGATGAGGAAATAATAAATTGCTCCACATGCAAACTTAATTTTTTCTATATTGTCCCATTTCTAAATGTTTCCCCCTTCTTATGTCATTCTATTTCTTAAGGAAGAAAACAAAACTCAAAATATCTTGATCATCTATCAGCTTTACTCATAGTTATGTTTTACAAACATTAGAATTATAAATTGGGAACATACTAATGAGGTGGGTTAAACTCAGAGGACATGGTTTTAGCTGGGGAAATGATACTCCTGATTGAAGTCTATTAGGGAGTGGTTAGATACATATTATGTTGTGTTCATTTTAATACCTCTCAGAAGCAAAATGTGAACAGGAAACTGCTCTGTTTAATTCTATGTTTCATAAGTATACAGATTCATTAAGAAATTGATAATTGACAAAATTAGGGATACTGTATATAACTGCTTATGATTTTCTTTAAAAAGCATTAATGGAAATTTCTAAATACTTCTCTCAGTATTGTCTTTTGAAAAATATAAAATATTACATATAAAATATATATGCTTATATGTTATACATTTTATATATATGTTTAATTATACATTATTTGGCAGAAATTTAAAGCAAAGTAAACTGGTTTTTTTGTGGTATCTAAAATTAAAACAAAACTTACTCAAATATTTTATCAAATTATTTCTTTTATGACTCTATGAAGCAAACTATAAAGATTGAGAATAAAATATTTCAATTAATAATTATAAAACTCATATGATTTAAATTTCAACTCCCATTCATGATAACACTGTAATTTTAATACTCCATTTCTATTCCCAATCATAGAAATCATAAGTTAATGTATAAAAAATGTAAAATGAAATATAACATAAATATATAAAATGAAAATATGAAGTCAGCATTCCCAAGTGAGATTTTTGAGAATCAAAGTTAGCACTGAAATAGAGAGCAGAGAGAAGAGCTGAAACCATGGCCTGTTGTACTCTTGATCTGGAAGCGGGTGGGAGTTGCCAGAAGTTCTGTTCTTACAGGGAAACCATGAAAAAATGTATAAAAGACTTCCATTCAAACCTTGAAAATAACTAGGGTCGGGCTCATGGATAGAAACTAGAGATCAAGTGTGCAGTTCATAATCTCTCCCCAGCTTTAAAAAGAGGGCTTCATAAAGCTTATACTGACCTTTTCCCAGAGCTAAAGCTTTTATGAAACTATAGTCTAGGTAGGTGGGAAAAGAAATCACAAACCCTCAACCAGAGAGTAAGCCAGGCCACTTGCTATTTTGAACAACAGATTTTCTACATCCCCAAAATAAGCACACAAAATCATCTCAAACCGAAAGTAAAGAGCTATATTTTGGACAGGAAGCCACAAGGGAAGAGCTAACTGAAAATTAAAAAATGCTTAAAGAGATAAAGGTATTCAGAGAGATAGAGAATAATGGAAAAAATGATCAAACTACAATTTCAAACAAAGAAATCTGACAATAAATAGTATAAAAAGAACTCTAAGCATAAGACAGACACAAAAAGCAGAATATATATGCTTCCATATGAATTTCAAATATAAGATTAATCTGAATAGATGTTCAAGTGAGTGTTTCTAAGAGTTTATTCAAAGATATAGAAGGCAACAGAAATTCTTTCAAAAACGAAAAAAACAACTGAAAAATATCAATTGACTATCATCAAAAACAATTAAATGTTCCAATTGTGAATGAGATACTGACAATTAAGATGCAGGAGAGAGGAAAGTGAAAGTCGCTCAGTCATGTCTGACTCTTTGTTACCCCTTGAACTGTAGCCTGCCAGGCTCTTCTGTCCATGAATTCTCCAGGCCGGAGTACTGGACTGCATAGCCATTTCCTTTTCCAGAGGATCTTCCCAGCCCAGGGATCAAACCCAGGTCTCCCACATTGCAGACGATTTCTTTACCATCTGAGTCATCAGAGAAATCCCATGAGAGAGGAAGGAAAATGTTAAGCAAATAAAAGTCCAATTAACAACTTTGAAAGTCTAGATTAAGAGTTCTTTTTAAATGTTTAGTAAGAATTTCTATAAAAGAACACAGAAACTTGGTAACTTAGATCTAAAACTGTGATACATTTCAGGTGCTAAAGTAAAAAAAAAAAAACACTTACATAGATAAATGAGAGTAAGGGGAGATTATTCAGGGATTATATATATATATATAAACTACTGGGCAACCCACTCCAGTATTCTTGCCTGGAGAATTTTATGGACAGAGGAGCCTGGCAGGCTACAGTCCATGGGGTCACAAAGCGTCGGACACAACCAAGCAACTAAATTTCAGTGGAGGCAAAATACAGACTATATACAGGGAGTAACAATTGTATGGATAGCACTTTCGTTAATCAAAACTAAATGGCATTTTAAAAAAAATTCCAATATCTTGGTACCAATGTGTTTATATACATAAAGATTATATTTGAAATACTAATTGCATTCCCCTTTCACCATGATTTAGTCTGTGATTATGAAGAGGAAACAATAATATCCTTTACATGCTATTTAAAGGATTAATTTGTATACATTTAAAGCTTATAGAATTGCTAACTTACAAATAGCTGAGAATAGAAGAAAAGCTAAAAGCAAAGGATAAAAGGAAAGAGATAACCATTTGAATGCAGAGTTCCACAGAATAGCAAGGAAAGATAAGAAAGCCTTCCTCCATGATCAATGCAAAGAAATAGAGGAAAACAACAGAATGGGAAAAACTAGAGATCTCTTCAAGAAAATTAGAGATACCAGGGGAATATTTCATGCAAAGAAGGGCACCAAGAAAGGACAGAAATAGTATGGACCTAACAGAAGCAGAAGATATTAAGAAGAGGTGGCAAGAATAAACAGAAGAACTGTACAAAAAACATCTTCATGATCCAGAAAACCACGATGATGTGATCACTCACCTAGAGCCAGACATCCTGGAATGCAATGTCAAATGGGCCTTAGGAAGCATCACTACGAACAAAGCTAGTGGAGGTGAGGGATTTCCAGTTGATCTATTTCAAATCCTAAAAGATGACTCTGTGAAAGTGCTCCACTCAATACCCCAGCAAATCGGAAAATTCAGCAGGGCGATACCAAAGAATGTTCAAACTATTTCACAGTTGCAGTCATCTCACACACGCCAAGGCAGCTTTAAGAGTACATGAACAATAAACTTCCAGATGTTTAAGCTGGATTTACAAGAGGCAGAGGAACCAGAGATCAAGTTGCCAACATCTGTTGGATCATGGAAAAAGTGACAGTTCCAGAAGAATATGCTTTATTGAATAGGCCAAAGCCTTTGACTGTGTGGATCACAAAACCTGTGAAAAATTCTTCAAGACATGGAACTACCAGACCACATTACTTGCCTCCTGAGAAATCTGTATGTAGGTCAAGAAGCAACAGTTAGGACCAGACATGAGACAGCAGACTGGTTTCAAATCAGGAAAGGAGTATATCACAGCTGTATATTGTCACCCTGCTTATTTAACTTATATGCAGAATACATCATGCGAAATGCTAGACTGGATGAAACACAGGCTGGAATCAAGATTGTCAGGAGAAATATCAATAACCTCAGATATGCAGATGACACCACCCTTATGGCAGAAAGTGAAGAACTAAAGAGCCTTTTGATGACAGTGAAAGAGGAGAGTGAAAAAGTTGGGTTAAAACTCAACATTCAGAAAACTAAGATCATGGCATCCGGTTCGATCACTTCATGGGAAATAGATGGGGAAACAATGGAAACAGTGGCAGTTTTTATTCTCCTGGTCTCCCAAATCACTGCAGATGGTTACTGCAGCCATAAAATTAAAAGATTCTTGCTCCTTGGAAGAAAAGCTATGACTAACCTACAAAGTATATTAAAAAGCAGAGACATTACTTTGCCAACAAAGGTCTGTCTAGTCAAAGCTATAATTTTTCCAGTAGTCATATTTGGATTTGAGAGTTGATCTATAAAGAAAGCTGAGCACCGAAGAATTGATGCTTTTGAACTGTGGTGTTGGGGAAGACTCTTGAATGTCCTTTGAACTACAAGGACATACAGACAGTCAATCCTCAAGGACATCAGTCCTGAATGTTCATTGGAAGGACTGATGTTGAAGCTGAAACTCCAATACTTTGGCCACATGANAAAATGTTAAGCAAATAAAAGTCCAATTAACAACTTTGAAAGTCTAGATTAAGAGTTCTTTTTAAATGTTTAGTAAGAATTTCTATAAAAGAACACAGAAACTTGGTAACTTAGATCTAAAACTGTGATACATTTCAGGTGCTAAAGTAAAAAAAAAAAAACACTTACATAGATAAATGAGAGTAAGGGGAGATTATTCAGGGATTATATATATATATATAAACTACTGGGCAACCCACTCCAGTATTCTTGCCTGGAGAATTTTATGGACAGAGGAGCCTGGCAGGCTACAGTCCATGGGGTCACAAAGCGTCGGACACAACCAAGCAACTAAATTTCAGTGGAGGCAAAATACAGACTATATACAGGGAGTAACAATTGTATGGATAGCACTTTCGTTAATCAAAACTAAATGGCATTTTAAAAAAAATTCCAATATCTTGGTACCAATGTGTTTATATACATAAAGATTATATTTGAAATACTAATTGCATTCCCCTTTCACCATGATTTAGTCTGTGATTATGAAGAGGAAACAATAATATCCTTTACATGCTATTTAAAGGATTAATTTGTATACATTTAAAGCTTATAGAATTGCTAACTTACAAATAGCTGAGAATAGAAGAAAAGCTAAAAGCAAAGGATAAAAGGAAAGAGATAACCATTTGAATGCAGAGTTCCACAGAATAGCAAGGAAAGATAAGAAAGCCTTCCTCCATGATCAATGCAAAGAAATAGAGGAAAACAACAGAATGGGAAAAACTAGAGATCTCTTCAAGAAAATTAGAGATACCAGGGGAATATTTCATGCAAAGAAGGGCACCAAGAAAGGACAGAAATAGTATGGACCTAACAGAAGCAGAAGATATTAAGAAGAGGTGGCAAGAATAAACAGAAGAACTGTACAAAAAACATCTTCATGATCCAGAAAACCACGATGATGTGATCACTCACCTAGAGCCAGACATCCTGGAATGCAATGTCAAATGGGCCTTAGGAAGCATCACTACGAACAAAGCTAGTGGAGGTGAGGGATTTCCAGTTGATCTATTTCAAATCCTAAAAGATGACTCTGTGAAAGTGCTCCACTCAATACCCCAGCAAATCGGAAAATTCAGCAGGGCGATACCAAAGAATGTTCAAACTATTTCACAGTTGCAGTCATCTCACACACGCCAAGGCAGCTTTAAGAGTACATGAACAATAAACTTCCAGATGTTTAAGCTGGATTTACAAGAGGCAGAGGAACCAGAGATCAAGTTGCCAACATCTGTTGGATCATGGAAAAAGTGACAGTTCCAGAAGAATATGCTTTATTGAATAGGCCAAAGCCTTTGACTGTGTGGATCACAAAACCTGTGAAAAATTCTTCAAGACATGGAACTACCAGACCACATTACTTGCCTCCTGAGAAATCTGTATGTAGGTCAAGAAGCAACAGTTAGGACCAGACATGAGACAGCAGACTGGTTTCAAATCAGGAAAGGAGTATATCACAGCTGTATATTGTCACCCTGCTTATTTAACTTATATGCAGAATACATCATGCGAAATGCTAGACTGGATGAAACACAGGCTGGAATCAAGATTGTCAGGAGAAATATCAATAACCTCAGATATGCAGATGACACCACCCTTATGGCAGAAAGTGAAGAACTAAAGAGCCTTTTGATGACAGTGAAAGAGGAGAGTGAAAAAGTTGGGTTAAAACTCAACATTCAGAAAACTAAGATCATGGCATCCGGTTCGATCACTTCATGGGAAATAGATGGGGAAACAATGGAAACAGTGGCAGTTTTTATTCTCCTGGTCTCCCAAATCACTGCAGATGGTTACTGCAGCCATAAAATTAAAAGATTCTTGCTCCTTGGAAGAAAAGCTATGACTAACCTACAAAGTATATTAAAAAGCAGAGACATTACTTTGCCAACAAAGGTCTGTCTAGTCAAAGCTATAATTTTTCCAGTAGTCATATTTGGATTTGAGAGTTGATCTATAAAGAAAGCTGAGCACCGAAGAATTGATGCTTTTGAACTGTGGTGTTGGGGAAGACTCTTGAATGTCCTTTGAACTACAAGGACATACAGACAGTCAATCCTCAAGGACATCAGTCCTGAATGTTCATTGGAAGGACTGATGTTGAAGCTGAAACTCCAATACTTTGGCCACATGATGCAAAGAACTGACTCACTGGAAAAGACCCTGGAAAGATTGAAGGCAGGAATAGAAGGGGACAACAGAGGATTGGATGGTTTGATGGCATCACCAACTCGATGGACATGAGTTTGAGCAACTCCAGTTGTTGGTGATGGACAGGAAACCCTGGCATGCTGCAGTCCATGGGGTGCAAAGAGTCAGACATGACCTTGCGACTGAACAAAACTCATAACTATTGAATATGTTATCACTAAAAACAAACTAAGGACATAATACAATGACAGTAAACATAAAAGAAATGAAGGAAAGTAATTTTCAGCCTAGAATATTGAATTAAATTACTATTAAGGGAAATATAAACAGTCTTTGGGACACAGTTATTCACTCAAAGAAATACAGAATGATGTGATTTCAAAAGAAAAATGCATACAAACAAAGATGTAAGATACAATAAACAAAAAACTAAGCTCAGATATTGATAAGAAATGTTGGTGAATTTAGTTAATCAATAATAGAAAAATATTAAATGCATGGCTAAATGGTATAGCCTAAGAAGTTGAAGTTAAAAGTTTAGACAACTCTAACAAACAAACTGGGGGATGGCAGACTAGAAGTGTTGTTTATGAATACTGATGCTAAGGACTAAGGACTTAATCTCACTTTGAGGGACTTATTCTGAAATCAATGCACCAAAAAAATGGTCAGACTTCATTATAGTTATAATTCATTATTGATGATAAATATATATGGTAATTCAATAAAAGAGTTAAAATATATGTGTTGTTTCCAAATCCACAGATTAAACTAAGATTGCATATAGAAAAACTTTAACATTAGAGTGAATGCTTTCACAGGAAAAGACAAACTAAGATAAAGGATGTTAAACATGAATTTATTTGTAAATGTTTAAGATTATACTCAATTATATTCAGAATGTTCAAAAATAATTTTGTAGACCTATTAAGGCTATTTACATCTTTTAAGACATAGTTAAAACAAAATGAAAGTAAAAGTTTGGAAAAAAAGTTTTATGAAATGCTAACCCAAAGAAAGTAGAATTTTCCACACAAAAATTATAAAAATATAATTTAAAGTATTAAAGAAATGATAGAATAGGTAATTAATGATAAAAGAAGCATTCCACAATATTGTAAAACATAAATAATTTTATATACCTAAAACTAGAGCTGCTGCTGCTGTCACTTCGGTCGTGTCTGACTCTGTGCGACCCCAGGATGGCAGCCCCCCAGGCTCCCCTGCCGCTGGGACTCTGCAGGCAAGATCACTGGAGTGGGTTGCCATTTCCTTCTCCAGCGCATGAAAGTGAAAAGTGAAAGTGAAGTCGCTCAGTCGTGTCCGACTCTTCGCGACCCCATGGACTAGAGCTAAAAATATATAATAAAAAACCCTTAAGTCTAAGGCCACAATCATAGTAAATATTTTATTAAACTAGACCCAAAATATGTGATAAAAATTCTTAAGCCTAAGGCCACAATCATAATAGATATTTTCTTATACTTCCATAAATATATAAATTGCTTAAGCAGTTATACAAAATTTTATAACTTTAATATACATATATAGAAAAGGTATTCATTACAGTTTAAATTGATAAAGGAGAAACCAAACTCATTTAATAAAATACATGCCAAGGAAAATGCTAAGAGATATGCCTTAACCTTATGGAAGAGAAATCATAACACCAAACTAATTGCATTCTTCATATTCAAAGGTGGGATCTCATTCATTTCCCTTAAACGTGACCTAGTTTTAACGACTTAGTAGAACAATAGAACATTGTCAAGTGATCTAGAGCATTACTAGCCTAGTCTTTCAGAACGTTAGTCTGCCTGCAATGCAGGAGACCCAGGTTCAATCCCCGGGTCAGAAAGATCCCCTGGAGAAAGGAATGACTACCCACTCCAGTATTCTTGCCTGGAGAATTCCACAGACAGAGGAACCTTATGGGCTATAGTCCATGAGGTCACAAAGAGTCAGATGACTTAGTGATTACACTTTCACTTTTCAGAACACCAACAGTTTCTACTCTTCTTTGGGGACTTGAATTGCCATATAAGAAACTCAACAACCCCAAGGATGCCGTGCTATGAAGAAGCCTACAACATGTAATGGACCATGTATAAAAGCTCTGAGTGGAGTCATAGTTTTGTAACTATTCCCACCAAGGCCTTCAAATATGAACGTGATTAACCATCTTAGACTTCTGGTTGATTCCATCCATCAGCTGAATACCATCAAATGATGTCAGTTGGCACCACTTGGAGCAGAAGAATTACTCAGTAGAATGGTCCCCAAATTCTTGATGTACAAAATTTTGAAATATAGCAAGATATTTATTGGTTAATATTGTAGGCTATTTTATTAGGCAGCAATAATTAGAACAAGCAGTGTTTTAAAAAGTATAAATCAGATAAGACCATTCTTTTCTACATTTTAAAGAATCAATATTGGAAAATTGATTCATGTAGTCTATCACATTAAGAAGTTGAATCAAGAAAGTTTTTTTTCACTTTAGTAGAATAAAAGAATCAATAAAACACATTGGGTCAATTTAGAGGTAGAACAAATTCATATTTAATCTAACATTTTAGTAAAATGAATTGAATGCAATCTTCTGTAGGAAAAAAAAATTTTGACTGTCAATGTCAATATTTTTCACAGTCCAGGGTTTTAAAAGTTTAGGTATCCAGGGACTCCTCCTCATAGTTCTCCCTTAAATCTCATGAAACGAAAAATAAATTAATGAATAAGTAAATGCAATTTCAGATTCTGCTTATGCTAAAGGGACTAAATTTGTTAAATGCTCTAATCATCCTAAGATAAACAGATGGCTTCTATTCAAGTAAAGCAAAGCAGTAATTATACACATCTGTATAATGCCAATAAAATCTAATATATCCAGAAGCTATTGGCTGCCATTTCAGACAACAGTCTCTGAGAATAACATGTGTATAATCATTTAGTCATTTTTCATAAAAGCTATACTGACACCCGCATAATTTTTATCACGCCAAACACAAAGCATGTCTTTGATTCATTCCTTCTTAAGGAGAAAAAAAGTGCTTTTGACTGTCAATGGGACATCAAGTTTGTTAATCTCACCATCTCTTTGCCATATTTTTTCTTTTGTATGACATTAGAAATTTGCTTCTGTTTGTAAAGAAAGCTCATGTTTACTTAGTTTTTGGAAGAAACTTGTATATCCCAATCATCAGGGGTATAATAAATATTACACCTCTAAATATTATTCTAAAAATATTGGCTGCCAACAGAGCTGAATACTATTCTTTGAATCCTAAATGTTTCTTTTGAATTTTCATACACAAGCAGAAATGCCATCACCTCAAGTAGGGTGTTGTGGTTTCACGTGAAGGAACAGCAGCTCAGCCATCTGGAGAGACACTTTAAAGGTTTTTATTGTCCAATTGGTTTCTCTAGTTCTATATGGCAGCCTGTAGACACCCACGTTTTCTGTCTAGAAGTGCAAATAAATGCTTTTATTTCTGGCATCTCATGTAAAATGCTGCTCTTCAGATAGCCAGACTGAAATGCTTCTGGTTACCAAAATAATTTCATTAGCCCAGTTAGAATGACATGCGTAAAATTGAGATTATACACTGTAAAATCAATTCTCACTACTAACCTTAATGAGGCCAATATGTTTTTCTATATACAAAGTGCTGAAGAGTTTAGCCTAATTTTAGGAACAAATGAAAATACAGATTTGTGAATGTTTGTGGAGACTGTGCTTTTTTTTTTTTTTTTAATAAAGATATTTCTAACTTACTAATCTTTAAGGGAAATTGATGATAACTGTTAACATTCTTCAAAAAATGTAATGTTCATTTCAGTTATTTCTGCCTTCCAAATTCCATTTTGTACTTCAATTAAATCTGTATTGATCATTGTGAGTTAATTGGCATACACTCAAATAAATTTGCATTGTCTAAACTGAAAAACTGAAGTTTTACCTATGTCAGCAAAGATGGTAAAAATAGAGCCTTTATTATTAGTTTTTTAGAGCCAGGAACCTGACGAGCTTTATTTTTTATTTTTATTAGACTTTAGTTGCTTTATGGTGTTGTCTTAGTTTCTGATGTACAACAAAGGGAATTGGCTATATTGTTTACATATATCCCCCTGTCTTGGATTTCCTTCATATTTAGGTCACCACAGAACATTGGGTAGAGTTCCCTGTTCTACACAGTAGATTCTCATTAGTTATCTATTTTATACATAGCATCAATAGTGAATGTATGTCAATCCCAATCTCCCAGTTCATCCCACCCCTCTTCTTTCCCTTGACACCCATATATTTATTCCGTATGTTTATCTCCACTTCTGCTTTGCAAATAGGATTATCTATAATATTTTGCTAGATTAAACATACATGTGTTAATAGGTGAGTTTTTCTGACTTCACTCTATATGACAGTCTCTAGGTCCATTCATGTCTCAGCAAATGGCACATTTTGTTCTTTTTATGGCTGAATAATCATAAATAAAATCCTTATGACTATACAGTGGAAATGAGAAAAAGATTTAAGGGACTAGATCTGATACACAGAGTGCCTGATGAACTATGGATGGAGGTTCATGACATTGTATAGGAGACAGGAATCAAGACCATCCCCAAGAAAAAGAAATACAAAATAGCAAAATGGCTGTCTGAGGTGACCTTACAAATAGCTGTGAAAAGAGGGGAAGCAGAAAGCAAAGGAGAAAAGGAAAAATATACCCTTTTGAATGCAGAGTTCCAAAGAATAGCAAGGAGAGATAAGAAAGCCTTCCTCAGTGATCAAGGCAAAGAAATAGAGGGAAAGAACAGAATGGGAAAGACTAGAGATCTCCTCAAGAAAATTAGAGATACCAAGGGAACATTTCATGCAAAGATGGGCCTGATAAAGAAGGGAAATTGTATGGACCTAACAGAAGCAGAAGATATTAAGAAGACGTGGCAAGAATACACAGAAGAAATGTACAAAAAAGATCTTCACAACAGAGATAATCATGATGGTGTGATCACTCATCTAGAGCTAGACATCCTGGGATGTGAAGTCAAGTGGGCCTCAGAAAGCATCACTATGAACAAAGCTAGTGGAGGTGATGGAATTCCAGCTGAGCTATTTCAAATCCTGAAAGATGATGCTGTGAAAGTGCTGCACTCAATATGCCAGCAAATTTGGAAAACTCAGCAGTGGCCACAGGACAGGAAAAGTCAGTTTTCATTCCAATCCCAAAGAAAGGCAATGCCAAAGAATACTCAAACTACTGCACAATTGCACTCATCTCAC
>SJYA01001829.1:552313-587865 GCA_006410615.1 Neotragus moschatus
GTTCCAAATAGGAAAAGGAGTACATCAAGGCTGTATATTGTCACCTTGCTTATTTAACTTCTATGCAGAGTACATCATAGAAACACTGGGCTGGAAGTACCACAGGCTGGAATCAGGATTGCTGGGAGAAATATCAATAACCTCAGCACCACAGGCTGGAATCAAGATTGCTGGGAGAAATATCAATAACCTCAGATATGCAGATGACACCACCCTTATGGCAGAAAGTGAGAAAAACTAAAGAGCCTCTTGATGAAAGTGAAAGAGAAGAGTGAAAAATTTGGCTTAAAGCTCAACATTCAGCAAATTAAGATCATGTCATCCGGTCCCATCAATTCATGGCAAATAGAAGGGGAAACAATGGAAACAGTGACAGCCTTTATTTTCTGGGGGCTCCAAAATCACTGCAGATGGTGACTGCAGCCATGATATTAAAAGACACTTGCTCCTTGGAAAAAAAGCTATGACCAACCTAGACAGCATATTAAAAAGCAGAAACATTACTTTACTAACAAAGGCCCATCTAGTCAAAGCTATGGTTTTCGCAGTAGTCATGTATGGAAGTGAGAGTTGGACTATAAAGAAAGCTGAGCATCAAAAAATTAATGCTTTTGAACTGTGCTGTTGGAGAAGACTCTTCAGTGTCCCTTGGACTGAAAGATCCAGCCAGTNCTAGACAGCATATTAAAAAGCAGAAACATTACTTTACTAACAAAGGCCCATCTAGTCAAAGCTATGGTTTTCGCAGTAGTCATGTATGGAAGTGAGAGTTGGACTATAAAGAAAGCTGAGCATCAAAAAATTAATGCTTTTGAACTGTGCTGTTGGAGAAGACTCTTCAGTGTCCCTTGGACTGAAAGATCCAGCCAGTCCATCCTAAAGGAAATCAGTCCTGAATATTCACTG
Source organism: Neotragus moschatus (assembly GCA_006410615.1). Classification (NCBI taxonomy): domain Eukaryota; kingdom Metazoa; phylum Chordata; class Mammalia; order Artiodactyla; family Bovidae; genus Neotragus; species Neotragus moschatus. Next base: position 553,220 of record SJYA01001829.1, read on the forward strand.
GAAGGACTGATGCTGAAGCTGAAATCCCAATACTTTGGCCACCTGATGCAAATAACTGACTCACTGGAAAAGACCCTGATTCTGGGAAAGACTGAAGGCAGGAGGAGAAGGGGGCTACAGAGGATGAGATGGTTGGATGGCATCACCAACTTTAAGGACATGAGTTTGAGTAGGCTCTGGGAGTTAATGATAGACAGGGAAGCCTGGCATTCTGCAGTCCATGGGGTTGCAAAATCTGACACAACTGAGTGAGTGAACTGAACTGGAACTCTGTTTCACCTTTGCAACTTTTCTGTAAATCTAAGTTCATTTAACAATAAAAAAAAAGTTTAAAAAAATTGAATCCTGATAACATGTTAAAATGGCAAAAGTTTAATATATAATAAACATAACTACATTATGAGACTAAGAAAAATAAATCAGTTGGAAGGGACAAAAGTTATAAGTCTCTGTACAAAAGTAATACAGAGAAAGTGACACATCAAAGGTTTATAGAAGAAATTTAAGAAATTCAACTTCATTAGTAGTCATAAAATTGAAAATTCAGCTATATTTTCATGTCTCTCATAATGACCAAAAGCACAGTATCAAAGGTTGGTGAAAATGTGGAGCAGTATTCATATTCATCTGTGGTCAGAGTACCAAGCATAAAGATAAGTTAGGAGATTACTGGACAATTAATTGCTGGTAGTGTAAAAATTAGAGAAAAATGCTGGTAAAATTTTTTTTTAAATCTATGTAGTATTTATATGTATAATCTATGTTCCCGTTATTCTGTTCCTGGTGTATATACTAGATAAAATCAAAAGTACACAGGATACATGTATGGAAGTATTCATAGCATCACTTGAAATAGAAAAAAAAGTGAGAGGAACAGTCTCTATATCTATAGACAGAGAATAATAATTCACATTCATGTGTAGTCATATAATGGGACACTGCACAGAAGCAAATATGAATGAAATTCACAACATCTTAACATTGGTGAACTTTACAAATAATTTTTCTTGAAAAAAGTAAGTTGCGGAGGACATTTAAGCTCAACTTCTTGAAAGTTTTAAAACATACAAAGTAATATCACAGTATCCTTGTAACTCACAAAGTTGCAGAAAATAAACCAGAATAATACACACAAAAGGCAGGATAAAAGAAGCTTTTCTGAATAGAATAAAGGAAGTAGATTGGGAAGAAAATTCAATAGGATTGATAATGTTAAGCTAGTTGATGGATATACAGACATATGTTGTTTTATTTCTTAACATTTTGCATGTGCGTTTCCCTGATAGCTCAGTTGGTAGAGAATCTGCCAGCAATGCAGGAGACCTGGGTTCCATCCTTGGGTTGGAAAGATGCCCTGGAGGAGGGAAAGGCTACTCATTCCAGTATTCTGGCCTGGAGAATTCCATGGACAGTCCATGGGGTCTCAGAGAGTCGGACACAGCTGAGTGACTTTCACTTTTCAGTGTTTTATAACTACATTTTAATTCTGTATATTAGATTTATCAAACGAGCTGCTTCTCTCTTAACAGGATTTTGAGTAATATATTTTTTAAAACATTTTACAAGAAGCTCTTATTACCATGCTGGTTTTAAAAGCATAAAGTCTAATATATTAATTTATCTGTATACATTGATTTGTTAAGGTTATTAAAAGTGCAATAGTCTTTCTTTCATTCCATATTGTGTGTTACAATCTTATCTTAGAGTCAGAAAATCTAAACCTTTTCCTTGTTTGTTGGTGAGGATTACTATCACTATTGCTTATATTGTTGATTTGAATACATGCTAGAAATGACTCAAAATAAACAATGCTGTGCTTAGTGCTTGTCCCCTGGGATTGCGAGGGATTGTCCCTCAGCAGTCCTTTCATTATCCTACTGAATGTTCATGAATTTATTGTGGTTCAAGATCTGACCTTCATATTTATAGGGTTAGTAAACTGTATAATTACATTCAAAATTGATTTATCATTCATGTGACATAATTTAATCAAGCTCTTAAAACTGATCTATAAAGCCAGAACAAATAATTTCAGTTCAGTTCAGTCACTCAGTCGTGTCCGACTCTTTGTGACCCCATGAATTGCAGCACGCCAGGCCTCCCTATCCATCACCAACTCCCGGAGTTCACATCCATCGAGTCGGTGATGCCATCCAGCCATCTCATTCTCTGTCGTCCCCTTCTCCTCCTGCCTCCANCTCTGACCTCTCCACCATGACTCGTCCATCTTGGGTGGCCCCATGCAGCATGGCCTAGTTTCATTGAGTTGGACAAGGCTGTTGTCCGTGTGATTAGACTGACTAGTTTTCCGTGAGTATGGTTTCAGTGTGTCTGCCCTCTGATGCCCTCTCGCAATCCCTACCACCTTACTTGGGTTTCTCTTACCTTGGACGTGGGGTATCTCTTCATGGCTGCTCTAGCAAAGCGTAGCAACTGCTCCTTATGTTGGACAGGGGTATCTCCTCACCGCCCTACCTCCTGACCTTGAACGTGGAGTAGCTCCTCTTGGCCCTCCTGCACAGCCACCTGTCCTTGGACGTGGGATTGCTCCTCTTGGTCACAGCCGCTGACCTCAGATGTAACTCTTCTCGGCCACAGTTCTGCTAGCTCTGTTGTAGCCTGTGCGCTTCAATTTACCTATTCAAAATAAAATTAGAACTCTTAAATTAAAAGAAGGGATTGAAGAGATCAAGGACTTAATATTAGCAGATTATCTTCTCCCCCTAGGCAGGCCCATGATGGAAAATAGCAGAATCAGAAAGTTGTTTTAAGAACATTTTATAAGGATAGCACAGTTAGATGAATCAGATATTTATTGGTATCAAGATAACAACAATTAATATGTCTATCCAAAATATTAATAATTACCACCTTGCTGATGGAACATGAATATTCAAAACCCATTTACTAAGATTCTTTCTCCTCTGACCAGGATAAGAATGAAAACCACCAATGTTTGCCTCTGGGATTAAATTTTTTCTTACAATCTCATGATAAATATTTCATATTTTTGATTGACAAATTCTTTTTACACACAAGATAATACATTCAGCCAAATTACAAGTAGTTTTTCATGAAGCTTAGGACATTGTCTGCCTTTGAGGTGACTTTGTATAAATCTGCTTTGATACATCGTGTTGATTTTCAGATGTAACTCTCATAGGACATCTCATATCCTTTGTTTTATTTGCATCTGATGTCTGTCATCTAACATAATAGCTATCACTTCTAGTTTTCTGTTGTCTGCAATTTTAATCATCCAAGCCATTGAGAAAAATATGAAACAGAGCAGGGGCAAAAACCTCTGTTGCATACTACCAGAATCTATCTTCCATCTTGACAGATTTTTCAGTAATTATAGATTTTTTTAACACAATCAACCATTGACAATTCTGCCCAAATGCCCTGCCTTCCAACAAAATGACTTCTTGTTCCTAAGGACATTACGTGGGAGCTTGTGAAATACCTTCACCAGGCAGATGTACTGCATCTACTAAGTTACTCAAACTAATAATTGTGCAGTAAACTTCCATGAAAGAATATATAGTTGGTCTCAAATGAGCTAGTCTTTGTGTCCACATAGCAAGCAGAAACCTAGGCATTATTTGAGACTCCATGGTCTCTCTCCTTTTTTCTGATTTTCACTCTGCTGCCAAATCTGGGTTCTATCCATTCCATTTACTTCTTCTGTCTACATTTGTGCATATCACTAACTACTCTATTTTCATAAAAATCTGTAAAACAAATGTTGTGGACTGATTGTGTTCCCTCAAAATTCACAGGCTGAAGCCACTATCCTCAGTGTCACTATATCTGAAGACAGGGCCTTTAAGCAGGTTAAATTTGAATGAGGCCTTCAGTGAAGTGAAGTTGCTCAGTCGTGTCCAACTCTTTGTGACTCCATGGACTGTAGCCTACCAGGCTTTTCCATCCATGGGATTTTCCAGGCAAGAATACTGGAGTGGGTTACCATTTCCTTCTCCAGGAGATATTCCCAACCCAGGGATAGAACCTGAGTATCCCACATTGCAGGGACTGAACACATTTCTCTCACATTTGTAGGCAGACGCTTTACCTTCTGAGCCACCAGGGAAGTCCTTCCGGGCGGATTCCCTAATCCTAATACCATAGGACTGATATCATTGTAAGATATCATTGTAAGAGGTAGAGACACTTGGAGAATATTTCATATGCACAGAGAAAAGGCCATGTGAGGATAAAGCAAGATTGCAGCCATATGCTGGCGAAGGAGAAAGATCTCTAGAGAAACCCAACCTACCCATACCCTGATCATGGAGGTCCAGCCTCCAGATTTTTCTGAAAATAAATGCTAGTTGTTTTAGCCGTCCAATGTGCTATTTTTTATGGCAGCTCTGAAAGTGACAGTGAAAGTAGATCAGTCTTGTCCGACTCTGCAGTCCATGGAATCCTCCAGGTTAGAATACTGGAGTGTATAACCTTTTCCTTCTCTGTGGATCTTCCCAACCCAGGAATCAAACCCAGGTCTCCAGCAATGCGGGCAGATTCTTTACCAGAGAGTCACAAGGGAAGCCTCAATGGCAGCTCTAATTCACTAGTATAATAAGAATCTTATATTTAGACTAACTTATATCAAGCCATCACTGGTAAAAATCATGTCTTCTTGGTAAATTAATAATCACTCATTAACTCAGGGTTTTTCTTTCCACAAAATACTTGTTTACGTCAATGGCATATTTTCATACTTATCCTAAATAGTGTATCTTGTTTTCCATTTTTGATCGAGACCAATTAGGTATCTTATCATCAGTGTGCTCTTAGAATGCCTGCTAATTTTAGATAAATGTCTTGTTTCTTCTTCATTAAGAAGAATTCTTTGTATTGATATATAATACTTACTTTTTAAACTGCATAAACCACCTCACATTATAAATCCATTCATAATTATTCAAGCAAAAATAATATCCTTCTCTGTTAAACGGTGATATTATTTTATTGCTCTTGTAACCATGGCAACCTTAAATATAATTATTATAGTATATTTAAGTGTTCTTCTTTCCTGCCTTACTAGATTATAAATTCCCTGAGGACAGAGAGTTGACCTTACTTATTTTTCTTTTTCTTTCAGTAGTTACCATAATTGTTTTAACTAACAGAAAAATCACTGTGTTAAATTGAATAAATTTAAATATATTATATGTTTTTATTAAGCCATGCTATTAGTTAATGTTTTCTAATAATGTTAAGTAGTGTTTTCTATTTTTTCTTCCATTTTTACTGAGATATAATAGGTAGATACCACTGCAGATTTAGAAGTGCAGCATAATGTTTTGATAAACATACATCAAGAAAGGATTACTGTAAGGTTAGTGAATAATCATTATCTTATAAATATACAAAATTAAGGAAATAGAAAATGTGTTTCTTCTCAGAACACTTTAAATTTACTCTCTTAACTTTCATATATAACCTACAACAGTGTTAATTATATTTATCATATTGAACGTTGTATCTCTGGTATTGTTTATCTTTTAATTGGAAGTTTTTATGCTTTGACTACCTTCATTCAATTCCCTTTTCCCAGCCCCTGCCTCTGGTAAGCACAAATCTGATTAATTTTGTTTGAGTTTGTTTGTATCTGAAGTATAATTGACCTACAACACTATGTTAATTCTTGGTACACAAGCTAGTGATTCAGTATTTGTGTACATTTCAAAAAGACCCTATAATAAGTCTAGTTACCATCTGTCATCATACAAAGATATTGTATAATTATTAACTATATTTCCCACACTGAACTTTTCACACCTGTGGCTCAGTTATTTTGTAACTGATAATATATACTTTGTATCCCTCACTTCTTTCTTTCCTTCCCCTACTCTCTCCTTCTCTGGCAACTACCTGCTCATTCACTGTATCTGTGACTTTATTTCTGATTTGTTGGGTCTGCTGATCTCTTTTAGTTTTAAATTGCACTCATAAGCGATATCATACAGTCTTTGTCTTTCTCTGTCTGACTTATTTCACCTAGCATCTTACATTCTAGATCCATCTATGTTGTCACAAATGGCACTATTTTGTTCTTTTTCATGGCTAGATGATATAGTCCATTGTGTCTTTTTACTACATCTTCTTTATCCATTTATCTGTTGATGAACAGTTAGGATACTTCCACATGTTGGCTATTGTGAGGAATGCTACAATGAAGATGGGCTGCATATTTCTGCTCTAAATAGTTTTTTTGCTTTCTTTGGATAAATACCCTGCAGTAGAATTGCTGGATCCTATAGTAGTTCTATTTTTAATATTTTGAGGATCTCCATAGTGTTTTCCGTCATCACTTGCCTCTAAGAGTATACAATGGTTCCCTTTTCTCCACACCATCACCAATAATTGCTATTTGTTGTCTTTGGGATAATAGCCAATCCGACAGATGTGAAATGATATCTCAGTGTGATATCTCAGTGATATCTCTTGCATTTCCCTGATGATTAGTGATGTTGAGCATCTTTCCATATGTCTGTTGGCATTGGTATGTTCTCTTTGGAAAAAAAAAAGTCTGTTCTATCCCTCTATCAATTTTTTAATCGAATCATGTGTTTTTTTGTTTTTTTGATGTTGAGTTGCATACATTCTATGCATATTTTGGATATTAACCCCTTATCATATATATAATTTATGAATATCTTCTCCCATTCAGTAGGCAACCTTTTTATTGATAGTTTCCTTAGCTGTGCAGAATTTTTTTTTTTAGCTTGGTGTAGTCTCATTTGTTTATTTTTGCTTTTGTGTTCTTTGCCTGAGGAGACATATCAAAGAACTTTTTTTTCTAAAATGAATATTAAAAAGTGAACTGCCTCTGTTTTCTTCTAGAAGTTTTATGGTGTCAGGTTTTCTAAAATTTCTGCTAACTTAAAAAAATAGCAGTTTTAGAGATGGAAATAATTTTCTATGGCAAGAAAATCTTTGGTGAATGGAGTTAGCATAGTACCTTCAAGTAAAATACTACATCATATACAGTGGAATTGTCTCGTTAGTAAAAGGAATAATTGTGGCAAGAAAATATTTAGAAATATTAATCACAGTTTTCTTCTGTAGTTCCCCATACCGTGTGTCAATGCCACATTCATTCACCTGTTTCTTGTTGACTAATTTATGATTATTTCTTTATTGTTTCCTATAGTCTAATTCTTCGGGGGTTACCTTGTTCTTTTTTTGGCTTCTTGACTCAGTCAGCTATCATTAAACTTTTATTCAAGGACTGTAATCTCTTGTGAGCCGAAATGTACAAAGGTTCATTCAGTACAGCAGTAACACTGGAAATGCAAGAACAACCAAAAAGCAGAAGCTCAGAAGGCATTAAATCAGAATGAGCTGGATCCACTTTTTTTCTTCTTAATTTATCTTTTTTAATTGAAGGATAATTGCTTTACCGAATTTTGCTATTTTCTGTCAAACCTCTACATGAATCAGCCATAGGTATACATGTATCCCTTCCCTTTTGAAACTCCCTCCCACCTCCCTCCCCATCCCACCCCTCTAGGTTGATACAGAGCCCTTGATTGAGTTTCCAGAGTCATACAGCAAATTCCCATCGGCTATCTATTTTACATATGGTAATATAGGTTTCCATGTTACTCTTTCAATACATCTCACCCTCTCCTCTCCTCTCCCTTTGTCCATAAGTCTATTCTCTATGTCTGTTTCTCCACTGCTGCCCTGTAAATAAATGCTTCAGTACCATGGATCCATTTTTAATACCAATGTCACAGCAACATAAAATCCAACAGCTTGATGTATAGAAGCAGGATATACTCTTTGGATAATTCATGGTAACAATAGTAGATTTCTTGTTATGAGGAGTAAGTAGTTAGCAAATAAATACAAAGGTAGAAGAGAACGAGCTATATTTATTTACAACCAATTCAAGGGAATCAGATCATACTAGTTAATCATATACTAACAGGAATATGTGGCAGTACTTTAGCCGGGTAGTTGGGGTGTCCAATTAAAAATTTTAGATGCAATAAAAACTAGTATTTCATTTACTGTTACTTGTAAATGAAAAATCTCTTTACTCTTTATAGTGAAGTGAAGTTGCTCAGTCGTGTCCAACTCTTTGCGACCCCATGGACAGTAGCCTGCACCTGGCTCCTCTGTCCATGGGATTTTCTAGGCAGTAGAACTGGAATGGGTTGCCATTTCCTTCTCCAGGGAATCTTCCCGACCCAGGGGTCAAACGCAGCTCTCTTGCATTGTAGACAGACGCCTTACCATCTGAGCCACCAGGGATTATGTTTTATTCTTTATAATAGGTGTATAAAAATAAGAGCTATAATGATATAACAAGCAACATTTAAATTTTTAAACCAAACTAATATATCAAAAAAATTTCCATCATTCTGTTAAAGTACATATCCTAACTTTTCTTTATTCCATACAATGGTTATTTATGTATGTGTTTGATTTAATAAAATTATATTTAGAACAGATAAAATTATATATGTTTTCCTTTAAAGTAAAAGGATAAAATGTTTCACATGTTATGACATCATATTAGAGAGATTTTCGAAGACTTGGTACTTAAGTTACTATCACAGTGAGAATAATAATTTTAAAAAAGTGAGTTCTAGACAAGGAATTTCCAATTATCAAAGCAAGTTTAAATGAAATAATTCGAAGCAAAGATGATCAATTTAAGATGGAAGTGCCAATGTCAGGTGATGATAATACTAATCATCCAAGTTGGATATTAATCATCCAAGTTGGAAATACCTAGTAAAAAATGTAGAGCAATTAATCTAGACAGTTTCTCAAGTACAAGTTTTCTGTCAGGGAGGGGTTATATGTATACCTATCGCTGACTCATGTTGAGGTTTGACAGAAAACAGAAAAATTCTGTAAAGCAATTATCCTTTAGTAAAAAATAAATTAATTAAAAAAATAAGGTGTACATCACAAATAGTATACTTACTTTCAGTTGTTTGGAATCTAACTCAGTGTATCCAGGTGAAAGTGAAAGGTGAAAATGAAAAGTGAAAGTGAAGTCGCTCAGTCGTGTCCAACTCTTAGCGACCCCATGGACTGCAGCCTACCAGGCTCCTCCGCCCATGGGATTCTCCAGGCAAGAGTACTGGAGTGGGTCGCCATTGCCTGCTAATGCAGGAGACGTAAGAGACATGGGTTTGATCCCTTGGTCAGGAAGATCCCTAGAGGAGGGCATGACAATCCACTCCAGTATTCTTTCCTGGAGAATCCCATGGAAGAGGAGACTGGTGGACCACAGTTTATGGGGTCACAAAGAGTCTGAAACTACTGAAGCAACAGCACCATACACAATCTTATTTTTTATCTGTACATGTTATTTGTACATATTATTATCATTATTTTGTAAATATACTACATATAGGAAATATGCATTCTGAAATTTTTAATCAAGCCTGCCAACAATGACAGTATAGTTTAAATGATACCTTTCTGTATTTGGATCCTTGAAAAATTAAGTATGCATTTATTCAGTTATGAATTTACATTAAGAACATAATTAAGACTCTTTCTGACCCCATGGACTGTAACTTACCAGGCTCCTCTGTCCATGGAATTCTGCAGGCAAAAATAGTGGAGTGGCTAGCCTATCCCTTCTCCAGGGGATCTTCCCAACCAAGGGATAGAACCCAGATCTCCTGCAATGCAGGTGGATTCTTTACTATCTGAACCACCAGGGAAGTCCATATATATATATACGTATTTACAGAGTAGGCATAAGCTTTATGTGAATATAACTTAGGTCAGTGTATCTATTGTAGAAGGCAATGGAACCCCACTCTAATATTCTTGCCTGGAAAATCCCATGGACAGAGGAGCCTAGTGGGCTGCAGTCTGTGGGGTCGCTAAGAGTTGGACATGACTGAGCGACTTCACTTTCACTTTTCACTTTCATGCATTGGAGAAGGAAACAGTAACCCACTCCAGTGTTCTTGCCTGGAGAATCCCAGGGATAGGGGAGCCTGATGGGCTGCATCTATGGGGTCGAACAGAATTGGACACGACTGAAGCGACTTAGCAGCAGCACCAGCAGTGTATCTATTAACAGATAATACAAAAAATTGCAGCCAGTTATCATAGAACTGATATTATACTAGATTTAATTCAGAATTCTGTTCTGTATTACATTATAACTTTGATTTCTTAATTCATCAGACATTAAGAAGTGCGTTTAGTTGTTTCAGGACCTCCAGATACTGTTCATAGTTCAAAGAAAAAAAGTAATTTGTTGAGATATCTGATAGCACACAATGCTGATTTTGAGGAGTTGGGCAGTTCTAAACAATAACATTGACACAAAATTTAAACTAGGTAATCCTCAAGTTTGTTATCAAATCCAGTTTAAATGGGGTAATTCAAATAAAGAACACTGGACATAAAGGAGACCAAAGAACATATGTGTTTGTGTGTATTTTAAATTCCAAGTCTGAAAGCTAAAAGATAATTCAAATAACATCTAATGAAAATTACTGTAATTTAAATATTGATGCCTTTTTTTTTTTTACTTACCAAAGCTTTCAAAATACGTTAAGCCCACTTTGATTCCTTAAAAGGAGTTGTTCTTTCATGCTACTTCACTTCTGCTCAGATTTAACCCTAACGTGGTTCATTATTTTCATGACAGATATACTGACAATTCATTACTAATCAGCTTTAAAAAATAAATTTTCTCAACTCAGTGCAATTGTTATTTATTAAATATGCTAAAGTGAAATCATCCCACTCCAAGAAGTATGTCTAATACAAAAAATCTTCTCTGTTTCACCTCTTAAAGTTTAAAGATCCCTGTATAGCCTAAAATAATACAAGACTCTTGCTTATATCCTAATAGTATATTTAGAGAAAGCTTCTTTTGTTTTATTTGCATGCTGGGTGATTTGGCCTGTTTTGAAAAACAGTTCAGAAAATCTGAGATGAGGATAATGTCTGTTGACCATAACTGATGCTGGCTTCCATGGAAATGCTAATTTGGTAGCAGTCACTGTCAGTCAGAGGCCCTGAGTTATTGTTCCAGCATTTCTAGATTCAGTGTGTGATGGCTGACAGAAGTCCCCACTACAGTAGTTAGGCTGTTTTAAAAGAAGAAGAAAGGGTTGTTAACACAAACTAAGGTAAACAAGTTCCAAGCAGGAAAAAATCATAAATTGCTTAAAATGATTTGAACAAAGAAAGGCATTCAAAAATCCTTGTCTCATTTTCTTAAAAGAGAGGCACATAGGTTGAACAGATTCAGCCTATCATACAGTATATAATAAACTGATTTTTTCTGGTTTATCTATTTATTATAGTTATGAAATTAAAGAGTGATTATATAGCTGTGAAGTAACATGTGTTTTACTATGTATTTTATTTCATTTTTTAATAATTAAACAGTATTTTTGAAATTACTTTGATTTATATTCTATTGTAAGAAATTCCAAAAATTATCTCATTTATATTTTATCACTTCCCTTAATAAGGACAACTTACAGGCTATGGTACAATATCCCACCCAGGATATTTAACTTGGTTTATTCCACTGATCTTGTTCAATGTCCCCAGTTTAGTTCAGTTGCTTTTACAGTTTTCTATTTACCACTGCTTTTGGCATTGATTTGCTGTACTTTCCTTTTATCTCTTATGATTGTGGTTTGCTGAGCCTCATGGATCTTTGAATTCTTTGTTTTTTACAACTTTAAAAAAATCTTTGGCCATGATTTAAATGTATTTTTATCTTTCCTTTTCTTTTGAGGGCTCCAATTATGCACATAGTTGGAACTTCTTTACATTGCCCCTTTGCTCACTAATCTTTTGTTCACTTTGTTAATCTCTTTGCTTTATTTCATTTTGAATATTTTCCATAACTATGTATTTAAGTTTAATTATCTTTTCTTTTGTAACATCTAATCTTTTAATCCCATCCAGTGTATTCTTCACCTTTAGACCTTATAATTTTTATCTTTAGAAGTTGTAGACATAATTTTTATCTTTTGAGCCTCTTACCATTTTAATATATATATAATACAGGTAAAATAATCATCTAAAAATTCCTGTCTCCTATTTCTAACACTTAAATCATTTGGGATTGAGTTTAAATTTATTACATTCTGTTAATATTATTATGGATCACAAGTGCTGTCTTTGCTCTTTGAATGCCTGCTAGCTTCTTACTGGATGCTAGAAATTCTTAAATAATTGTTAAAGTTATCATGTTGGAAGCTGGATATTTTTGTATATTTAGAATTATTCCTGAAACTTCTTGTCTGGCATAGCTAGGTTACTTGGAATCAGCTTGATCCTCTCAAGTCCCACTTCAAGTTTTATTTAGGCAGGACCAGAACAGTGCCTCCAGAGGCAGGACCCTTCCGTGTATTCTCCCCAATGAATCAAGAAATTTTCAATCTGTTTAGAATATGCACTGCCCTGGCATCAGGCACTATTACCTCTAACCCTCAAGGATGTTTCTTCCCCAGTCCCAGGTAATGCACTCATGCCTGGACTGATGAAAGCTCTAGTGAATCCTTGGGCACGTCATCTGTGAATCTCAAGACTTCCCATTACAGGATCTCTCATCTCTCTGGTAATGAACTTTTTCTCTCTGGTCTCTTGGTTTTGTCTCTTTACCTCATGAAACCCATGGGGTCCTAACTGAAGTCTCTCTTCTTGTACTACCTTATGGAAACTCTCAAGATCAAAAGTTGGAGAAAACCTAGCACCCATCTCATTTCCTTTCCATCCCTTGGGCATCATTGTCTCTTGTCTTTCATTTGGTATCTTGAAATTGGAGGTAAATCAGAACAAATGTTGAAAGCCCCTGCAGAGAACAAATGTTGTAGTCATTTTGAGTTCCATCTAAAATAGATATACATCAGCATTTTGTTACACCCTAGTAGTATTCTAGGGCTTCCTGGGCTTTGCACATGGCGTTAGTCTAGTTGTCAAGAACTAACGAACTAACCCCCCCCCCCCACCTCTCACTCCACCCTCCCCTGCCAATGCAGGACACACAAGAGACTTGAGTTGTATCCTTGGGTCAGAAAAATCCCCTGCAGGAGGAAATGGCAACCACTTCAATACTCTTGCCTGGAGAATTCCATGGACAGAGGAGCCTGCCAGGCTGCCGTCCATGGGGTCACAAAGAGTCAGACATGACTGAGATAGGAGTAGTATTCTATCCTATGGACAAATCATATATCATTTTTTCACTTACTAGTTGTGTGAGATTGGGATACAAATCCATAAATTAGTCACTATGGCTTTAATTCTAAGCTGTATGATTCAGGTCTTCTAGAAATTGAAGATCCTCTAGTGAGAGAATAAACATAGTATGGGTTTATTACATAAAGCAGAAAAAGGTCCTGTTCTCATTCTCATCTTGTAGAAACTCTTAATTCTATGGAAATGCTGTGTGGAATCTTTTCAAACTGCTTCACGTTTACATCTCTCTCACTAGCTTCTGAAAGCCTGGTTTATAAGAACTGGCAAGCAAGTCCTCTCTGGCTATATTAATTCAGATTATTAAAGACAGGCATTAGCATGGTGAATGGTTCTACTAGATTGTAGAAAACAACTGAATAAATTCAGTGGTAAGGATCTATATCCATTAGTTTACTCCCAAATTAGTTTGCAGAACTTGAAGCAGTTTAGAACTAGGCTAAAGGAACATGAAAATAATAAAACATTTATAAACACTTATTCTCATATTTAAAATTAGTATTTTTATTTAAAATTAGTATTTTTATTTAAAACAACTGTTCATGTTAACCACGACTATGATTATTTTTATAAATATAAATTGTTAGAATGGTATATATGCTTCTGTTTTTATTTTACAATATTTTATTTTGTCACAGTTTCTTAAAGAGTCAATAATGATAATGTTGGAATAGTAATGAACAATAGTATTAATACATACTACATATGTTTTGCTTAGAATTTTACTGCTCCCAGAATATAATGTAACTTTGATATTCAAAGTACCCCATTGTTTAGTGGCACCAAACAAGCTTTGTGTTATGCTCACATAGTCTGTGNCTGCCCTGGCATCAGGCACTATTACCTCTAACCCTCAAGGATGTTTCTTCCCCAGTCCCAGGTAATGCACTCATGCCTGGACTGATGAAAGCTCTAGTGAATCCTTGGGCACGTCATCTGTGAATCTCAAGACTTCCCATTACAGGATCTCTCATCTCTCTGGTAATGAACTTTTTCTCTCTGGTCTCTTGGTTTTGTCTCTTTACCTCATGAAACCCATGGGGTCCTAACTGAAGTCTCTCTTCTTGTACTACCTTATGGAAACTCTCAAGATCAAAAGTTGGAGAAAACCTAGCACCCATCTCATTTCCTTTCCATCCCTTGGGCATCATTGTCTCTTGTCTTTCATTTGGTATCTTGAAATTGGAGGTAAATCAGAACAAATGTTGAAAGCCCCTGCAGAGAACAAATGTTGTAGTCATTTTGAGTTCCATCTAAAATAGATATACATCAGCATTTTGTTACACCCTAGTAGTATTCTAGGGCTTCCTGGGCTTTGCACATGGCGTTAGTCTTGTTGTCAAGAACTAAAGAACTAACCCCCCCCCCCCCACCTCTCACTCCACCCTCCCCTGCCAATGCAGGACACACAAGAGACTTGAGTTGTATCCTTGGGTCAGAAAAATCCCCTGCAGGAGGAAATGGCAACCACTTCAATACTCTTGCCTGGAGAATTCCATGGACAGAGGAGCCTGCCAGGCTGCCGTCCATGGGGTCACAAAGAGTCAGACATGACTGAGATAGGAGTAGTATTCTATCCTATGGACAAATCATATATCATTTTTTCACTTACTAGTTGTGTGAGATTGGGATACAAATCCATAAATTAGTCACTATGGCTTTAATTCTAAGCTGTATGATTCAGGTCTTCTAGAAATTGAAGATCCTCTAGTGAGAGAATAAACATAGTATGGGTTTATTACATAAAGCAGAAAAAGGTCCTGTTCTCATTCTCATCTTGTAGAAACTCTTAATTCTATGGAAATGCTGTGTGGAATCTTTTCAAACTGCTTCACGTTTACATCTCTCTCACTAGCTTCTGAAAGCCTGGTTTATAAGAACTGGCAAGCAAGTCCTCTCTGGCTATATTAATTCAGATTATTAAAGACAGGCATTAGCATGGTGAATGGTTCTACTAGATTGTAGAAAACAACTGAATAAATTCAGTGGTAAGGATCTATATCCATTAGTTTACTCCCAAATTAGTTTGCAGAACTTGAAGCAGTTTAGAACTAGGCTAAAGGAACATGAAAATAATAAAACATTTATAAACACTTATTCTCATATTTAAAATTAGTATTTTTATTTAAAATTAGTATTTTTATTTAAAACAACTGTTCATGTTAACCACGACTATGATTATTTTTATAAATATAAATTGTTAGAATGGTATATATGCTTCTGTTTTTATTTTACAATATTTTATTTTGTCACAGTTTCTTAAAGAGTCAATAATGATAATGTTGGAATAGTAATGAACAATAGTATTAATACATACTACATATGTTTTGCTTAGAATTTTACTGCTCCCAGAATATAATGTAACTTTGATATTCAAAGTACCCCATTGTTTAGTGGCACCAAACAAGCTTTGTGTTATGCTCACATAGTCTGTGGATGAGGAATTAATTGCAGAAGAGATGGTTTATCTTTCCTCCTCATGCCAGAAACTATACCTGCAAAAGACTTCAGGCCCAGGATAACTGAATGAATGGATCCTGGAACCATTTGGAGATTTCTTCACCCACATGATTGCTACCTGACCTGGAATGATTGCAACACTAAGTTTAACAAGGATCTTTCAACAGAATATCTAAATGTGCCCTCTCCATGTGGACTGGTTTATTTGCAGTCATTATGATACTCAGCTTTCTGAGTTCAGATCTCAAGCAAGAGTAGCCAAGAGAATAAGTCAGAAGCTTCATCCCTTTTATGACCTAGTCTAGAAAGTCATGTAAAGTCACTTCTATCAAACTGTATTGGTGAAAGCAATCACCAGATTCAAGGAAAGAGAACAGAGCCATTGCAGCTTGAAGGCAGTAGCATCAAAGAATTGTGCGACTATTTTTAAAATCACCACACTGTTGATAATCCAAAGATGGTCGGGTTTCTTTAAGTCATGCCAGTGTAGGACAATTAGTTCAAATTCAAATAATTCCCTCCAACTACAACTCCATCACTGTTCTTAATTTCTCATCTATTTTATTTCTCCCTTCTAAGGAGCTATACTTTTAAAATGGTAGAGCAGAAATGTTGCCCAGTATAATCCCTATTAGAAAAAGTGAGATATCTTAATTGAATAGGATATAGAAACCAGACAGGTCTTTTTCTTTATTTTATTTTATTTTTTTTTATCATTGACTACACTAATTTCTTGGGTTTCCCTGGTGGCTCAGAGGGTAAAAAATCTGTCTGCAATGTGGCAGAACTGGATTCAGTCTCTGGGTTGGGAAGATCCCCTAGAGGATGGCATGACAATCCACTCCAGTGTCTTGCCTGGAGAATCCCCATGGACAGAGGAGCCTGGAAGGCTGCATGCAATCTATGGGGTAGCAGAGTTGGACATGACTGAGCGACTAAGCACAGCACAGCCTGGCACACTAATTTCTTATTCTCTGCCCTCATAATTATCATATGTTATATGTTATATCATAGTTACATTTGTTTTATTTATATCATAATTATAATTATCATATAGTCATGTTAATTATCATAGCATAATTAAGTTGTTCTGATTTGATACACCTTGCATGGCTCATCATATACTGATTCATACAGCCAGTATTTTAAATCTTTGAAAAGTAATGCTTTAAATAGAGCTTTTTAAAGGGTTTAAAAAAAGATGGCTTTTGGTGGAGTAAGAGAAAATAACAGCTACAATTTCTGGTATTCTTTGCAGAAGTTTTTCTTTATTTGACCAATAATCAGCATCTTCACAGGTAAAAAAGACAAACCTGACATGCTTGCTGGCATGATTTCTTGTCTCATCTAACTTGGTGATAACAGTGTAATACTTTTGGGTCACAGTTATGAACACATGTGAAGGTGAAGCAAGCATACTGTAAGGAAAAAAAAATAGAATCAATACATACATACTCTGTAAACATGTGATTGTGTTTATCTTTTTATGTGTGCCAGATATTAATCCCAAATATGTATCATTGTTTCATTATTTTCACAGAAATGTTTATGGTACCCAGTTAAATTTAACACTGGAAGGTAAGAGAATTGATGGTACAATTTATAACTTGATTGTGCATTTTAAATGTTTATTCCATTTTTTCCTCAAAAATGCTAGGTATCCCGCTCTTTTTTTTTCATAATGGAGCTAGTCAATTAACAGAATAATAGACAATTAACAATGGAAATACAACTTACCTATACAAATTGGACAGACATTTACAAGTACCTAATCACTTCAAAGATTTCACTCAGAGGAAACAAACAAAGAATATGCTCTTTAAGATGGCAGGTTTTGTTATCTAGGGAAAGAAAAACATTACGACCAGTTTAATTCAAATATTTAATCTGCTGTGTTAATAATATTAGACTTTTACAGTGTTTAACCTAGAACATCCAATACAATCATCTATTTATAAAATGATGAGAAAATTTAAAATAGTACCTAAAATCAAAAGCTAAATAAATCACAGGGCACAGGAGCTAGAGAAGAGGTTCTCAGTTAGGTGAGTTTTCATATTTACCTAGAGGTTTAAAGCTATAGATTCCAGACTTCATCCTTCACAAGTTCTGTCAAAAAACTTTCTTTCTATTCCCATCACATCCTTAGGATTTAGAATGCAGTCCTGTGATTTAGTTGGCATCTCATGGAGGTCTATTATTCTAAAAGCATTTATTCAGCAGCTACTATATGCTGAGGGTTGGAATGTGGAGTGAGTACAATGAGTGCCAAATTTCCTGTTCTCAAGGAGCTCAGTTGACTGAAGGAACAGAAGTAGACAAATGTTTGCAATTTAATACACTAAGTGCTATGACCGGATACCAAGAGAGTACTTAAACTAAATTGAGGAAGAGAAGGGCATTGCATGTACTTTAAGGAGAGACACTGACCTGATTCTTAAAGGAAGTTGGAGGGGAAGGCATTTAATGAAGCTGGAAGGGAAAATGAGCCTAAGAAAATAAACAGGCATCAGCAACCTGAAGACTTTCTGCATCCTTCTATGTGAACTGGCTTTTATCCTAAGAATAGAGGAGCAGTTTAAGGTATCTGCATGGGACATTAGTAAGATCCTTTTGTGATTTGAAAATGTTCATATGATTACATCATGTGGATCCCATCAGAATGGTGCAAGCAAGAGTTTAGTCATAGGAAGATTTTATTTGTCATGAAGTAAACTACATTGGCAAGACCTTCTTTGTATTCTCATGATTATAGGTTTGTGATGATTTTAATCACATCTCTTTTCCAGGTTCTTGACAAATAAAAAAATGAAGGCAAAGTCCAATTGTGGCTCAACCTATAGCATCCATCTGATTTTAACTAATATATACGAATTTTAAAAACTTGGCAGAATCACCTGCCTTTTTTTCTTAAGCCTAAGCTTTCATGTCTTTCCAATCCTGACTCACTATATCCAGTTTCAGACTGAGAAATTAGAATTTGGGGAGCGGATACATGGCTGGGGCTTTATCTGAGCTGCTTACATGTAGATTTGCTACACGTTTTAGCACAAAAATCCATGAATTAAGGTGTGGGTGGTATGCTGGTTTACAGGGCTGATTTTTAAATGGCAAGGTTTTACCTCCAGATCGACTTGGCTCCTAAAAGTCAGGCATCCCCTCTCACTAGGTGAGATTATTTTCTTCCCAGAGAAAAAGAGAAGCCTAAACATCCCTTCATATTTTTCATTCTCTAGAATTAAGGCAGAATCTTTCAAGCCACCATAAAGACCTTAAGAATAAGACTTTTCCCTAGCATTCTCCAAATTGTTTTTCTCCTAAGATTCTTACCTTAGCAACAAACCTGTAGTCAACCAATGATGTGATGTTTCCTTTGGGATAAGATAGCAACAGAATCTGAGGTCAATCTGGCTTCCTGAAGTTTTTCTATTAAAACCAACTCTGCTTCTTTGTGTATCCTTTGAGACCAAATAACCTGGGATAAATATAGTTACTTTAACATTTCCCAAGCTATACTAATATGATCAGAATTCTCTCATGTATCCTCTTTTATAAAAGGTATATAAATAACCAGTAGGCATGTTGTGATTATCATGAGTATCCTAAAGTGTGAAAACACAGAAAATACAAGCCAACCCTCCATTATCACAGTAATCATACCCATAAAACTATGTTCTCAAATGGCATATCTAATAGACGTCCAGAGTCGCAAGGGTCTGAGATTTGACCTAACTTGCAAATGAACAATTCTGCTTGCAACAGTTTCATGGATTCAGACAGAAGATACAAGACTCCTAGGTCAGAGAATATATTCACAGCAATGGCAATAGTCAGAGTATGAACACTTTTGCTCCAATTCGGCACACCCCAATTCCCACAGGTGACTAAGAAAGATGGATGATACCTGCACATACAGCGGGTTGAGATATAGAAGAAGAATCATGCACTTAGGAAACCTATATCGTTTATAATGGACAGTAAGCTTGCCTGCCTGTTACTCCTAAGGGAGACACTCTCTCTTTCAAGTCTTTGAGCAAACATGCCCTTTGTTTAGAAGAGAAAATTCATCTATAATGCTATTGTCTATACAGACATTCCATAAAAGTAAGTTTGGAACAAAGAACATTAAAATGTGTTCAATATGGGCAGAAATGTGAGAGATCTATAGAGAAATATTTCCCCAAATTTTGTATCAGTTCAGTTCATCATAATAATTTTAGTTATATATATATATATGTTTATCTGTATTTATTTTTATATGTGTATAAACCATATATATATAAATATATAAACCATATATATATATAAATTTTGCATATATATATGGTTTATACACATATAAAATAAATACAGATAAATATATATATATAACCAAAATTATTATGATAGATATGTCCATATATATAAATAAAATTATATACATATATGTCTACAACTGGATGTGAGAGATGCATGCATACATAATACATAGAAACCTAGATACAAATATACATATACAAATATAATGTTAGCAAATCAGAAGAGTGCATTTTATCCTGTGGATGGCATTGAATTATTGTTGTTGAATGCAAACTTATACTGTGTATCTCTAAGCTTCAATGCTCACTGAGATTTTCATCTTCCATATATGACAATGTTTTAAACTATTTAGTTTTCATTTTCCTTTTTATTTTTGTGTTTCTAGCATTCTAATGATGAAGTATATGTGGAATTTTAACTAGAGAGCCTGGTTAAAATAGCTTTAAAAAGTAACAGCCACTTAATTTACCTTTATATTCTTCCATCATGAATAAGAACCCTGAAGATTATATTGGTAACATGTTCTAATGGCTGCTGTCATTCCTAATCTGGCTGTGGGATTATAGATCTTTGCCTCCTAAAGAATGTATCATGGTTGTTTATGCTTTTACTTCCCTAAAGATTTCATCTGAGCAGATTCCAAAAGAAAAGACTATTGCTGGTAATTCCAAAATTGTCCTGGTATACCTCTAAGGATGACTATGTAGTCATACAAATAGGTCACTCAGCATTGCGTCTTTCTTTAGATTTTGATGCATCTGAGAAACTTGCATCATTTCAACGAGAATATATTTTTATTTGATTGCCTCACATATTTTCCTATACAAGTAGAATATGCATCTATGTACAATGTCCTTGAATTGGTTCCTTCTTCTTTTAAGAAGTACCCTAAGGAAACACTAAAATCATAATCTCATTTTTAAATTGATCTCTTTTATGATGCTTATAGGAATAAAATTAGATAAATTTTAACCTATATTTTGACTCCCAGACATTTGTTTTTTGAACACATGCCACTGTAATGTGTTCTATCACATTATTTGTATTTAGTTGATCATTTAAATTAAAAATGAACCTTCATGTTGCTTTGACAACAAAGTGTGCATTCACAGTGAAAACACTGTAATATATCATGGATAAAAATGCAATCATATTGCATTAATGGACAGATACATTAAGGGTTTGTTAAAGTATGATTTTGAGTATAAAATATTCAGGAAAGAAATCTTTGCATCTCTGCAACAATATTTATAAGTACTTTCTAAAATTATGTGCTGTAATAATATGATTTTTATATTGTTATTGTAAACAAACCTTAATATTCTTCAGACCTCCAATATCATTGAACATTTAAAAAAAAACCTTAGTACCAGAACAGAATAAAATTGAGCGTAAACTGATGGCCATTCTGATAAAACAACCAGGTGCTCCTACCCCAGGCATTAAACATGAGAGTAGGAAGTCTCTCGAGAAAGATAGTGGTAGATACACTGAAGAAAATCACTATTATAAAAAATTGGCCTACATGAATTAAGAAATTGATGGTGAAAAAAATGGAATAATCTGTGAAGGTACTAAGGAGAAATCAAGCACCCAGTTTCCCATTTTGTTCTTGAATTCAGAAGGATAAATTTCTATATATGCTAGAGAACAGTTTTGCAAAATATTGAATTGTTGCAGGTGCTACAGTATTTACCTTAACTTACAGTTGTTAAAGAAATGATTTATGGAGTCAACAAACTACTCAGGTTGTATGATAGTTACCTTCAATAATTCTAACACATTCTCTGTACCCTGGGTAACATTCCCATGTTCACACCTTAACCAGGGAATATCTCTTCCTCCTCTCTATGCCACACCCAATAACCTCATAGGGAATACTTTACAGTATAAGTAGAATTGCCATATTAATGAAATCTTGATCTCCTCCTAGAAATCCCTGAGGCCTCCTCTATTCCCAATGTGGTGGTATTTAATTTGAACATTAACTGTCAGGTATCCTGTATCTAAAGCCCAGATTAAATATCTCAAGAAAGTGCTGGATGACTTGTAGGCAAAATTTCCTGTTATAAATAGGATTATTGGGGCTGAACCCCTGAAGGTTTAGATAAACCTAACAAATCTTTGACTGAAACTTTCACAATACACTTTAAAACCAGAAGCTAAAAAAAGCATTAAAGCCAATAGTCAAAGCCTGACAGAAGAAGGACTTATTTTATCTTTTCACAGTCCTTTTACTAGTATCCTTGCAGGCAAAAACTAATCACAGAAAACATAAACAACAGCAACAACAGAAATAAACAAAACACTCAGACTTATTAGAAGTGCTGCTGCTACTAAGTCACTTCAGTCGTGTCCGACTCTGTGTGACCCCATAGACGGCAGCCCACCAGGCTCCCCCGTCCCTGGGTACCTTTAGTAAAAGTAAGATAAAATCTTATTTGGAAATGGGTTATACTTTAAAAATGAAACAGGAATATAAAGTGGAATTTACAGTAATTCTTTTCATAGGGCAATCTGCTAAAGGACAGAGCTAAATCAAGCTCATTAGAGTATGTGTTGGTTAATTGGGGATAAGACTAATAATTTGTATATTGATAGAAGACACTCTTTTGGAGTCATCCATGAGTTTCGAAAATTTTGAAAACCACAAAGCTTTCTAACTTCAGCAGCACCATGATTAAGAATGATCAAGAGATTAAAGAAATTTTCTATAGCTGTGGCTCTCATAACTGTAGTTCATACAAAAAGGCATTGATAAGAAAGATAAAAGGAATTCCTTGGCTTTTCCAGACAGTCTACAATAAGACAATCCTATCCCTCATGATATACCAAAGAGACCAAATATTTGGAAAATTTGAGAGTTTTAGAATTCCCAGCATTGTCTCCTGAATAGAAAAGGGACAGTGAAAGAATCTAAATCCCAAGCATGAGAATAACATTTGGCACTCTAGGGCAAGAGGTTAAATAGGTCTGGAGGATTTCAAGTAAAGACTTGCAAAAAATTGACATGAGATTACCACCCCAGCAAGGACAAGCTAGCCACAGTACTTAATGAAAATTGTTGAGGAAAATTTAGGGTGAAGCTCCTAGATTTGCCTCTGGTGTATGTCACCACCAAAATGATGAAAAATAAAGGTATGATATAGAAGAGCCCAAACCTTAGGACTCCTTTGAGTATATCCAACTAGATTGCATAAAACTATCTCTGACGTGGATTTTGAATACATGATGGTCATTGTTTGCTTATTCTCTGTTAGCATTTTCTCTTTAAAGGGCTATCTCTCACATGGTAGCAAAAAAAAAAAAAAAAAAAAACACAATTGATTTGGTATTCCCAGACTCAGAAATTCCAAGGCATCTTTCCAGGGACAGAAAGTGAAAGTGAAAGTTGTCCAGTCATGTCCAACTCTTTACCATTCCATAGGCTATACAGTCCATGGAATTGCCCAGGCCAGAATACTAGAGTGGGTAGCCTTTCCCTTCTCCAGGGGATCTTCCCAACCCAGGGATACGAACCCAGGTTTCCCACATTGCAGGCAGATTCTTTACCAACTGAGCTATCAGGGAAGCCTAGTGACAGAGGTACCCATATGATTGAAACTGTTCTTAGAGAGTGTTACAAAACCCTACCACTCTTCAGATACTTTACAGTTCGTATAAAGTTGATTATTCAGCAAAGGTATAAGGAAGAAATGGAAATCTGAAAATTAAGTTAGTCATACTCTCAGAGATTTTCAAACTTTCTTGGCTGAAGGAATGGTCTTTGATTTTAATGAAATTCCTACTGGGATGCTTTAACTTTCGCATGATGAGCCAATAACAGGTCAGTGATAGGATCTATTTTACACTCCACATTTTTGCAAGCAGACATAACCATGTATTTCAGGTGATTAATGTAACACACCCATTGTTAGCACCAGATACAGTCAGCCTTTCTCAGCATCTTCCTAAACCTAAACCATCCTGACATGTCTCAACACTTGGAGAAATGGTGTGATGGAAGAGCCGGTAGACAGTCCTTAAACACTGATAGAAATAATCTTGTCAGATATTCTTAGCTATTTCAGTAATGAAACTGAGGAACTGATGCTCTTATTTATGTATTTCAACTAAAGAAGAAAAACAATCCTTTATCATTGAAAGATGGTCTCTGTTACTAATCTTGAGCTGAAAACTCTTAGTAACTGTCTGGAATCAGTTTCCATTGAGATACCTCACAGGTCTCTCTACTCAAGTAGAGGTAGTTTCTACCCACCACATTTTTTTTTTTGTATTGAAGTTATAGTTGGTTTACAATTTTGTGTTAATTTCTGCTATACAGCAAAGTGATTCAGCTATATATATATATATATATCTTCTTTTATATATTATTTTCTATTATGATTTATTATAAGATATTGAATCTATATTCTATACAGTAGGACTTTTGAATCAAGTAGTTGGCTACATGAGATATAGACATGTATCTATACATGTACACAAATACAGACATGTATATTGGGAAGATACATGGGGCAAAAAAATGTCACCTTTTAATCTTTCTTAATATTGCTTTTGAAGCCTTACTCATGCCTTGGTATGAGTCTAATACCTGGACACAATTTATTCAGGTACTAGCTAATGCATATAATAAAATGAATTGTTGGGTTTGTAAGCATTTTCCTTCGGGAGCCACTGAGCTCACCTTGGTATGATTTCCTTATCATGAATTTGTTTGTTTTCTGGCTTATTCAGTCATTGCTGCCTCTTCAGTCGTGTCCAACTCTGTGTAAACCCATAGACGGCAGCCTGTCAGGCTCCCTCGTCCCTGGAATTCTCCAGGCAAGAACACTGGAATGGGTTGCCATTTCCTTCTCCAGTGCATGAAAGTGAAAAGTGAAAGGGAAGGCTCTCAGTCGTGTCCGACTCTTTGAGACCCCATGGACTGTAACCTACCAGGCTCCTCCGTCTGTGGGATTTTTCCAGGCAAGAGCACTAGAGTGGGTTGACATTGCCTTCTCCATATTCAGTCATTAGGTAACTTTTAAATGATGCATGCTCCAACAGGTTAAATAGCCATAAATTTAAATTATTCTTTTACTTCATTATTAGAAAAGGAAATTTCTATCTCTACCAAAAACAATACTGCAGGATCTCTTGTTAGACCGGCATTTTTTTTTTTTTAACATTGATGAAAGTGCTTTCATAGAAATAAAACTTAGAAGAAAATTATAGAACATTTTGGAGACCATCTCCCTTCAGTCTTAAGAACAAGAAGCTTTACTTTTCTTTTGCTTAAGTCTATCTATCTATTTTAATACTAAAATTTTGATTTCCTGGGGATATGCCATTACAGGTTGTTAGATACTAGACCGCATTTTCAGAACTGAAATTCTTAACTCATTGAGGTAGTTCTAGACTATTTTCTTCTCTCCTCAAACCTCTTTTTTCTGTGCTTTACAAGATGCCCAGGATATGGGGAAATCCTAAGTGATTCCGTCAGAGAAGAGAAGAGGTGCAAGACAATGTCTTCACCCATGAAACTGAATAGGCAGTGATTCAGAACATAAACTGTTCAGGTAGCATATTGGCTTCTTGAGGAAAAATATGTGCTGTCTTAAGGAAAAAATGTGATCCTTATATCCATGCAGATCTCTCTAGGCTCTTTAATATTAATACAAAAAGATCTTAGAAAAACCAAAGACATTTTAATCAGGCAACTTGGCTAATATAACTAAATTGGGCTCTGAAGACATATTGGATTGGAAATGGAATATGTTCTTTTGGTTTAACTTGAGCACTTTTGGCTACTGACTTAAACACAGACTATAAACTTTGATAATAATTCTCTTATTTTTCATCTGTTGTATGCTGTGTAGATGTATGATTTCCACTGTCTTGAATGTTTCTGTGGAAAAAGAATAATAAATTCTCTGCATAGCTGCTGTACCATTAGATATTCTAACAAACAGTCATCAAGCAGAAAGACCAGAAAACATGACACTTAGGAAGGTGAAACAACAACTCCTGGAACTCGATACAACATTGAGATACCTCAAATAATAGTGAAGAGTGGGATCGGTTATGTTCACAGATATTAATGGTCTACCTACAGCTCAGGTTTTAGACTGGAAGCTGGGGGTTGACGGTGGTGCACTGTCAACTGAAAAAATCAGACATTCAACTTCTTGCCTGTATGCTGCTTAGTTGTTTCAGTAGTGTCTGACTCTTTGTTATACTATGGGCTATAGCTCATCAGGCAAATTTGTCCATGGAGAGTCTCCAGGTGAGAATACTGGAGTGGGTTGCCATGCCCTCCTCCAGGAGATCTTCCTGACCCAGGGATCAAACTCGCCATTGTGTGCGTCTCGTGCTTTCCAAGTGGATTCTTTACCCACTGAGCCACATGGGAAGCTCCAACATTTTGCCTGCTCTAGAGTAATTTTGCTGTTTGGTTGCCTTCACTAACATGGCTTTACAATCTAGTGTATTGTTTAATGGGCTTCCCTGATAGCTCAGTTGGTAAAGAATCCTCCTGCAATGCAAAAGACCCCTGTTCAATTCCTGGGTCAGGAAGATCCCCTGGAGAAGGGATAAGCTACACACTCCAGTATGGTTTAACATGACTATTCTAATCTCTGGAAGATAAAAGTTGCAAATAACCTTATTGTTAATTGCAGGAATATTCTGAAGACATTATAAAAATCATGACACTTTCTATCTTTTCAATATAGTACATAAAATAGCTCTTTACTCCATAAGCTTGCTTCAAAACCCTCATCTCAAAATCTTTGTCTTACTGAGTACCAATCCTAAACTATTACATCATGGGTTTCACTGTTCAATTAAAATATCTTAATCATTTCTTAAGATATACAGAGTTCCATGGCATTGCATTCATAGTTTTTTAAGGTCTGCTTCATGTGCACCTCACTAGCCTCATACGTCATGGTCCACACACTCCTACCTTTCAAATTACCTTCAGGCAGAACCAATACTGGTTCTCAATTTCATTTTCAACAGTTCACCACTTCTTTTCCAAGAAATTTCTTTCTGCTCTTTGTTGAAACTACCTCTTTTATGGCACTTTCTCTGAAGGCTTAGGATTTCAATCATATACATATGCTAATGTGTCTATTAAACTGCTTTTAAAGTTTTGTTTATATTTGTTTCATACTATTTTTATGTTATGACTTACTGGTTAATACTCTACTAGAAGTTTTGGCAACTGTGCTTGACAGAATTAAGACTGAAAACAATACTACCCACAAGTCAGTTATAATGTAACAAAATCTCTACAATATAACAAAGTCTCAGAGTGTCTATAAAAGAATCCAGTTACTGCACTATTTAATGTTCACCATTCAACACCAGGTTGTTTTTTAGAGAGGAATGTTTAGTGCCTTGAATAAACTCTCTTGTGTTCTCATGAGGCCAAGTTTCTTGCATGTTCCAGAAAACACTTTCTTTGACTTTCATTTAGTTTTATGCTTCATCTCTTACCTCTGACACAAAACAAGTTGTACCTTGCTCTGCAAACAGTGTAGCATTCAGCCTGACAGATGTGGCAATAAAAATAGGTGTATATAGTTTAAAATCAAAGTACATGTTATACATCTATCAAAATGTGGCACATAGCTGGAGAGGCTTTAGGACACTATTATGCTGTGCCATGCTTTGTCATACTGGTCAAAGACCATTGTTTAAGACAGAGTTTCTTGAATACTGGTATATAGATTTTTATATTCCCAGGGCTTAGTACAGTAGTTGAAGTAGCAGATTAAATTGAATAAAAATCACAATGCTAACCTATCTTTTCTATTTTCATCTATTTATGCATCAATAAATAGAGTTCCTTTTCTCTCAACTGTGATTTATTTTTTTTTATAAAGAAGCAAGAGAAATATTGCTACAAGAAGTAACAGGAGGCTTCTGAAGAAGTACCTTGGGCAGCTTAATTAATGTGTTCAGTAGTTTTGAATCACTGAGATTTAATTGGGGATGCAAAGAGAGTCCAGGGAAATGCACTTTTTTTTTTTAAACAAATAACTAAAACCATGTAGGTCTAATTATTAATATCTGATTTTGCTCTTAGTTGTGAAGTTGATAAATTCTCTGAATGTTTAGGAGAATTTTATCCATCTTTTCCACAAAGTTAACTTCCTTATCATTCAACTTCAAAACAGGTTCACTGTCTGTTACATACAAGTCATTGAGTGAGGGCTAAATAACTGAATTTTAAATTTTATTTAATTTTAAGTAACAATTCTACATACTCTCATGGGGTTTGTGACTGTTGGACAATGCAATTCTGGATAATAAGCAATCCCTATCATATAGAATTTACTTATATTCCTTTCAATTTAGAACTACATTTTTCTGTTTATTCTTCACTTGTTATTCTTGACTTTTTTGATCTTGTTTTTCTCATAACTTTTTATTATTGCTCTTTTCTTATTGTTTTTGCTTATTTGTTCTCATATATTTCTCTCTTCATTTTGGTTTTGGTTGAATATTAATGTAATTTTGATATTTCTATGCTTCCCTTGAAGGCAGTTTCTCCTCCATCAAACTTTTTTCAACATTTTAGTAAAAAGAATCTTTCCAAAATTAAGTATTTAGTATACAAACAAATGAATAAATTAATTATATTTTAGCAATCCTTTTTATCTTTAGTGTATTGGATAAGGACTTACTCATAGACAAAAATAAATATTGTTGAACACTGGACAGACTCTTTGTGATATAGAAAGTACTCTAATTCATGATAGGCTTGGTGATAGAATGTAATATGTATTAATTCCAGTCCATTAACCCTTTTAGAATTTTCTTGGAGTTTTCTTATACTTGTAGAAAAAGTAAAAAGAGATCAGCATACCATGAAGTGTCTACTTCTTTGTTCATAAAAGTGGGTGCAAAAAAATATGTTCCTAAAGCATTCAAATTATAACTTTCAGAAAAATTGAAACCTTGACTAAAGTCAGTAGAGGTTTGAAAATTCTTCTGACAATATCCATCAGACTAATTTAATCAATCATGAATATAATTCATTTTTTGCTTTTAAAAATGGATGGGCATAATTCACTTAAGCTAAGATTTTATCACTTCAAAAACATGTATGGAACACCTGATATATATTTCATGTATGTCACAATTTATTTATATATCAATAAGTGGATTAAACAATATCATACAGGGTGTGTTTGTGTTTTAATATTCCCCATACCACCTACTTACTCTCATTTTATGTCTATTTTGGCTTTTATTATTTCCCTTTTAAAAAGATTTCTAATAGGAATGTAGAAAATGAAGTCTTGCCTACATGTCTTATCAGCAAGAACTAAGGCATTTCTATGTAATTTGATTTGCTTCTAAACAGACAATCATTCTTTCCCCCAAATCCACAAAGACTAAACAGATTCCCTAAAAACTAATGAAACTAGTACCATCTTACTGCAGAAGCCTATTTAGAACTGCTTTCATTACCAGAAACTCAATTGTCCCAGGAAGTTTACAATCATTTAGGCTTTATATGTAAAGGATGGAAAGATGACCCAATTCTCCACTTGTCATTATCATTCAGACACTTCCACTCTTCTCAGTGGAACATCTTCCATCATCATTATCATTTTATATATTCCCAGTCTCTGCTGTGTGCTGCCCC
The DNA here is from genome assembly GCA_006410615.1 of Neotragus moschatus. NCBI lineage: Eukaryota > Metazoa > Chordata > Mammalia > Artiodactyla > Bovidae > Neotragus > Neotragus moschatus. Next base: position 582,843 of record SJYA01001829.1, read on the forward strand.
ATCACTTTCAGGCTTTAGAAGAAACTTTATTCTCTCCTAAGAATACTTCCTTCCTGTATCCCTAAGCTCACTAGATATTTTGCACATCATGCTTTTTTTTTTTCTTTTTAAGCCATCAGCATTGCACAGGAACTATCTGAGACATACTTTACTTACCTGGGTTTTCATTCTCACTTCCAAGCCATTTCCTTTCTTTCCTTCAAATACCACAGCTCTTTTGAGGGGCATGATCACATTTACACACAAAATTTTGCAATTGTAAACATTTACAAAGCTTGCACTACGTTCTAATTCATAAATGTTTTCACCAGGGTCATCGTCTTTACCCTTACATTACTTCAGTATCTCCTCATTGCACAGAGTCTTTTCAATTGGCTCCTCATCTCCTTTCCATCATTTTCAACATCTTGTACTCATCCACCTTACCTAGATAAATAACATTATCAATAACTGAACAATCTCCACAGTCTTCATGCTACTCATGCCTGACTTCTACTACCTATGTTCCCAAGCTGCTGCTGAATCTATTACCACCTTCTAAAAATTTCTTTAGTCTCATAGAGAGTGCCAAAACTTTGACCACATCACCTATCATTTGGCTACCTATTACCCTCAACTCATGTCTTAAAAACATTTCTCATCATTTCTCCTACTTCTAACAGAAATACTGAAAGTCAGAGTTCTTACATAAACAGAGCCAGTAGGATATATACATATGAATATACATGCAGGTATGCATATCAATATATACACATATATACATAGTAAAACAATGTAAAAAAGAAGGAAAAGAGTAGAACTAAGGATTCAATATAGCTTTCACATTTATTAATTTTTTTCCAATATCTATATTTAATATATGTGCTCACTTTCATAGTAATATGAAAATTATGACTTTCTAAGCTTCACCTATCCAACATGACATATATACCAAATATATCCCCAACATGCTGATTTGAGTTGCAGTTTAACTTTATATTTAAGATAACTGACAAAAGCTTTATAAAAGAACCCCTTGAATCATCACAGTTATTCATTGTTTTCTAAAATGGATAATTGATTCCATTTTTAGTAAGTTACCATTGATGGGGTAATTTTCTTTTCAGATATTGGTGTAGTATAATGAGTAGTTTTATCCTAGTAAAATACAAAAAAAGAATTTTAAATCTCTAGCTTCTCTCATCTCTAAAATTTCTCAGAAATGCACACTTTAGTGTTCAAGATGAAAAATGTGAATCTATCATAATATTTCACATAGTCTGATTAATGTCTCATTTCTCCTCTCAAACTACTCTCTTTTGGTGACAACACTGTCTAAAAATTCAAAAGTATGAATTCTGTGGTCTTATCTAAAATGGAGAATGGCTTCCATGTCAGCCACGTTCACGATTGAGAACTAGACATGAATAATTACAATTTAACTACAGAAGGTCTTCCATATGTCAAAGTCTACTTCCTTCCCTCTACTTCCCTTAAGACTCCATATTGAGTCCTTGGTCAAAGGACTCAATATTTTCATAATTATATAATATATCCATGTAGGTGGAGCCAGATTAGAAATAAATAATTGTTTTTTGTATTTTCAAAGTTACTTATAAATAAAATATGAGCTAGCATTATTTGATAGTCATTTGGATATGGTTTTATAGTTTTAATCTTAATGAGTCATCATTAATTTTTAATAGAACAGTGAAATTAATGTAATCATTATAGTAAAAAAAAACCCCAGGTTACCAAAGGTTAGCTCATTCTAAACCTCACTTTGTATTGAAATAAAAGATTTCCAAACATAAATACAAACATATTTTAATGTATATTTATATATGTGTAATAAAAATCATATTAATTTAGATATTTCAATAAAAATAAAATGACATTAAATAGGTTATTTTAAATAATTGTTAAATTTGGCACAAAATAGAATATTTGTAATATTAGGCTTGGTCTTTTCAGAAGTATTCTAATAGGTGGACATTCAAATATCAGTAAAATCTTAAGGAAGTATAGTTACATTATTCTTTTTATTGATGGTTATGCTGTATAGTTGATTAAACTTTTTTAAATAGGAATAACTAGCATATATATAAATATATATATATACACACATATATATAAACATATCTAAAATGTAAATTGGATATCTGTAGGAATTCTTATATTTTAATATTTTGTTAAATAAACATTAAGAAAATATTTATTTTCTCAATTTGAGATCATATAAACAAAGAAATGTATCTGATTTGCAATTTGTATGCCTCTCTGATTTCAATGAGGAAAGAAAATATCTAGAAGGTAAGTCAAATGATTTGGATCAAACTTACTTAATATTGAATATTTCATTACACAAAGAATTATTCACTTTGACCCTATTACAGAAATAATTATCTATTTGAAAATGATGAGTATGTTGAAGAGTATAAAACTTTTAATTTTAACAAAACCAGTGTGCTGTGTGTTAGACCTTCAGGACTTATTTATCTATTACTTGAAAGTTTGTACCTTTAAACAACATCTTCCCAATTCCCCCATCCCCAGGCCTCAGTAACCGTTTTATTTTCTGTCTCTAGAGAGTTCAGCTTTTCTAGATTCTACATGTAATGATATAATAAAATCTCTCTCTCTCTTTTTTTTTTTTTTTTGTCTGCCTGGCTTATCTTATTTAGTATAATTTCCTCAAGGTGCATCCATGTCATCATATATGCAAGGATTTTCTTCTTTCTCATAGCTAGATAACACTCCATTGTGTATCTGTATATGTGTACATGTGTATAAAACATCTTTACAGAAATAGAAAGAACAAATTCTAAATTTGCGTAGAATCACAAAAGATCTCAAGCAAAGCAACATTGATAAAAAAGAAAAAGATGAGGTCACAACATGTCCTCATTTCAAACTATGCTAGAAAACTATAGTAATTAAAACATTATGGTACTGTAATAAAAAGGGACACATAGTCCAATGTAAACGGAGAAGGCAAAGGCACCCGATTCTAGTGCTCTTGCTTGGAAAATCCTATGGACGGTGGAGCCTGGTAGGCTGCAGCCCATGGGGTCGCTAAGAGTTGGATACAACTGAGAAACTTCACTTTAACTTTTCACTTTCATGCATTGGAGAAGGAAATGGCAACCCACTCCAGCGTTCTTGACTGGAGAATCCCAGAGATGGGGGAGCCTAGTGGGCTGCTGTCTTAGGGTCGCACAGAGTCAGACATGACTGAAGTGACTTAGCAGCAGCAGTCCAATGTAAAAGAATAGAGAGACCAGAAACAAATCACCACATATAGTCAACTAAAGAATCAACTAAAGAGTCCAAAATGCAATAATTGTGCCCAGTCTCAAAAACAACAGAATGATCTCTGTTCATTTCCAAGGCAAACTATTCAACATGACAGTAATTGAAGTCTATTTCCCGAAAAGGAATGCTAAAGAACCTGAACAGTTCTATGAAGACCTATAAGACTTTCTAGAACTAACACCCACCAAAAGATGTACTTTTCATTATAGGGGACTGGAATGCAAAAGTAGGAAGTCAAGAGATACCTGGATTAACAGGCAAATTTGGCCTTGGAGTACAGAATGAAGCAGGGCAAAGGCTAATAGAGTTTTGCCAAGAAAATGCCCTGTGCATAGCAAACACCCTCTTCTAACAACACAAGAAAAGACTCTACACATGGATATCACTAGATGGTCAATACCAAAATCAGATTGATTATGTTATTTGCAGCCAATGATGGACAAGCTCTATACAATGAGTAAAAACAAGACCAGGAGCTGACTATAGCTCAGATCATGAACTATTTATCACAAAATTCAGACTTAAAAGGAAGAAAGTAGGGAAAACCACTAGACCATTCAGTTATAACCTAAATCAAAGGCCTTGCAATTATACAGTGCAACTGATAAATAGATTCCAGGGATTAGATCTGATAGACAGAGTACCTGAAGAACTATGGATGGAGGTGTGTGATATTGTATGAAAGTGAAAGTGAAGTTTTCTCAGTCTTGTCCGACTCTTTGTGACCCCATGGAGTGTAGCCTACCAGGTTCCATCATCCATGGGATTTTCCAGGCAGGAACAGGAGTGGATTGCCATTTCAGGAGGCAGTAATAAGACCAATACCAAGAAAAAGCAATGCAAAAAGGGAAAATGGTTTTCTGAGGAGGCCTTACAATGAGCCAAGGAAAAAGAAAGCAAAAGGCAAAGGAGAAAATGAAAGATATACCCATTTGAATTCAGAGTTTCAAAGAATAACAAGGAGAGATAAGAAACCCTTCCTCAGTGATCAATACAAAGAANAAAAGCAATGCAAAAAGGGAAAATGGTTTTCTGAGGAGGCCTTACAATGAGCCAAGGAAAAAGAAAGCAAAAGGCAAAGGAGAAAATGAAAGATATACCCATTTGAATTCAGAGTTTCAAAGAATAACAAGGAGAGATAAGAAACCCTTCCTCAGTGATCAATACAAAGAAATAGAGAAAAACAATAGAAAGGGGAAGACTAGAGATCTCTTCAAGAAAATAAGTGATATCAAGGGAATATTTCATGCAAAGATGGGCACAATAAAGGACAGAAATGGTATGGACCTAACAGAAGCAGAGATATTAAGAAGAGGTGGCACAGAAGAACTATTAAAAAAAAAATCTTCATGACCCAGATAACTACAATGGTGTGATCACTCACCTAGAGACAGACATCCTCAAGTGGGCCTTAGGAAGCATCACTACGAACAAAGTTAGTGGAGGTGATGGAATTCCAGTTGAGCTATTTCAAATTTTAAAAGATGATGCTGTGAAAGTGCTGCACTCAATATGCCAGCAAATCTGGAAAACTCAGCAGTGGTTTCACAGCTCACAGGACTGGAAAAGGTCAGTTTTCATTCCAATCTGAAGAAAGTTCAGTTCAGTTCAGCTACTCAGTCGTGTCTGACTCTTTGTGACTCCATGAATCACAGCACGCCAGGCCTCCCTGTCCATCACCAACTCCCAGAGTTTACTCAGACTCATGCCCATCGAGTCAGTGATGCCA